>JAPDRK010000005.1:1200000-1621377 GCA_030247875.1 Cladophialophora chaetospira
TTGGGGAGATCTGGTTCGGAATTAAGATACCCAGACAGTCTGGAAATCCGCTATTTGATATGATGGGAAGTATGCTTTTCGGTGGTGGAGGGGCGAAACCCGGCGGAACCCCTAGATCAGGAACGCCAAAGCCTACTGCGGCGAAGAAAGAGATCGAGAAGCCCCCAACTATGGACCTGGATTGAGGCGGAGGAGAAGCGGATGTTCTTCCTGGCGAAGCAGTGCTAGAGATACGACTGAATGAGAGTAGCCACGAAAGCGATGCGAATTAAGTACATGATTGCGTTGGACTCCCATTCGCTAAGAGCCGATCCGAAGCTAGGTTCAATAGACAGCAAGATCGCCTGGTTCGAAATCAGAGTCCTTGGAAGGCCTCCAGACGAACGATTTGGATTTGCGAATGGTACAGTGTACAGCCTCGGGTGACGTACAAAGACGTGCTTTGGCGATGACTTATCTTCGTTCGTGGCCGCCGCTGGTATATATGTGGCAGCATATAAGTACTGTTTTGAGCTACGAATCCACCACCTTGACAACGCCATGCCGCAGTTTGCTTTTTGGTACCTGTTGATACAGCTCGTCGTCTCATCGCGCGTCGTCTCATCAATCGTGACCCTATTACTCCCAGACTTTTGGCCCAGTCCAGTGATGCAAACCAGCGCCGTTGAATCCAAAGTGAAACGCGAAGCATGCCATGTTGAATCACCACCACAATTTCTGTGCATTGCATATGATCCCACCCAAATTCCTCGGCCGCCCTTAGTCTCAATCATACACCCCAAGCTCGTCCCGCCCAACCATGCCCCCACTCCCCACCCCATCCCCGTACATCCATCCCTCCTCCTCCGCCCTCGCAACCTCTTTTCTCAAGCTCCCCATAATCAAGCCCATCAGCTCCTCCTTCTCCTCGGTCGCTTCTTCGTCGTCCTCATCTTCTACAGGGATCGGCACGGTGCTTGACGAAGGCACTGGGGCTTTTGTACTCGCGTTTGCGCGCAGGCGTTGGCGGGTCATCATTTCCGAGAGGAGGCGTTCTATTCGTGCGCGGGAGTGGAGCGGGGAGGTTGCAGAGATGGTTTGCGAAGTGGGCAGGGCTCCGGCGTCGGTGTGCTCGGCGCGGGGAGCGGGTGAGGATGGGTCATGGTGGCCACCGTGCTCGTGGCTGTAGGGATTTGGATGCGGTGGTCCACGAGCACCTCGGCGGCGGGTATACGCCTGCAACGTCGGATTATGGAACTCGTCATCGTCGGAGAAGTCTTCCCCTTGCGCTGCATGAGGGTCGTGGATCTCGATCTCCTCGTCATCTTCTTCTCCTTCGTCTTCGTCGGGCTCATCATTCATCTCGTCGTCGGAGTCTGTAAGGCGCAGGCGGGCGGGGAGGGCAGGCAGTTTAGGAAGAACGGGACGGCCGGTCAGCGGATTCAGTGCTATGATTGATTGGTTTGGGAAGAGGGCTGCTGAGGAACGGGGACTTAGTGGTCGATTTGGAGAGATAGTCGGGTCGTAGCCATCTGCTAGGGCGGCACGTTGAGGAGATAGTAGTGGGATTGGAGGTGGGATGTAGGCTGCGTTAGAGCTGTCGTTGGGAGCATTGTGGAAAGGAGATAGTCGCGGCGGCGAAGGTGACAAGGACGGTGTCGAGGCCGAGCGCCGGTGAGTTTGTAAGCGGCGCATATCAGTTCCATGCTGTTGTTGATGTGTATACGAATGCGATTGAGAGGCGTGTTGTTCACTTGGACCGTCCAGCTGAGGTGGTTGTGCACCGGAGGCTGGCCTTCTTGACAGGTGTGTAGAGAAGAGATTCCTTCGTACCGGCCCTGAGACGGTGGGATTGGAGGTTGAGGACAGGAAACTTGATGTTGCGGGCGAGTAGTCGATCGGATCTCGCGACTGAGGGGGAAGTGGCATCTTATCTTTTTGGTGAGTTGGGATTGCTCCTGCGTGGTTTCGTGTGAGCACAGAGACACAAAGCAGAGTAGGCTGAAAGTAGAAGGAGTGGTCGAGGCATTGCGAAGTTGTGCTTTTGTTTATTGCAGCGGCGGGCATAAATATCCAGTTCCGCCAATCAAGCTTCGGCATTCGTGGAGTTGAAGGTCAAGTTCGCGTCTCAACCTTACCGCCACGACCTCGATTACATATTTCTCTATCGCCGTTCATCTCCCAGCTCTATTACATCAAGCATATCAAAATCCGTTTCAGGACCAGATCGAGAATGGTCCAGCTTCCACAAGTCACCTTAAGACGACTAGCAAGGTGCACTTGGAGCAGGAGACAAGCAGTTTGCTCGGGAACAGCCTCTGACAGATTCTTCGAAGTTAACGCGAGATTCTCCCTATAGCAACACCAGAGCTCAACTTCATGTTCGATCAGCAGTTCATGCAAGACACACAATGGACGGTAGATGTCAACAGAGGTTTGCAGGACCTGAATAGCTCGACTCCCTAGCTCGATCCTCGGCCTTGCGACAAGACTAACTGTGTGGTAGTGGGTGTTCAAGCTGCTCATCCAAGAAATCCTTGTGGTTGACAGCAATCACGCAGCTGCACATGATGCCTGCTGCAGCGCTCTAAATACTCAGCCAGCCACAAGAGTTCTTTACGAGTCTGAAGAATCTGGCCACGTCTTTACCAAGTTGAAGCTTCTCCCGTGTCTTAGGATGCTTGAGCTGAACCGGTAAAGTTTAATTATTCTTGGCGTTCATGCACATTTCTGTGTACCATTCGCTGTCCTTGCTACCGACTGCGTTTCTGTGGCTTGGTATTCGGGAGAAATCACATATATCACACCTCTTACAAGTAACTGGCAAGGATGAGTAACCCATGTGCGCAGCAGTATCTGATTCCTCCGCCTGGCGAGCTGAAATATCTCTCGTGCAGCAAGCAGTCAGCTACCGTTCGTGTGTCGCTATCACACAGCGTGTGGCTTTTGACTGGCTCATATCTGGTGTATCTCTACTGCGTCGAGCGTTCGAGAGCCCGCAAGGGTCTAGAATGCCGACGTCTAGGCTTTGGAGGAGCGGCTGAAGCTGAATCGACGTCCACCCAGATGTTAATTGAGACCTGTCACCTCGCTCAGGGTATAAAGACGCGTTGTTGTCCTTCTTCGCTTGCTGAATCTTTCTATTCAAGACCCGTCTCCTCCATCTCATTTTTCTCCAAACCATCCAGGCTTTTCCAACATGCCTCTTAATCAACCTCCAGTTGCAGCCGGCACCGGCTGGTTGGCCGAATCATATGACTCACGAGACAAACCATACAGAAGCCAGGCGGGAGGTAAGATGGAAGAGCGCGTCAACCTTGTTGAGGTGAACCCCAAGTGGCTCGAAGCAGTTTACGATCAGGTCGATACCGGCAGCTGCGTTGCGAATGCCACTGCAGCTGCATACAGATTCTGCGCGCACAAGATAAACGCTACTAGCCAGAGCAAGGTTCTGGACGACCCATCCCGACTATTCATTTATTACAACGCGCGTCTTCTCCCCGCTCTCGAAGAGGCAAAATTCACCACTCAGTCAGGCAATACTCCCAAGACGGTACCATTTCCTACAGGGAGCATAGACCCTAAAGGCGGCTCGGAGAACAGGAACTCATTCAAAGGCATGAACATCTACGGTGTTTGTTCCGAAAAGACCTGGCCTTGGGAAAATGTAGAGGTCGAGGTGAATAAGAACGGCAAAAAAGTAAAGAAGACAAGACCGCAGAAACTCAACGACTGTCCAGAAGATGCAGCGTACACGGAGGCCAAGCTAGCCCGTGCTGTCGAATATTGCCGTCTGGATCCCGACCATCCGGACGAACTCGAGACGAACATCAATTCCGAAGAGCGCCAGGCGGTAGGAGTTGTGACTTTGATGCAAGTCAAACAATGTCTCTCCGAAGGTTACCCCGTCGTTTTCGGATTCTGGTTCTACTGGGACCCTTTGCCCTGGAAGCAATATACCGACACGAAAGAGTGGTACCTTGACCCACTGCCGACTGAGATGCAGCACAATCCGGAACAGGAAAGGCATGGTGGACACACGGTATTGATTGTAGGTTATGACAACAAAAGGAAGCAGGTGTTGGTCCAGAACTCTTGGGGGACTAAAGCGACAGAGGAAGGGACGCCGAGGTTCTGGATGCCTTATAACTGGATCACTGACTGGGAGTGCACGGATGACTTTTGGATGGTCAGGCTAATCGAGGAAAAGGGAGGACAGAAGAAAGCTTGACATTTGAATGGTAAACAAGCCTTTAGGGATGATCTTCTCCAGCAACAATTTGGTCGCAACCGCGCTACGACTTGAAAGCGACGTTGATGGAAGCATTGCGGAAACATGTCTCGGAACCCTCTCTCTTCGGAATCTCTCCCTTGCACCTGACATTGCTGCGTGATGCTTAGTCTACGGAACAATTGATGTTTTTTTGAGATCCATAGGTCTGCCTGGTCGACATAGCGTCATGTCTCATTGCCAATTGGAAAAATACTTTGAAGGCCAGACACTTGCACTCGTCCATTTGCTATGCTCAGTATCATTTACTTGCATTATCTTCTCAGATCGAGGTGAGATGACAAGACGAGGCTCCATTCCAGAGCAGGTCTCAGAGGCCAGCAGTGGAAGATTGTTGCTAGAGGTTTCCACAGGGACGACCATGCTTTGGGGCTCAAACCAGCTGGACAGCAGGCAAGCACGAGCATAGTCAGGCTCAAGGTCGCTGCTGCCGTAGCACTATGTCGCGGCAGGTCCATGTTCAGGTTACGATCGAGGCCAAGGTGGTCGAAGGTCTTCCTTCATCTTCATGATTATCACTTCCCCAGTTATGGTACATCAATGCATACGTGACGCTTAATATGGAGGAGGCTAGCGTTTCCCGCCACGGTGCTTTGCCATCTCCGAGGTGCCATCCATTCCACTTGGTCATCAAGTGGAAGATCGTACCATCAAAGGTCGGGTATCTCAAGAACAAAAATCACAATCCTCAGCCTGATATTCCGGCTTCTTCTTTTTCTCTAGGTCGAAGTCTCCAGATCCTGCCCCTCAAATGCAGGTAGTCGCTTGGCCACATCCGCCCAGGTCTCCTCCCCGTCAACCAGACTCTTCACAGCGTTGATGATGTCGTCCTCACTAGCTCGAACCTGCTTGGTGGAGTCCCTCTCCCTCAAGGTCAGCGAGTTGTCCTTGACGGTCTGGAAATCGATCGTAATGCCGAATGGGGTTCCAAGCTCGTCATTCCGAGCGTAACGCTTTCCAATACTGGCTGATGAGTCGTCGACCTTGTTGGAAACACCGATGCGGCGGAGGCGGGAGGTCAGTTTTTTGATGAAGGGCTTGAAATCCTGGTGGCTGGAGAGGGGCACAAGGAGGACTTTGGTGGGCGCTACGGTCGGTGGGAATGAGAGGACTCCACGGGCGCCATCTCCCTCGCGGGTCCAGAAGACGTGCTCCATCACGCTGTAGAGGATGCGTCCGATACCGAATGAGGGTTCAATGACGTTGGGGGTGTACTCGCGAGTATGCTCGGTTCGCTTCCTCTTCTCAATCTTGATGAGATCCTTTTCAAGCTCTGTCTTTCCACTTCCAACACCTGGTGTGTCAACCTCGATCTTGCCCTTCTTCTCAAGCTCGAGGGACAGCTTCTCACGTAGATCTTGGGAGAGTGTATCCACTGCGGCCTCGACTGCTTTGGCGTCCTTGCGGAATTTTGGTCCCAGCTTCTTGCGTTCCAGGTCAATTTGATATTCTTCAATGACGAGAGGTTTGGCTCTGGTCTCACGAACGACAAGTGGTGACCCGGTCTTGTTCATGTGCACGGTCAGATCATATGCACTTCGATCAGCGCACCCAACACATTCGATCCATCCGTACGTGGTGAAGAGCTCGGCATCCCAGCAGTCTGCGGCGTAATGTGCCATTTCATTGGCCATGTGTTGTCGGAAGCGCAGTTTCGAGTGCTCGGTTCCGAGTTTGAGTAGGAACTCTTGGATTCTGACGAGAAAGTATCCAAGAGTTTCGTTGTCGACCAGTCCGGTTGAGACAGCCTCTCCAATGGTCACAGTATCAGGCTTCGTGCTTCCGGCCAACTGGGTTTTTCTATTCAGGAGGGATAGCTTGGTGTCTTTGACGTCGTCGAATCGATGATGTTTCTTTCCGCCTTCAGGGTCGACGAAGTGTTCGATCTCGGCCATCAGGAATTCACGCACGCGCAATAGTCCAGATCGCGGAGAGATTTCGTTTCGGAATGACTTTCCAATCGAGGCAGAGGCAAACGGCATGGACTGTTGGTTGAATTCGAGCAGCTTTTGAAAGTTGAGAAACTGTCCCTGAGCAGTTTCTGGACGGAGGTACCCATTAGGCTTGTCGGCGCTGGGTCCAATCTGAGTCTGGAACATGAGGTTGAAAGCCTTTGGAGGATCAAGCTCTGCCCCAGTCGTGGGTCCTTTGATGTTGTATTTTTTGATTAGCTCCCCAAGCTCGTCACCGCCAAAGTTGTCAATTTTAGCCAGTGTCTCTTCATATTCCTGCACCAGGGCATCATCGAGCTTCTCAACTTTGGCTTCCTTGCTCTTCTTCTTCTTCTTGGCGTCCTTGGCCTCGTCGACTTCGACGGTCTGCCCACGAGCAGTTTTGTCCGCCTTCAGCCTGTCCTCTAGCACGCCCTCAACCAAGTGGTCTGCGCGAAAGATCTCTCCGCTCTTGGGATCTTTGCACATCCAGTCGGCGAACTTGTCCACATGCCCACTGGTCTTGAGCACGGCTTCGGGAGTCAGCATGGTGCAGTCGACCTCCAGCATATCTTCTTCCAACACGAAGTGTTTCCGCCATAGATCAACGACGTTGGCCTGGAGGGCGCATCCCGGAGGCCCATAGTCGAACAGTCCGCGCTCTCCACCGTAGATCTCAAAGGATGGGGTGTAGAACAAGCGCCGCCGGAGGGTAGACTCGATTGCGGAGCGATCGAGTATTTCGCCGGTTCTCGTGGTGAAGTCGGCCATTGGGAGGTCGACTTTGAGTGGTTGGAACTTTGCAGCGAAAGATGAAGCAGCAGAAAAAGTTCTTGCGAATTGGAAAGGGAAACAAGAGACGCCTTTGAAGACCCGAGGCAAAGCACGCATGTATTTTGGTAGAGAGAATCCCGGAATGTGACTCCTTATTGTTATGACTCGAAACCTTGATGGTCCTGCGACCAGATTTAATTTGAAAACCGATGCGGACAAGCTCAGCCTTGAGTTGTTGTATTGTAGCCTTGCGGAGCAAGATTTGGAGATCATCGGCATTTCTCCACAAAAATATTTCTCGACCATCGAGTGACTTTGCATATGGTCAGGGTCGACACCCATTCTTAGACCCAAACGTAGAATCACCCAATCGCGCCAGAACCTCGAGGTGCTCCCAAGATGCCCTCCCGAACCATTAGGCTCTCCGACAAAGCCGCCCTTCCCTTCAAAACCTCCAACAAACAAAAGCGACAAGACCTGCACGTCAAGCAGAAAAGGGCGAAAGATGCGCTCAAGCGAGCGGATAGATTCAGTCGCAAGAAGGAAGAGGGAAAAAATCCCAGACTGCGAGAGGAGCGCTTGAAAAGGAATATACCTGCGACCTTGGACAGAAAGAGAGTCTACGACGAGGTGGCGGATGAGCCTGACAATGGTGGGTTAGGTGTGGTCTACGATGTGGAGAGACTGAAAAGACGGAAGCTGGCCGAAGAACAGGCATTGGAACTTGGTGTGGAAGGAGAAGATGGAGTGGAGGCTGCCGAAGACGACGAAGACAACGATTCCATGCTTGAGGACAGTGACGAAGGAGAAGCCGACGATGGGGATGACGATGAGCGCCTTGAGCCAGACGAGGTGGACGAAATCACAGAAGACCCCCTATCCTCGAAGTCAGATCTTCGTTCTAGGACCAAGGACCGTGCTCTATCACCAACGCGATCAACGACCTCAACGAACCTTTCCCTTGCGCCCGCCGCTCTCGCTGCAAAATTCCCTACTCTTTTCCTCTCTCCAGAATCACCTCCGCCACCAGCCCCGAAAATCCTGATAACGACATCAATAAACTCCACTTTACACAACGAAGCCGCCATCCTGACCGAATTGTTCCCGAACAGCAAGTACATCCGCCGGTCCTCGCATCGCTACGGTTACAAATTCTCTGTTCGAGAAATCTCCCAGTTCGCCAGTAAACACGATTACACGTCTGTCATTGTGCTCGAAGAGTCGAACCACCGAAAACGACCTGGCGGAATGACAATCGTGCATCTACCCCAAGGTCCAACATTCCACTTCACGATATCGAATTGGTACTCCGGCAAGCAGATCCCGGGCCACGGACGGCCGACAGACCATATGCCGGAGTTGATGTTGAACAACTTCACCACGCCGCTTGGTCTCTTGACTGCTCATTTATTTCGCTCGCTCTTCCCCGCCACGCCAGAACTTCAAGGCCGACAGGTTTTGACACTACACAACCAGAGAGACTACATCTTCCTCCGGCGGCATCGGTACATCTTCCGCCAGAAACGTGAGACGGAGAAATCAGTGGTGGGAGCAGATGGGAAGGAGATGAAAGGTGTTGAAGACATCAGAGCCGGGTTGCAGGAATTGGGACCGCGGATGACACTGAAACTGAGAAGAGTCGACAAAGGTATACAACGAGCCAGCGGCCAGGACTGGGAGTGGAAGAGCAAGATGGAGAAGGTCAGAACGAAGTTCCAGCTGTAGTCCAATATCAAGCCGGTCAAATAGGCAACACGAAGTTGGTACTATAGAATACACAAAGTCGTCGAAACTCAACGCTTAGGTAACGACCAAGGACTTTCACCGGGACACGATCTGCGTACGGTTGCAGCAAGTGAACCGTCTGGCGGTGCGGTTTCCTCCCGCCTCTCTTCCAATCTTACTCACGGCCTTCGGTCAACCAGCACCACGGTGACCCTACTTTGTTCAGCCTTGCATGAGCATTCTTAACATGGTACTCATTTATCTCATGAAGTCTGCCAAATCGGCACTGCTGATGGCACCATGAATTGCTCTCGAGTCATTCATCATCTTGCCAATTGTGTAAGTGGCAGTCTGGTTTTGAGGGACGGGATCCAACTTGGCGGCTCCAACCTGTCCTTGAAAGGCGTGGGATCTATCTTGCATCTGCTCAATCGAGAAGGCATGGCCGTCCTTTTCGTATCTCTGGGAAGTGTTCATGTTTTGGTGTTGTTCTGTACGCCCTTGCGAATGCGATTGACTTGTTTGTAATGGAGCGGCTGGCGTGCGTCGAGCTGTTTGATTCGCGAGGACAGCGCTTACGGGTGTGTCAGGAAGCCGACTCGACTCATTGCGAGCGCTCATCGTCCTTGTAGGACTAGGTCGTACTTTTGTCGATACAGCTTCAAGATTCGATATGAGAAAGTCAAGGTCATCAATCAGAATATCGAATTTCTGCTTGTCGCGTACTGCCCATACAGTCGAGCGGCGGGAGGTGAATGTTTCTCGATTCCTGGAGGATAGAAATGATAAGAACCGCTTGTTTCGTCGAGGCTCGGAGCTGGAGGGTTGAACGCCTCGCGACTTGCGGGGTGCCAGTTGATATTTATCTTTGAGAAGTTGCGCATTTCCAAAGATACCGGCAATGCCCTGCAGAGAGGACTCGATCAAGTGCCCCTCCTTCGACCCTTTCAGGTGTAGCTCATCCTTCTCGTGTTCCGCGTGACCCAGGGTGGCCAGTCCAGTTCCCTCCCCCCAGCTGTTCAGCCGCGATTTCAGCAAAGCGAGCTTCAGGCATGCTAGATTGTAGTCATATTCGTAAGTCTTGCTCAGTTCGAAATATTCCATAAACTCGACGCAAGTCGTGAACAGTGAGGCCAGGGCAACTGTTCCGAGTGCCAGACCGATAGCTTCTGCCATCAAAAATTTTCATCAGGCTGGTTGGCGACAACGCCATGGTCGACTTCGAGAGTCTCACCGCGAAGCAGCAGATGTCCGGTCTCATATGTTGGCTTTACAGCACTGCCACACGTAATAAATGCGCTTGGGATGCAGTGGTGGGGCGTGCGCGACATTCGAAAAAGGCGATCGCAAGATGCGCCTTCGCTCGGCAACGTGGGATGACTTCTGAGGTTCGAAGAGTCTGCCCCGGTCGGCGAAGCACAAGATCTGGTTTCGATTGGGCAGGCGCTCATGCGCCCGTGGGGCAGCTCTGAGCGCGCCTCAGGCTGCATGAGACTTCAGCCCAATCAGGCGCTGAGTCCAAAGCGATCAACCTGTGCAACGTGCTAGGAAGAGGCAGCCCATCATTGCGAACCATCATCAGGCTGAGAGGGCATAATTCGTCTGCGCAGTTTGACGTTTCACAGCTAGAAACAGGACGGAGTTGCCGCACTTTCTTCGCACCTGTCAGCCTTCTCCTTCTAAAGGCCAGAGATGAGAGCGGCAGGTGCATGTTGCACAACCGCAGACGCGACTGGCGGACGACACGTTGACACAGCAGTGCTCCATGAGCTCAGGCCGTGGGCGCCGGGGGCAGACTGATCAAGGTCATCATCATACGAGTGCCTCTTCCGTTAGTATTCACAACTACTACGGGAGCAGTTCCACAAGCAACAACATTGACGAAGTTGGCGGCCATGGTCGTGTCGTCCAAACCAAAGGCCACGGAGACGTTAACATGACGACTTCACCAAACCAGAAAAAGCCGAAGAAGATTGAGATGGGCGAAAGCAGTGAAGAAAGTCTTGAACCGCGTAAGCCGAAAAGTTTCCTCCCAATTTCGGCTTCTTTTCACTGATTGCATCTCTAAGCAGATCAAGCTCACGATGAGCCTGCGCACGAAGAGCAGCCAAATAACATTGACACCTCCCTTGACAAGAAGCACAAGGAACTCGCAGACCAAGCCGTAACCTTCAAGCTGACGAAAATTGACACGCCCGACAACAAGGTTCACTTATACCCCGAGGTGGCTGTCGAGAGCCATTATGTGAAAAGCAAAAGTTGCAAATTCGAGCCGGGTGAGTTGTACAGAGTTTGGTATCGAATAAACGTCGAAGTGCACCTGAGCACCTTTTTGATACTCAAGATCAAAGGCAGCGATATGACCTGTCTCAAAATTTTACACCGTGATCCCAAAGAAGGCGGCATGACGAAGTTTGAGAGGTCTCATGGGCGGCTCAAGGCGAAAGAGTATGTCCAGGGCCACCGTCACTTTCCCCGTCGAGCATCGAGTCAGCTGCGGGCACAGGCGAAGAACGAAAAGATCAAAGATGCTGATGGATCGGATGCCTTTGTTGTCGATATGGAGACATTGCAAGGCATGAAAGAAAATTGCTGGATTGATCTGTGCAATCCTTGGAACATCGATTGGCAAAGGCCGTACCGCTTCGCATATTGTGGCCGCCTCCAGGATGATTCTTTTGACAGAGTTATAGAGATACACACGGATCTATACCTTGAGAATCTGAAGACTACAACTTGATGAACCGGGCGTCGAGACTGCTTCGACTCAGGGTCTGGATCTGGAAGGAAGAATAACTGGAGGTTGGTCTGCCACATTTGCATTGACTGATATAGGGACTGGAGGAAAGACTTGAGGCGGGTAAGGCAACGGCGTATTATGCTGGTGGATGTGGCATTCTCATGTTTTGCGGCGTGAAAAGGTTGGGAATTCTTTATTAAGGGTGAAGACTGACATGCAAATAAACTTTTCCTATCTCAAAAGCTTATGGATCCAAGCGGGCCACGGCTCAGACTCAGGGGGTGTTTCGGATTTATTCTCAACCAAAACCCAGCGACCACCTACAAAGTAATACTCGCAGTTGCGGTGATATATCAAAACAAACATCACACTCATACGCGAGCGGACCAAGGGATTGAACTTAGCACACCGTTCCCTCCTTCCTGCTGAGTGCTCACTTGTCCATGTTGCTTTTGCGTCCAGCAACAGTCCATATTATGGAGAGTCCCGTCCCCAAACACACAATGTCTTAGACATTGTCTGCGAGTTGCTCCGTATTTGATCTCCCGATTAGTGCTTAGGTACTCACATTTGTGATCTTGTAATCCAGCAGGATCTCTCGCAACCCATCCCGCTTTCTCCATCTTCTTTTGGGTGGATGGGAAATCCTCGACCAGAGGTAGATCATAACTCTTAGCAGCACCAGCAACACAGCCAGAACCACGAACCCTACTATAGCTCCGGCGGAGAGTCCATTGCTTTCGACTGGGCCCAAATTAACCTCGGTCGGCTGCGGGCCTACGAAGGTGGTACTGGTATTGGTTGGAATGGGAAAGATCGTGGTGAAGACTGATGCAACGGTAGTGATAACCGGAGTACCATGGCAATCTGTCGGAAGCAACGTTGTGGTTGTATATGAAGTGATCGTCGTCGAATACACCGGGGTCGTTTGAGTTTCAGGTAATGGGAAGAAAAGCGACGAAGCTGCGCTCGGGACCGCTGTCACGGCGCCGGCGACCACGCGAGAACAGATCGAGGCAATCTCATCAGTCTGCAGACCGAAGTTCAGATCCACGCGTAAACTATCATTTCCGGGTAAGCTCACCAAAGTCTCGCTCATTAGGCATACTGCAAGCAAGGCGAACTGGTTCGAGGTCACTGCTCGTGATATGGCTTCGCTGTTGTGTTCATTCGCTTGGTTAGCAGCCGCCACTAACTTGTTGCCATAGACTTGGAATGCCAATGCTGCCAGCAGTTCTGCCAACTTGAGGACCAGTTCAAAGATGAAACTCATTAACGGTGGCGTCAGTTTGAAATATTGGTCCCGGTTCCTTCTGGGCGCAGGTTCTGACTCATCAAACATGGATGCGGAGTCAGAATTTCTGTATCTGCTCTGATGACTTCGAGTCTCTCTCTGAGTACGAGGCGTAGCTCTAGGGGGCATTTTGGTACATTCGTTGTGAGTTAATTTCACAAACAATGGCAGCGTTCTCTCAGATTGTTGCGGACTTTTCGGTTAAGTATCGTAGCAAGGAAGGTTCCCAGTTCTTGGTCCATCCCTGTGGTTCAATCGCCCAGGTTTCCAAGCATTCCAAAGTCGTATTGAACACGCCAACCCTCGAGCTGAAGCGATTCATCGCGAGGAACACGAAGTGCCAAGGCTGACTCAAATGACACGTTGTTCGCACTCATCCGGCGGGACGGAGCGACTCTGTTTTGACGAAATGCGCAGGAAGGATGCATACCAAAGGCGTTCGAAGCTGCCATTTCGAGAAGCAGGAAAACGTACTCGTCGGCTCAACTTATATGGAAACTCCGATGCACCAAAAAGCCTAAGATCGGCGTTTCCATACAAGTTGAGCCGACGAGTACCTGCCCGTGTGATCGTAGGTCGCTTTCGGACGGGGGCAACAACCGAAGCTCCCCATCACCGAACATCGAACATATATTGCAAACCACGGCGGTGAGGCTAAGACGTGGACGATGGCACTGATGTCCATGAAGCTCCTCGCAGGGGAGCTCCTCTCGACTGGCAGTCGTCCAGGATTGTCCCCTGTTGGCAGAATCCCTGCGCATTCCACCCAAGAATGCAGCACTGATGAGACCGAGATTATCAAGCTAGACATGAGCACTTGGCCCGCTTCCGGATCGAGCCGAACAGCACGGATCTTACTTTCATGTACCCGGAAGCTAGTCACATTCACCGCCTCGCGAAATACCTGGACTGTTGATGAGCAGCAGCAGCAGCAGCAACTATTTGAGAGCAAGCACTTCGTCTAGTACCCATACTCCTTAGCGCAAGAATTGGCGGCAGCTCTGTCACGTTCAGCGAGCCCGGCTACGTCGACAACGATGAGAATGGTAGGTGCAAGGCTGGCTGATCTTCGTAGAGTATGGCGTCGATGCATTCCGACTCACCAGGAGCGCAAGCTTAGGATAACAGGATTTGGAGCAGTGTACGCCTCAGCAAACTATTTTCTACCCAGCTCGTTAGCAGTCAAGAAAAAAAGAACCCGAGCAAAACCTTTAGCCGCAGCCCAGCTGCCCCGTTATTGGCAGTGAGGTGCGACTCAGGAGAACCCCCCTTTCGAAAGGGTTTTTGCGGAAACTACGATTCGACCGTCGGTCAGGTTCTCGACGCCCTAAGGTCTACTCACGAGAAGAGTAGACCCATACATTTAGATGACCCATACAGGTCTGTATACGGAGTGAGTGCGTTACGGCCCCGAAAGCGCGATAACTGCGTAGTCAGGAGTGACTCGACTGACCAGAGAAGCTGTCTCAAATCTGGTGTTTACAGATAAGAATTAAGGACATTTTCCGAAAATCTAAATTATATATCTAATTTATTATTTAATTTGGTGGGTATGCTGATTCGGTACTGTGATATAGACTCGGAAAGTGAAGAGACGGATTTTATTGTGTGGGGAGCGTGGCTCACGGCAGGTACCGGATTTCGAACCAACATCCTTCACAACTATGAGGCTGGATGCAAAGCAAAGGCAACGTCTTACGGCGCGTAGATGCGCGACTGTAACAGGATAAGATCGGAAGCAGGTACGAGCATGAGGAGCGATACATGTACAATTGCTTGTCGCTACAAGTCATGCATATCTCTGTTTCCAACCGCATAGGCTAACAGGATTTGATGATAGATCGTGGAAACCCCGGACGCTGAAACGCACTGATAACACAATCAGGTCAGGTTGAAGACACCAATTCTGATACCACTACCTCCCATTCCCCTTCTTCTCCATCACATTCTCTAGCACCTCCAACCGCTCCTTCGTGATTCGGATCGCATTCTCCATCTCTCTTTGGCTGATCTTCTCCTCTTTGATCTTCGCTTCGACATCTTGACTTGACGAAGATTTGGCCCGTTTCTGCCTTTGTTGCTTGAGCCTTTGCTTCGCAATGTCGCCAGCCTCTTTCTTGTTCCGTCGCTGATTAGCTGCAGACTGTTCTCGCAGCACAACAGTATCGATGTTTGCTCGTGATTCAAGCCAGTCCCAGAATTCGGTCTCGTCTTTTGTCCAAAGAGTTTCGTATGCGGCAAATCGTTGCGGCTGTGATCTGTACGGTCCGAGCTGCGTAGAAGACGATGGGCCACGGAACCACAAAAGCATGACGACGACGCAAAGAATTGCAACGACAGCCTCCATCTTCAGCACTGGCCGTAAGATGTCAGTAACAGGCGTGAGTGGTCCTCTCAAGGGCTCGAAGACACCCCAGTTGGGAGCTTGCTTCTTCGCCTCGTCGGGCTTCTCCTCTCTCGCTTTCTTCTCGCCCTTGCGCTTCTTCTTGGTCAGCTTCGATCCTTTGCTGGCGTTGGTCGTCCCTCTAGGACGGCCACTAACCGCAGCCTTGAGGACTTTCATTATCCCGTCGCCATACTGCTGCTGGCCATCGGCCGCACCCTTCTCGATAGGTCCCTTCAGCCATGATTTCGCAGTCCATTCAACTGTGCAGTTCATCTGAAACCGTGTTTGGTTGCAAGGAGCCCAAGAGAGGCAATATCTGGTTTTGGTGCTGAAGGCGCTGCCACTGGGCACGTCGGGAGTTTGCGTGGAACAGGTCACACTGACCGACTTTTCAAGGTCAAAGAAATCCAGATTCTCAGTCGTGATACATTTGGTCTGCTTCGGACCAATGCTTCCGCCTAGTGGCTTGATGTACGAGTACTGCCTGCTTTTGATGTCGCTGTTGAGGCCCTTTTTGTCGTCCTCGAATGTAAGATCTGTGCACTTGCAGTCGTCGGCCAAGAACTTTCGTACGAACAGTCCGGACTCTGGACCATATAGGAGGGAGTATATCTTGCCCAGCGGAGCAGGGATAACCTCATCTTTGATGATCTTGTCATAGTGCGTCGCACTGTCTGTGCACTCAGTTGGCGCATGTGTGGCCGGACCAGGGAAGTCGTTAGCTACATTGGTCAATCCAGCTTCAGTCGCAAGAGGCTGAGGGACTTCAGCAGTGCCCGCCAGGATCGCAGCCGACTGGGCGACAGCGCTCGCGTTCATAGCGGAGGGTTTCCTAGACACAGTTTTGCCATCTGCAACCTCACTGCCTGCGGCACTTGCACTGCTGTCCAATAGACTAGGCGCACTGTCATTGTCATCGTCAGAGCCCGACTCCTCGGTGGTGCTACCTTCGCTGGGCGGAGCACTTGCTGCATCTCCGACCGGCACAGCCGCAGCACTGGCTTCCTCGGCCGCCAGTTGCTTACCATTGATACTCTTCTGGAAACTGGCCGGGTGACTGACACGCCATATTCCAATAAGAAGATCGTAGGTTTGCTCTCGATAGAGTAGACTTCGGAAGGTATGACGGGCATGCAGTGTCTGAATAGCAATTGCGTTCGGAAATACCACGGCTGTGCTTTCGCGCTCTATGCTCACCACCTCTTCGAAAGATATCACGACGGTAGTGACCCAACCGAGGATGTTGCTGAAGAAGCAGATATGACCTTCGGAGATGTATATCCTGCCGGCAAGTATTATTTCTTTCTGCAAAGCACAGCTGTAGTCCTCGATCAGATAGTCGTCCTCGGGTACACTGCGAAATTGTTGATGAAAGTTGCGGTTACGTTGCTTGGGAGCCATTGTGAAGCCGGTCAACCGCGGGCCTGTAGCTGGATTTGCCAACGTCGCAGTGCTTGCCCCTATCATAGCACCAATTGCGGATTGGCCAGTAGCTGTTGATGAGCCTCGAGATCGTCTCTTCATCTTGCTGCGAACACTACCCGTTCTTTTGATCGAGCCCATCTCACTCTCAAACACACTCCCGTTGGGAGGCGTCCTCTCTCCGCTGTTCGATGCAACAATTGCCTGTGCATGTTTCATGGCACCACCTATCGGATCAGGTATCTCTGCCACAGGAGTTGTTGTAGCCGACAGCTTCTCGTAGGCGGCAGACACGGCACGTTTAGCGAGAGTATCCTCCGCCTTAGCTGCTGCGACGTCCTTCTCCAGCGTGCTATCTTTCCGCAGTTCGGACAGCTCGGGTCTCAGAGCAGACCCGTTCGCATCTTCTCCATTCAAGCCCAGGTGCTCAAAATTAAGATCACCCGACCCCAGTGTCTCGACTGCTAGCTGTTTTCGTGGAGTTTCTGGCTCAGGAACTTCTTCTTCTTCCTTGATCGGATCCTCAATAGTCTTCGTCTTTGCAGTGGTGTCGGATCCGGTGGTCCCTGAACGAGCACGGTTCTGACCAGTCAGGTTCGCCATGGTTGTTGCAGCGTTCTGGGCGGCGGAAACCCAGGATGAGAATATGCCACCCGAGGGCGTTCTCTTTTCATCGGCGGCCGGCGTCAGTGGAGCTGTTGTCGAAGTAGAGAGCTTGCTAGGTTGATGCGTAACGGAGGAGGTAGATCGAATTCTCCGGTGTGATATCATATTCCCAGAGGGACTGACCACGATATTCGTACCATCTGATGCAGTCTTGGAAGCAGGCTTCTCTGATGTTGGAGAACCTGGCGTACCACCAAATCGTGTGTCAGTAGGAGTCGGAGGAGTGACCGTCGTGACGGGGGCATCGATGATCCGAGAAGGCGGCGTCAATGGTCGCAGTGTATTCTGAAGGTTCGGCATGGAACTGACTTGAGGTATTACTGGTACCGGAGGAACAGGTGGGATCGGATCAGGAGGATGGGTCTCGTTATTGAGCTGAACTTCCGTCTTAGACCGAGGAATGGGGCCTTCCGCGCCAGCACCACCCATGGCTGGCATGGGACCTTCAGTGCCAGCGCCACCGATGGCTGGCATAGTCTCCCTTCTCTCGGGGCTGACCTTTGGACTCTTACTTGTCTTCCCAAAAACATCTCTGAACCTCCTCACTGGTGACTTGCCCCTCATGCTGCCCCGTCGGGATTGCGGTTTCAAAGTATCTGCGCGGTCGACCAGTCCCGTTGTTAAAGGCGAGGCGGCACCCGAGTCGGGGACAGGGCCGGTTCGTGGCGAAGGAAAGCCAGCGTCGCTCTCAGCAGGCTCGACCAGTGTCGGAATTTTCTCCATCGAGAAGACCTTGGTAGGGCTCTGTAGATGGTCACCATCACTGCGGGTGGTCGTAGTGGATATCAAAGGCGAGGAGGTGGATGCAAACCCCATGTGAGAATCGCGTGATACCAGCGGAGGGGTCTCGATCTCTTCATCGTCGGTAAGTAGGCCTGTATCGCCCTCACCACCTTGGCTGCTCGCCCTCCTGGCCAATGTCGCCGGCGGGCTTGACACGACACTCAAGCCTGTGCCAGTCCTCCCTCTTGTGATATCTTCGACTGCCGCCTTCAACTCCTGTTCGCGCTGTTTTCTCCTGTGTCGCTTGCTGTGCCCGGGCAACAGCTTGCGCACGCCGCTGCTGCCAGATTTGCTACTACCATCCTGGCTTACAGACCGCACACTCTGTCTGGTAGGGGATTTTTCGATCGTGATGGAGCCAACGGAATCGGTTCGTAGGTCTTGGATTGTTTGGTCGATGGCGGGCTCCGACGAGCGCCGCCTGCCGGTCAGGACTTTTTTTAATCCCTTCAAATGGGGAGAAGATTCGGGCATGGTAGAGGCGACATGAGGTGGGGAGGAGGCAGGAATTGCAGCCATCCAAGGCTGAATTCAAGGAATGTTTACTTGTAAGACCGCCAGGCCGGGTCGATGGTGGACGTGATGTCACGGTGGACAATGAGGGATTGGCATGTGGACCCTCGCAGCAAAAAGAGCGGAGCAGTTTGACATGTAGCACTATTAGTATCACGAAGAAATGATAATCGACATATCTCAGATGAACAATGAATGAATGCAGTCGAGATAAAGAAGAGCTGATGGCAGGGTGTGACAGGGAGCAAGCCGTTCTTAGATGCTTTGGTGTCAAGTGCAGAGACCGGTCGCTCTTTGTGGTAGTTTGTGTTCAGGCCGCCGCCAAAGGATTCAAGGAAAGAGCCAAGCTGACTCGCTGACTGCGCTTCGAATGCAGGGAGAACTTTCTCAAAAGTTGGGGGTCAAAACTAAAGTCTCATTGGAAACATGACGAGCCTGCGGCGGACGGTTGCTTCATGGCTTGCGTAACATCAGAGCAGTCTACGCATGCGGTAAAGCTTTTACTCCGTGTATTTGCGCGGCCCCTTTAGAGCCGCGTTGTAAGTGGTGTTCGGCGGCATGGCATCGTTAACTCGTGTCGCCTGGAGACCTTGCATCTCTTGCCGGATGCAGCCTGGCTTCGATGAGTTGCGCCGCGGGGCCGTACTCGTACTCGCGCACCATTTCTCCAAGCCTTGCATTTCGTCACTGCAGCCTTGTGACTTTGAACCGCGATCTGCCACTGCATGCGCAGGACCGTTTGGGACTCCGAGGGACGAGTGTGAGTGACAATTGGCACGAGGGAGGTTTCCTATCTCACAAGAGACCACGAAGAGCATGAATCAGCCCTGAACCCCTCACAAAGCCCTCCGGCGCATCGTCGTCCTGCGTTCAACCAAGACTAAATGGAGGCCGCACCCTTGACTCTTGTAAGCACCGCTCGGAGATTGAGCTTCAGTAATCTGTCTAATGCTATACTTCCAGGCTCATGCTCACGCTCGAAATGCCGCCCTCGAATCACGTCGTCACAACCCGGTAGCCGCAAGCGAAGAACATGATCTGGCGGCAGCTGAGTTCGCCGTGGCGGCGCAAACAACTTCGGATGCGGAAGCCCTTCGTGTCCTGAATCTGTTGGAACAATATCACAAGAAGCTAGGACACTTGATAAAGGCGGCACATGAGAGGCCCGTTGTCAAAGACGTACCGCCCGCAGCACCTGTTGGCGAGAACGAGCATGCTACACCTTCGTCAACGCCGCAAAAGCAGGAGTCAAATAGACCTACCTCCCCAGAAACAACCATCCACCCGCCGAGATTGCCCAAAGGGCTGAGATCAAGCACTCGAGAGCTATCATCTTCTATCGCAAGCAATTTGGCTTCCGCGAGAGGCATACCCAGCAATCGTCAGAAGAGACCTACACCGATCTCCCCACTTGTCTCGACTCAGACGGCAGATGGACATATTGCACAGGATGATATACGAGGCAAGTCCGCATCGAAGCAAAACGGCGACACAAGCGATGCTCTCCTTTCGCGATCGAGACAGTCACAGCAACGTCCATCCTGGGCTCCGCCAATACCATCGCCGACCAAGCCCGAATCCACTGAACAACCCGTCGCGCAAGGCTCCGACGCTCCCTTCAAGCAGTTCTATTCCACCTTCGAGAGCCTCATTTCGAAGCTCAGCGCGCCGTTGGCATTTGCTGGTCTTCCTCTGACAACACCGGCTTCCAAACCATCATCGACCCCTTCCCAACCTTCACCAAAACTATCCAAACAACCATCCCGCCCAACCCCAGCGCCCCCTTCTGTCGACTACAGCCAATTGATATCCCGTGCCGCCTTACGTGCCGTCTCGGGACCCTCAAATCCCTCAGAATCATTCTACGTCGTCCCCACCACAGGCGGGACAATCTCCTACGCAGAGATCATGTCCCGCGCTGAGCGTGAGGAAGCTCGCGCAGGCTTCCGCAACGGTCATCACCGCCAAACCTCACAGCTCACAAACATTTCCGAAGACGATTTTGTCGACGCTCAGAGCACAATCCTCCCAAACGCAGGTCCACCCAGCCGCTTCCGCCGCAGCAGTCAAGACGAAGCAAAAGTGAACGGTAAAACAATGGAGGAACTCTCGCTCGAAAACCAAGCCCTGAAGCACCTCTCCGACACGCTCTCCAAGCGCCTCCATGTCTTCGAAATGTCCGCGCAGACCTCCTCCGCCGCACTGGCACAGAGTATCCGCAGCCTGCACAATCGCTCGCCCATGCTCACGCCCGACAACTCCCGCGGAAAACCCATCAGTGGGAAAACCATCCTTGGACTCGATAGCTATGGCAACAGCACGGGCCATAATGACGAGGCCACGCAGCGCCGGATCGCCGAGTTAGAGGAGATTCTGCGGAAAAGTGATGCGCGAGCACGGAAGAAGGAAGAGGAGAATGTGAAGCTGAAGGAGACGATCACGAAGTATCGAGAGAAATGGGATAGTCTGAAGGCAGGAGCGAAGGCGAGGAGGGAGAGGGAGCGGGGTGGGAGACATGAGAGACCTGGGATTGAGAGGACTGTCACTGAGGAGACAGGCATAGGGACGGAGATTGGCGAGGATGAGAGTGCTGGCTGAGGCTAGACAAACTCGTGCTTGGAAGACATCTGTACCATACGATATCACCGCGGGACGCGGAGAACATGATATTGAGACAAAGATGAATGAAGCTGACGATATATGCAATGCTCCGATCACCAGAATATCTATCCGATGCCAAGAGCAGCCTGACAAGTCGTCCCTGGTTTCGACAAGAAGGAAACAGGCGCCTTCGAAGCAGGCAGTTCGGTGAATTAATCCAGGTTTTCTCCGGGGACGTCATGATGAAACCCGTTAGCAAGAGAAACACGGCCAGTTGTAGCATCGAACAGCTTGTTCACCATCGTGATTACGCTTTCATCACAAACTATGCAAGGTCCGGCGCCAAAGCCGGGGTATTATGTGCTAGAACTACTCTGAAGACAAACCGCAAATCCATTCATGATCATTATCGCTGGGAAGGACCATCGCCCGTCCCAGCACTACTCGATCCTGGTTGATCCTGCTCGTCATCTCGATCTTTCCCATGACTGCGCGTCCGCCGATTTTGGCCCATCATGCTGGAAAACGTCTCACTAAGGGCCCTTAATCTGGTCTTTCGCTTGCCTATATCCTTCGATGCGTCTTCCCTGGTATCGTCGGGCAGAGTGCCGGGCGCGGCTTCGTGTGTTCGCGATCTCATCAAATCCGGGGCGTTGTCTGTACTTCGATTACGCTCCGCCCAGTAAGCATTCAGTTGAGCCAGAGGATCGTCGCCATTGGCGCTTGCCCGGACAGCCGGAGTCTGCCGTCGCTCGTCGGTCGAGTGCCGGTTTGAACGTGTGCGACGGAGAGCTGCGCGTACAGAACGAGATGCACCTTCGCCTTTGAGGATGGAGTCGGCGACCAAGACGCTGAGGGGATTTGAGAGTGGTGATGAAAGTGGGCCGGGCATAGGGATGAGGCGAGAGATACTGCCACGAGCTGACCGTGGGAGAAAACTTGGTGAGTGTGGAGCGTCCTCGGGTAGCGGTCTTGCAGATTCGTCTGGTGAAGGTGGACGAGGCGATCGTGGTGGCTTTGTTGGCGTTTCAGGATTGGCTGGTGACGAGGAAGTGCGTTGGAGAGGTTTGGACGTCGCTGGAGTATAGAACGGGGTAGCGTCGTGTTGAGATTTGTCGGACTGAGGCGTCCGAGGAGGTGGCGCATCGACATCCTCGGTGGACGAGGTCCATGGATTGCGCAAGAGATTGTCCGACGATTCCGCAGGTGTTACTGCAATAGAAGGCACCTCTGACGATACTACTGATCGCCGCCGCGGTGTGACAGGAGCTGCCAGGTCGGCATCCACGCCAAAGGTTGCGGATTGATGTCTGGGCGTCTCGGTTGCAGGGTTTCCTGCATCCCGAGTCAGTGGCGTCCTCTCGTTGACACCTTGTGCTTCCTCATCGATGAGGCGTATGGTTCCTTCCTCATCTTCACCTTCATCGTCCTCGTCACCAATCTCCTGACGCTGACTTGTGATCAGGTAGACTCCGAAGAACGTTAAGGCGCAGCCAACGACAAACTTGACCGCCCTGTCTAATGTAGTGTGTTCAAAATCTCGGTATAAGACAGCCGAGCCGATGATGACAGAAAGGGTGAAAAGTACAAATTGGGTAGGTATGACTTGAGTAGAATCGTAGGTCTGCAGTGCTCGATTCAGAAACCGGATCTGCATGAGGGCTGAACTAACCAGAACCAACACCAAGAAATAGAAGATCGGGTAGGTGAAGGCCTTGTAAAGCGACGCCGATAGAAGAGAGGACACTCCTTTGGTCGAAAGAGCTGTGTATGCTCCAAATAGCGCCACCAGTCCGAGGTCGATGAGGATTGTCCTGCGACCATATCGTGGCTCGAAGTACATCAGAGCCACGATAAAAACAGCCGTGACGATCACGTAGGCCAGAAATTCCCATCTTTTTATGGTTCTCCATAGTTCACCTGGTCCAAATTTTGTCTCTGTATTCCTGGCGGAAAGGACGACGACAACGGCGCCAGCAATTGCGACCAGCACACCGAACAAGTCCCGTTTTCGAAAGCGTTCTTTGAGCATCAGAGGCGCAATCAGGCAGTTCGAGATTAGCGCAACCACCCCCAGAGGACTGACGATGGAGGCAGGCGCAAATCCATAGGCAAGAAAGTTGCCAGCCTCGCCTATGACCATCAATACCAGGCCTAACCACCAATAAGGCGACTTCAGATATGAAGGCCTGCCCGAGTCGTCATCTGAGTCCTTCTCTTGGCTGTTTATCTGCTTCCCTGGTTCGGGAGGACGAAGAGTGCCGTCGGAAGAACGATGTGTTGCATTACCCTCCTCTTCATCAACGATCTTCTGGTAGCCGCTTACTTCCAGATTCTTCTTGCGCCGCTCCTCGGCTATCTCTTCCTGTCTATTAGTGCCGTACCTGGCGACATGCTTTGGACCAGGTTGGCCGTTCGCCGGCGTCTTGCGGGTTTGGGAGAATTCGCGGTCGATGCGAATGTGGGCGTATCTCTGTGTGTTCAGGGCGACGGAAATGAGGAGATTGCCAACAATCGCGGTTATGATGCCAATGAAGGAAGACCACTGCTGCAGTGTGCCACCCGGAGACTGTGAGCCATCTTTCCGGAACAACACAACCAGTAGACCTGTTACTGGAGCGTCAACAGCGTTGGCAGTGGTGAAAATGTGCATCGGAAGGAGCCGCGGTCGAGTTTTGAGGAATTGGCAGGCACTCGTCTCATAAAAGTTGGCGGGAGCGAGGTGGGTGCATTTGGGCTCGTAGCAACGACATCAGTGGCTACCAAAATGCATCCAAGGTCATCGGCGTGTTGATAATGAGCAATTCGCAGGTAATGAAGCAATGCGATGTGTTGGAGTTACCATGTCCGCGTCACTAAAGCGTGGCATACACGTTAGGCGTTCGAGATCTCGCCGCACCGCACCTATCCCGCCTGCGACGTTACGTCGACTTGCAGGAAAACCCTTACCCGCACTTTCGGTCTCGGCATCACTTTCATCCCAAGAACTTCTTGTAAGTGTTTCCTGTTGATCTACTCGTAATTTAGCCTTTGCTTTAGAGATATCTCGACGAGGAGATGAATGTCTATAGGGCTCTATCTTTTCCAAGCTGTCCCGACGTCGTATGAAACTCTTTTCCACCCCGGCAATCTACCCCCGCTACCACCATCAGAGGGAACCATGTTTGCAGATCGAGATAGATCGACCTGTCGAGCTGCCAATGTTATTGGCCTGGGCGGTCCACCGAAGAGGTAACGCGCGATGAGATCAGCGATCACTCTTCGCTCATGGATCTGTACATGAGTGCCTATCCAGTCTCTCGAAGAATGGCGACACTTTCTGTCATCATGGAAACATGGCGGCTCCAATGCTTCTGCAATTTGTTGCTGACGGGCCTCCGAAACGCACGCGAAAGCTTCACAACAAGGTGAAGACTGGCTGCCAAACATGTAAGATACGGAAAAAGAAATGTGACGAAGCAAAACCGTTTTGCAATCGCTGTACGAGCACCGGCCGCAAATGCGACGGCTATGAAACAGTTCGATCAGAAGCGAATATAGCCAAACCACGCTCCGAAGCGCGAGATCCATCCTTACAGCTATGGAGACCTCCAGATACAAACAGATTCCAAAACGGCTCGGACTACTACTGCTTCGAATTCTTTCGACATCGGACAGGTCCAGACATTGCTGCGTACTTCGACAGCTCAATATGGCGAACTTTCACCCTCCGGGCTTGCCTTCTTCATCCCACGGTTCTACAGGCAGCTATAGCTGTTGGTGCAGTCCATCGGAGGTTCGAGCTGGGTATATCACCGGAAGCTTTCACGTTCTGTGACATCGCAAATAGGCAGTACTGGAAAGCATTGAAATGCCTCGAAGAAGATCTCAAGAGTGGGCATCCACTGGGCGCAGAAATCAATATGGTTGCCTCCATGCTTCTATGCATCTTCGAAGTCTTCCAAGGCAATGACGAGTCGGCTATTGCCCATTACAAGTCCGGTCTCACACTGCTTATACGTCAAAATGGAAAGGTCAAGCACACCGAAACGCACCGTCAATACGTAAATCTCGACTATGCAGCCCTTCGCAAGTTCACAGACCGTCTTGAGCATCGAGCACCCCAACTATTCGGCACTCCAACAGCCATTCTCTACAGTGCTTCCGTCAAAGGTTCATTTGATCCGATACCTGAAGTCTTTACCTCCCTAGAGCAAGCACGCGATGTTATCATCACAGAAGGCCAACATATCTGGCATTCCTGGGCACAACTCGAACTCGGCAACCTCAAAGGCTTCTCTACTCAACAACTTCATGTCTCACGTCTCCTTGAGTGGTCCAAAGCCTATGCCGATTACTCAAAATCCGCACGGGGCCGCTCCCGCCCAGCAAGTCGACAGCCCTACCTCCTCAAAGCGTACCGCGAAGCTTTATACCTCGTCATTCTCACACAGCTTGCCTTTCACGTGCCAGACGGCCAAGCCATCGAACCGCTTTGCTTCTTGCCGGAGACATGTGACTGTCACACAGTATGTCGCGTTTACTCAGACCGCAAGCGTGCTCTAAGCAAGCATTTCGCACGTGTCATGCTTGTCACCGAGTCACTCTTTCACGACGATTCCAGCTTCGCATACCAGGACCACTCTATAAACTTGGATAGTGGAATCGGCCCTCCACTGAAACTTGGTTCAGAGACGTGCACGTCTACGAAAGTAAGATATCAGGCGACCTCGCTCCTTCCGGAGGGCGAGCTGCGGCAAAAGGTCTGGAATAAAATGGGTGTGTACAACATAGCAGAAAAGCTTGGGAGTATCGAAGAGCATGCAGTCGTTACGGCAGCCGCGATCCCGGCTGCACCATGGGTGGACGTAACATGCTTTTTGGAGGCGAGAAAGATGATAGTGAGACATTGCAAGGAGGACGAGTTTGGCGGTTTAATCTGGACGCAGGAATGTATTTCTTACTAGGGAAGATTACATATAGATATAGATAGTGGTAGTCAACATTGATTTGTGCGCATCGCAATCACAATGGTCAGGGGTTCAGCCTTGTGGGCCCCTGCCTTGCATGCTCACTACACCTTCTCATCATATCTGCAGAATGTTAGCGATGCGCAAATTGTCTCCCTTTTCGTCCACTAGGTCGTGTCAGCGGAATTTTACCTAGGTATTCTTGGTTTAGAGACTGACTTCTGAGTCACTGACCATTATTGTGGATTACTGGGTTTGGTTGCGCAGCCAATAGGGATTTGGACATGTCGCGCACGCCCTTGTCAAGACACATACCCGGTTGAACTTTTTTTCCAGACCTTGGTGCTCATATTTGAGTAGGATCACCATGAAATATACTAGGAACAGTCGTCGAGTCTGTACTTGCTGACAGCGATCCAAACACTTCGATCCTTGCCAACGGACACGACCTCAACTACAAAGATGGCCAGACCCAGAATGAAAACCATCGGCATCATCGGCGGAAGTACCGACCTAGCCACCGTCGAATATTATAAAATCATCAACGCGAAGACCCGCGAACGCTTAGGCGGCTTCCACACCGGCAGAGTCATCATCAACTCGATGGACCTCGCAGACAGCGTGCAATATGTCCACAACGAACTCTGGGAGCAAGGCGGCGAAATGCTGCACGAGATGGCAAAATCCCTGGAGCGGGCAGGCGCAGATATGATCCTATGTGTCTCCAATACGTGGCATCGCACCGCCGAGATGTTCATGAAGGATGTTTCGATTCCACTTCTTCACATTGTCGATCCCACGGCGGAAGCTATCAAGAAAGCCAACCTTACCAAAGTCGCCCTGCTGGGAACCAAGGCAACCATGTCCGCACCGTTCCTGCGAGATCGCTACCGCGAGAAGTTTGGGATCGAAATTATTGTGCCTACCACCTGGGAGCAGGATCTCATCGACCGAGTGATTTTCCACGAGCTATCATTTTGGAAGTTCATGGAGGAGTCAAAGGAGGCATATCTTCGTATTATTGATAACTTGCACAACAAAGGCGCACAGGGCATCATCCTGGGCTGTACAGAGATACCTTTGCTAGTCAGTCAGGTTGATAGACCGAAGTTGCCTATGTTTGACACGCTCCGATTGCATGCAGAAGCGGCTGTCGTGACGGCAACTCGAGAGTGAGAATGCCATACTGCTTTCAACAGTTGGTATGCATCGCTCCTTCTTTGTTGTAGCTGTGTCGCGGACATGCTGTAGCAAATGTGGATGCAGACAGTCCATATACTCAGGGCAACCGTGGTCTCCCATCGTGTTCTGCAACACTACTGGCGAAGAGGACAAAACATATCGTCCGCAGATATCGATGAAAGCCTTATTGATGTATAGTCTGCCACCCTAAACATCGATAGCCGTTATGTGGCATTGTCCAGCGAAGCTGTATAATATAAGAACGATCCGGAAGTATTTGTGGTGACCCTAACAATGTCGTCAATGGTATCAGTCAACAAGACAATAGCTGAACCATGCTATTAACGACGTCGTCCCCGCCAATTCTATTCTCGGCGCTGCTGGCCTCGACATTTTCCCGCCGACGATATCATCCCTGACGCTACCAGCCAATAGAATAATTGCGCGCCTATATTGTCAACAATGTCGTCGCCGCCAGTGAATAGACAATAGCATGACCTCGTCGTCGTTGCCTAGCAGAATGTGAAGCGACGCGACCAGGCAGCGACTCCATTTCACAACTATACACTGTCGTCGTCTTCAACTCTTTCTTGAACTTTCGCAGACTCCCAAGACTCTTTACAATTCAAGAAACCAGACAGATTCCTCATCAAATCAGACTTCCAGCAACAGCTCTCCATCCAGCAGCTCTCGAGCACTATTTTCTCCCTGCTTTTCGACAGATTATCGCCTCAGAACAGCTCTCGAACCTGCCCTTTACTCGAATACTTCCTCAGAAACCACAGAAGCTTGAACGCTGTGTTTCTTCTCGTCCAATTCCTTCATACACATACTCAAAACCCAGAACCTCTCTTCCTGCACTTCAATCTCTCAAAAATGGCTAGCAACGAAGGCAAAACCACTCCCACCAGCACTGAGTCCAGTAAGTATTTCCCCAATACTCTGTTGATATACTTCTGGACCTCGCTAACAGCTTCCAGTCGCCGATTTAGCCTTCGCGACCGCTCCCACCAGCCTTGAATCTTCTCAGGAAAGCACTGAGAGCATGGCTTCAGAGGAAAATGGCACCACGAACAGCGACGAGCTCAGCGAGGAAGAAGGCGAAGAAAGCAGCGAGCTAGAGGAAGAGAAGAGCGAAGAAGAAGCCGCCTCTCCATACACCATCAATTTTGAGCCGAGAGAAGAGCCCGCCCTAGGTGAGCTGAGCGCAAGTGAGTCGAGTGGAGAGGAGGAAGAGGACGAGGACACGGCGCTGTACGAGTGGCATAAGGAGCTAGATAGGGACCCGGAGCGCGTGAAAGCAGCCTCGTTAGGGGAGCTGCAGATGGCAATGGTGGGTTCCCCTGAACCAATTTTCGAGTAACATATTGTTACTCACCTCCTGTCTTTGGAGCTTGGAAACTGACAATGATGTAGGATATGGATAAGGAGTACGCCGCCGGGAAGCCGAAGCCCCGCCCAAAGAGTGTCGTTGAGATGAAGAGCATTGGCGAGCGCGTTGAGTGCGGCAGGCGTCGCCTGTGGGCGGCGGAGGTGGCGAAGAAGCACCCTAGCAGTGCACCTTACCCAGGTGCGTCTGCCAGGGCGGCTCCTCGCGTCTCCGCTGCCGACAAGGCACGTCTGGCCAAGCGCAAGAAGTAGACGGTGGAGAGGGGGTGCTCGGGCGGGGTGAATGGTTCCGGCGGCGGCTGAGGGGAGTGGAGAGGCGGCGTCGTTGTCGTTGGCGTCTTCTCTGGCCGACAAAGGCCCATTGGGTCACGATAGAAACCGGGGCGTTGCCCTCAACAAAGGGCGTTGTGTCGTTGGATGCAACCGGCGGTCGCCCGCGCCGCAATATCATCGATTCTGCTTACATACTCGCCTCCTAGTTGAGGAAGATCAGGTCGCCGTCGTTGTTGCTGATACGCTCATCCAGCCTGATCGAAGCCCGATTCCATCCGCCACCGCCAGTGCCCAGCTCAGCCTCAAGTACCTTACCGTTCTCAACCAGACGCACGTTCCTCGCCGAAGCACCAAAGTTTCCACCGCGATA
Organism: Cladophialophora chaetospira; assembly: GCA_030247875.1. Lineage (NCBI taxonomy): Eukaryota > Fungi > Ascomycota > Eurotiomycetes > Chaetothyriales > Herpotrichiellaceae > Cladophialophora > Cladophialophora chaetospira. Next base: position 1,229,269 of record JAPDRK010000005.1, read on the forward strand.
CCACGCGAAACGGCCGTGGGAGTTGGTTAGGCACTGGTTCAGGGAGATTGACGAGAGCTTGTGCTTGCCGTGCACGTCTGTGCACGAGGCTATAAGATCGTAGTCCCTGTCCAAAGTGATACTAGTCGAGGAAGATGAGAAGTTCCCGCGCATTTGAGAGACTGGCGGACGATTGTCGTGGTGCTGCTTCTGGTACTGGTGCACGCCATATGCTGCTGCTCCGGCTCCTCCGGCGGCGGCAAGACCGTACTTCTTCTTCTTTTTCTTGTCGTCGTCTGAGGAAGAGCTGCTTGAGGATGAAGACGAGGAGGAAGAATCGCGGCGGAGACCTGCAGGTCGCTGAGCATTCTTCTTCTCCTTCTTTTTCTTCTTCAGTGCGTCTTCGGCCATCTGCGGGTCTGGGTTAGCATCTATCGTTGCCAATAAAAAAGCTCTGTGGAGAACGATAAGACTTTCATAGAGGAGGAGACTTACACTGCCAGCTATGCCTCCGCCGATAGCGCCGAGAAAACCATGACCTACTTTATGACCGCCGTACGCTCCTAGCGCACCTCCAGCCAATGCGCCCATGAGTCCTCGATCTTGAGTCGCGTTTGGATCGTGGGGATCGAGTGGGACGCCGGGTTGAACTCCATAGCCTTGGCTCATCTGCGCTGGTGGAGGCCCAGCTGGTGTCCCGAAGTTGTCATACTGGGTCTGAGCAGGTGGTTGGTGTGTTGAATACCCACGCTGGGTTTGATCGTTGTAGCCGTAATCGGGGAACTGGGATGAGGAGCCTTGCTGATTGTAGGAATGGTCTGGAGGTGGAGATGTGTATTGATTTGGGTTGTTCGGGTAGGCTTCAGGTGGAGGAGCAGTATACGGATCCGATTGATGCTGATACTGCTCGTGTGGAGGAGAAGTGTATTGATTCTGACCTTGCGAATACTGATCATATGGAGGAGAAGTGTATTGTTCCTGGCTGTGTGAATACTGGTCATGCGGGGCTTGATAACCGCCCTGATTATGGTAAGGTTGCTGATAATCCTGCGTCGGAGGAGAGTTATAGTCATGTGCCCTGCTCTGGTCATAGCTTTGATAGGATTGATCTCCGTACCCGTGTGGCGCGCTTGCTGGTGGTTGCCATTGTTGCTGTTGGTCCCCAGAACTTCCGTAACCCTGTTGATCGTGGTTCCCAGAGTGGCCATAGCCTTGTTGCTGGGGTGGGTACTGATTGTTGTAGTAATCCTGGCTCGACATGATGGTCAGAAAGGAGTCCCCTCCAGGAAGCGCCCCTCAGTTGCTTGCAGTTCAATGTACCGAGAGGGACGAAGGCTCGACTGAAGAAGAGGTCGAGCTGAGAGCTTGTTGCGCGTGAAGTCGCACCAACTTATAGATGTCAAACGGAGTGAGTGATTCGGAAGGTGTTCATCGAATAGGCAGCGCTGTTTGTGCTCCCCCTGAGCTGAACTGTTGGATGCCTGAGTGACTGAAAGAAGTTGTGGCTGACTGCCGCAGACTCAGCCACCGCTTGGAGATAAGTGAAGTTCCAATTGGCGGAACGGGAAGATTGCAGCCATAGCCACAACTTGAAGCTCCTCAAAGCACAGGGGTGAAGAAGCTTGATTGGAACGGCCTTCTTCCAAGCTTGCGCCTGCCTTATGCAGGCACGGTTGATATCAAGAACCATAGGTATGTCATCGTGTTCGAAAATTGCACCAAAAGTCTCCTAGGTAGCTCTTGGGCACACATCGAAACTACAACGAGTTCTAACAACTATCTCGATCGCTCATCATACTGCAAGGCTAAGCTGAGCTGTGGCAGAGGCGCTTTGCCCTGCAACTTGCGATCGTCATCTCTGCGGCTAGCCTTAACTAGCCACGCGAGTCACGGTTCTCGGTAACAGCATTCGCAGAAGCACCACAGCCAGCCCAGAAAAATTGAAGAATCCAAGTACATGGTATCCTTACCTTCCGCTGTAGAGAGATGCAATTGTTTCCGAGAGCACAGTGCTGGTGTCCGGTATTGTCATCAGAGTCGTGGATGCCATTGTCTGTTTCTGAACATATTTCCACTCACAATGTAGTTTACAGATCAGGGCTCTCAATTCAGCTTGAGGACATCTTCATTGGGCGGAATGTCGGACATTCCCTCTCCTTTTTCTCCTCCATTGACTCCATTGGCACTCTCGTCGGCATCACTTCGAGTATCAGGTACCACGCCGCCCACATGACCCAGTTCTGTCTCCACCTGCACACCTGCTTTGATTGTTTGCAAGACCACACAATACCTCTCACTCAGCTGAATGAGCTTGTCCAGTTTTGACTTGTGTTCTTCATCCACGTCCAGCCGCACGATGAGTCTGATCTTTGTGAAACCCACTGGTACCTGGTTGCCCTCTGGGTCTTTGATTCCCATCGTGCCTCGGAAGTCTAGGTCACCGTTGGTTATGATAGTTCCATTTTTGATGGGTATTCCCAGGCTTGTGGCTACAGCGCGCACTGTAACGCCGAAGCAAGCCACCAACGACTCGAGCAGCATATCTCCAGAGCATAATTCACCCGAGGCATCGAAGCCTTCGCCCCCAGCGGCTTGATGAAGTCCTGCGACTTTTCTTGCTGCTGCGCTTGTGGATAGAGAGCATGTCAGGCTCGTGGAGGTCGGATCGAGGGTACCACTAGACGACAAGGTGACGAGTGCGGAGGAGGGATCTGATCTGTACTTGTCCTTCAGAGGCTTCTGCTTCGACCGGAGTGTCTCCGCTGCTCGCGTGGCTGCGTCAGACATGATGAACAAAACGAGTGATAGTTGAGGTATCTCTGTGCTGTACACGACTGAATTTTCCTTGTGAGTGCGCACCGGGATTACAGGAGGAGGGATCTCCTAATGCTGAACGCGAGAACCGACGGATCATATACTTCGGTATTGCAAGAGCGGAGCGGATATCAGTATGTCATGCATAGCGGTTGTCCTACCCCTCATCCGGACTCGGTGGAGGCCTCAGCTTCCATCAGACCGTCGGAGTCTTGATGGGGACACAGAGGACCACTTGTCGCGGACCCGATTACACCCTGTGGTTAAGGAGAGCGGGCTGGTACGTAGAGACACGTTCTCGACTCCTTAATTTGAGCAGCGGCAACTAGGGCTGGAAAGATGAGAGACTAATGAAGACGACGGCAGAAGAAAGCACATCACCACGGCGCGGCGGACTTATCATCACGTGCTGATAACAGTCGCTTTGACTTTGGCTTTTGACGTTCCAATTTGGTTTCGCTCAATTCCCGGTCAAGCTCGACTTTCTCTCTTCCCTTTGCATGTAACACCGAGGAGAAAAAGGACAAGCGGCAGGCGCAAGCCAGCCTATGCATTCTCTTGAGGATGATGCAGCCATCCTGAAATCTGAAGCTTCAATGCAGCCCGAAAGGCGAGGAAGCCGGCCAACTGTGTTTTCTCCATGACAATGTCACGCACCCTCTCCTTCCAATCTTGCTTGGTAGTCGAAAAGCGTCCCTCGGCCGAGAAATTCAACGGCCAGACCATGGAAGCGTGATGTATGGTAATAAAACTGATGAGATGAGTTGCCAGAGGATCTAGGTCTAGCGGCGCGGAGCTGAATGGATCACGATTTCCTGAGTTCAGAAGGCTCATTGGTGACGCTGCACTCCTTTTATAAGATCTTGCCGAACGTGCTCTTGTTAAAGATCCAGTCTCAAGCCGACTCTCTTGTGCTATTGACGTTCGTCAGCTGAGCGGCTAAGACAAGAGCTAATCGCCAGGGGTACTCACATGCAAGCCTTGAATCTGTCGATGCAAGCCTTCCTTCATAACCAGTAGGAGTGAGGAAATTAGAACTCAATGCAGGCTCGACGCGATGCTTTCAACTGGGCAATTTTATTCGTTCTGATATGCGACTTGACCGTCGATTTCCTTGATTGACGACGATTGTTGTCGACAGGAGCTTCTTCTGCCCCACCCCTTCGAACGAAAAAATATCGTTCGGTCATGTTGTCAATTATCGCCCAGGACTCAGCCTTGATTTTCGCCGGCGGCCTGGACACAGGAAGCAAGTACGGGCACTACATTCCAAAGTCGATGTTTTGAGGTCCACCCCCACACCTGTACTTTGCATCGAGGCAAAATGTGTCGAAAAAGCCATATTGCAGAAGGCCGACGCCCTTCCACATGTTTCCATTGGCATAAAATTGATAGACACAAGCTCTGGCAAGCATGATGCTCCATCACAATGTCGGATTCATGTCGAAGCCTGGATTGCAGGTGATTCCAACCATATAACTTGCCTCTAATTGAGTGGGACCAAACATTGTCCTGGTGTTTGTCAGATTTGAACGATTCCATCATCACCGGGATTTTTGAGATTGCGACAAGATTGAACTAATGTCGACAAGTTAGTCAGCCATACGACTTGACACACAATGGAATGTGAGAGATTCTTGATTGGCGGCCCTGTGACCACAAATTTTGCCCGAAGATCTGCCTCGACTATATACGGTTGGCACTTGCCGTTTTCTCGGGCTCCTAGCTTTTTAGGTAGCCACGCCAAATGTCGGGTACGGTAGCAAGAACGGTGATAGGGGTCGTCCACCATAACGCGGTAGGTCTACCGGATTTGAAACCTGCGTTTCAGCACAATGTCAAATGACAGAACGTCCAGCGCACTTGAACAAGGAAAGCAGAGAAGAATGGCCGTTAAGTGCTGGGCACTGAGAAGTGAACGTAAAGAGCATCCAACAAGTACCGCAGCCGAGGATGGAGGAAGGTGTGAGTAGATGCCTGCAAAGAAGTAAAAATGCAAAGGAAAGCGCGATGATTCCATCTTCCAAGGTACAAATGGCAGGCGCAAGGTTGGGAACGCTTACGGTCAATTCATCATTACCTTGCTCTCTGGTTCTATGTCAGTGTGTTCACACGGTGATTGACTGTCCACAGAATCTACCATGAGCTTCGATCTCCTTTGCTCTCTGCCGCGGCCCCGAATTGTATGAACCCCAGCGTGCCGCTTCCTCGTATAGGCTTGCCGGGAGTACAAGTTCCCAGTTGGCGTCAACGACTGCTGAAACAGGATGCTGTGGTTGGCCGAGGGTGGCACTAGCTCTCTAGGTGGTAAGCTGGATACATTGTCAATCCGTCGGTGACCACAGTGTAGATGCTACCACCGCCACGATAGTTTCTCATCTGGCACTGGATCGAAACCTCTCGGCTCCTTTCACCGGGTCGTTCATCATGATCTCACAACTGCTTCGCTTGCTAGTGGCATTGTGTATGAGAAATACAAAAAGCATCGGACGACCGAGGGAAGACAATCATGGAGGTGAGGTACTCAACAGTTTGCCGACGACACGGCTGGCGGATACTTCCCTTGATATCACCGACTCCTTGTTCTCGCCTTCCACAGGAAAGCTAGTCGATGCTCAGTCCGACATACATCCAGGTTACGAGACTGAATTCTGTACGAGATGATCGCGTTGCGTATGGAGCGAACTTCAAAGAGAACGGGCCCGTGAGACTGGACATGATCCCGGGTGCAGTCATGAGACATCTTGCACTGTCGTAGACCTGGACATGGACGTGAAGCGTTTGAGAGAGAAGACAACGAATGGATTGAGTTGGCTGCTGAATGCTGACACTCCAACAGCCGAGGCCCCTATCTAGCACCACCATCAACAGCGGAATCTTCGGGCTACCATCAACACGAGGCCCGAAATGATCGCCTCGTCGGACCTCTAATCAAGTCGATCGTTTCCCTAGTCAGTATTCCTCCCTCGTGCTGAAAGAGCGATCAATCGAAACACTCTCCGCCCCAGACTGTTGAGGGCTTCTCCGACACCCAGTGGCGCCCAGCTACGATGATCACTTCCTCCGTCGCATCCATTGTCTTGGCGCTTCCCCACCTCGTGGGAATGATGAAAGATGTCAGATAAGGCCCAATCAGATCACGTCGCATAGCGAAGGTTGGGCCAGTCTGACTCCATTATTCGATGGCCGGCGTCGCCTCTGACGTCGACCTGCATGGACATCAACGATCCAACGCACATTTCGCCATAAGAAAGCGCACTTTAGATGGTGCTTTTCGCGAAGGATTATATGAAGCTGACCACAGCCGAAGGCGTTTACCCCGCGTCTAAGGCACGAGCAAAGGCAACGGTTTCTGGCCTTACCAATGGAACACAAGCAAGATAGCCAAGCACACTCGGTTGTAAAGCAAACTTCTCGGGGTAGCCCATTACACATCTCCGGACCACAATTTGGTGGATGCTTGTCATATGATGGGCAACATGAGGCCTTAGGAACGTTCGGAGTATTGATAAGGTGAAGTGAAAGTATATTACTCTTACCCTCACCGTTACACTCTAAAAGGTATCCTGCCCCTTCTATATCCCTAGCAACACCCACGCAGCTTGCCTTTCCGTTTTGCTCCACAGACTGGTTAGAACAAGGCTCAGTCTCCTTAAAGCCTTCCTTCATTATGGACGTCGAAAAGCCCAAAGGCCAAGGCAATTTATTCGTCCCGCAAATGCAACGCGCACAAGGCTCCTCGACCAGCGACCCCTCCTCCGACGAAGTAACATACACGCACCGCGAACACGAAGCCGAACAGAATGCCCGCAGTATGGACCCCAACCCGCAAACACCCTACCCGTACCACCAAGAACACGGGCCCCCAATCGACAACTACCCCGGCAACGAAGAAGCAGAGGAAGACTACGAGCACCACAAGAATTTACTGTGGAGTCGCATCCGACACCATTTGAGAGATCCCTTTGCCGAGTTCATGGGCACTTTTATCATGATTCTTTTCGGCGACGGCAGCGTCGCGCAGGTGACGTTGAGTGCGAATCCGAACTTGCCAAAGAGTAGTCAGAATAAGGGCGAGTATCAGAGTATTTCTTGGGGGTGAGTTTTCCTGTCCCGAGAGCCTCCTCGGACTTTCCTTGGGAATACCTGCTAATCACTCTTCTGTAATCCAATAGATGGGGTATAGGTGTCATGCTGTGAGTTTTTTCTACTTCCGACTCATGAAGAATGCCCATGCTGACACTTCTGCAGTGGCATCTACGTAGCCGGCTGCGCCGGTGGTCATTTAAACCCTGCCATCACATTCGTCAACTGCCTGTACCGCAAATTCCCGTGGTACAAGTTCCCCATCTATGCCGCCGCGCAAGTGTCGGGCTGTTTCTGCGCCGCGGCCGTCATCTACGGGAACTACAAATCCGCCATCGATGCATACGAGGGAGGCGCTGGCATCCGCACGGTCCCCGGCTTCTCGGACACAGCTACCGCAGGCGTGTTCTGCACTTATCCGCAGCCGTTCTTGACCAAGACAGGACAGGTATTTTCCGAAATCGTTTCGAGTACGGTGCTTGTGTTTGTGATTTTCGCGTTGAAGGATGATGCGAATCTTGGGGCTGGGACAATGGTTCCGCTGGGCTTGTTTTTCTTGATCTTTGGCATTGGTGCGACGCTCGGTTGGGAGACTGGCTATGCAATTAATCTGGCTCGAGACTTTGGTCCCAGACTGTTCACATATTTCGTTGGGTATGGACACGAAGTCTGGAGTGCTGGAGACTACTATTTCTGGGTAAGTCTGACTGTGGGTGTGAATATGGTATTTGTATGCTGACATTCGAAAGGTTCCGATGATTTGCCCCTTTATCGGCTGCACCTTTGGAGGGTTCCTGTACGACCTGTTCATTTATACTGGAGAATCGCCAATAAACACCCCGTGGATTGGTGTCAAGCGTGTCGTCCACCCCTCCCGGAAGGGGATAAAGGAAGCCATCACAGGAAAGCCAGCGAAGGAAGTGTGATCTCTCATTATCCGAAGCCGGAAAATCTCGAGTTGAGAGCTATTTAAGCCCCATGACGGTGGATATGTATAACATTCAAAAATCACCAGATTGTGGAACGACCAACGAGTTTCACAGGCTCAGTCTCGCCCGAGACGGGCCATGTACAACAGTTTGACGAGTACATGTTGATGATGGATATGATGAGCGGCTTCAGGTGATATGGTAAATATGATATGCCTCGCGGAAATCCTTACTATAGCCTTTGGAAGATAAGCCCATGGCGAAGAAGACAGAGCAATAAAAAGCTTCTCTTGTTGCCCTAATTCTTCTGTTTCTTCTTTTGCGGGCCGTCCTCTTCGTCATCACTAAGCTCCGCATAGATCGTCTTCGGCTGCGTCCTGCTCCACGCATTCGTGAAGATGGGATCGTTCTGCGCCTTATCGGCATACTTGAGCAGCGCCTCTCGGGGATCTTCCTCCCTCATCGAGCTCAACGGAATACTTTCCCGAATGTGCTTCTGATCGGGCTGGCTCTTAGAGAAGGGCGTTGTGGCGGGGATATGCGGCCTTCTCGGATCTCGGGATTTGCCGGATGCAGTGAGACCGATAGTGGGGTGGCGAGACGAGTACGTACTGCCTTTGATGGCTTCGTTTGCGGCGCCAGGGTTGACGATCGCGTCGCCGGAAACGCCTTGGGACATGTCTGTTGTGAGACTCGGGTCGTCGTCGATATGTCGACGCTTGGGCTGCTTGGACATCACCATCAGGGCTCCCTTGCTGGAGATCTTTGGATTGAAGAGGACATGTGTCTCGGCGTTGGCGCTGCCCGTGACAATCTGGTTGAGCTTGTCGTGCCAGAGGACGCTGATGAGTGGCGAGCCCGGCGTGATGGGCGTGACAAGCTCGGGCTTCAGGGTCGCGGGATTGAGGATGTACAGATCTCCTGTCTCGGAGCCGGTGATGATGAAAGATGAGTTCGGCGCGAACTGGATGTTCGAAGTGGGATACTGACTTGAAGTGGAGACGTGGGTGGTAGTGTTGACGGGCTGTTTGAACTTGCGGGTATCCCAGAGCTTGACCGTGTCGTCGCCGCCTCTTGTGACGACCAGTCGACCGTCGGCACTGATATCGATACCACTGGTCCAGGTATTGCTGGTATGAGCCTGGTTGATCTCACCACTTGGCCTGTTCCATGGCCCATCGCCTCCCCACATCAGCAAAGAGCCATCCAGAGCGGCTGCAACCAGGAGGCTGTTTCCGCCTTCAACCTGGCTGCCCCATGCCACCGCAGTCATCCGACTTCGACCTGCGGAGCCCGCCAACTTCGACTTGTGCACGATCACATCCTTCTGCTTGTTTCGCACGTTGACGTCCCATATCCTCAATGTGCTATCTGTTCCGGCGGTCACGCAGAGGTTATAGTTATGAGGATGCCAAGTACCGCTGGTGATCTCGCTGATATGGCCCTTGGTCATGTTCATGTCTCGCAGATACATGTCGCCTTTGACGAACTCGGTCGTTGTCTCGCCATCTCGGGAAAGTACCCTGGCTTGGGGTGTTGCAGAGATGACGAGAACTTGGCTTGGTGAGTTGGGGTTGAACTTTGCCGTGTGGACAGGATGAGTCTCGGAATTTGCCGAGCTTTTCGTGAACGTGGGATCGACAGATTTGAACGCTCGTAATGTGTTTGGAGTCATGGACGCGAAGTCATGTAACTTGATAGTGCAGTCCATCGACCCGGTGATCATTCGTGAGCCAGATGCGTCCAGAGTGATTGTTGTCACGGGTCGATCATGGGTTTTGAAGACGATCCCATGAGACACGGGATACTCGTCCTCGTCTTCAGAATCCTCCTCCGAATCGTCATCCGAGTCACTGTCACCTTTGGAACTGGTAGATGACTTCGGCTTGGGTTCTGGCAGACCAGGCACTTTTCGCCTTACGGTCTCGATTTGAGCTTCGACATCGAAACCTCCTCCCGTGGCCCCGAAAGAGGCTGGAAGATAGTCCCTGAAGTCATCCTCGTCCATTGCAACGTGAAAGTTGCGATTTTTCGATCTAAGTCATGGGCAATGCAGGAAAGCAGCTGCCTTGAGGATACGAAAGAAAGATCAGAGGCTCAGAGCGCGAGGCCTTCGCCCTTTCCAAACACGAGCTAGGAGATATGTTGGCCAGAAAAGTCTAGCGCTGTTTTGTTCAGATATAGGATCCGCAGAAGGTTGCAACTGAAGGCCTACATGAACAGGCACAGATCCGAAGAGGAAAATCCGGCCATCAATTTGTGGAAGGTCGTGAGTAGTCCGCAGTATCCACCAAGTTCGGTGAAGCAGGGGTGCTATCACGCAATTTGAACCTCTCCTTACCGATGTCTCAACTTCTTTTCAGAATACTCATCAGTAAGCACTCTACCTGGAGTGACAGGAGATAAGAGCAGACGTTCCATGTGTCACTGCTCGGTGACCAGCTAAAGAACAACGATGTCATCTTACTTGTATTGTAGGACACTCATCGGGGACCAGGAGATGTCCCTCGGTCCATGGACCGGCGATAAACTCTAAAGGTGGAGAAGTCCACATCGCGGTGTCGGCCTCGACGAGGTAAGTCCGTAGTATGGAAGGCAATTAGTTGTTCTTCCGTCATAAAAACCAAGCCAACCTCTTCAAATTCGAGATACCAGCAAGCCCTCCGCAGTCCCTACTTTGAAGTCAATTGGGCTATCAGTCATGGACGCCCACAATGTTCTCAAGCTCGACCCAAAGGTCTTCGACCCGGCGTCGATATCAGAGGATACCAAAGCCTTCAACCAGAAATTAATGGAAATCATGTCTAAAGTAAGCCACATTGGACTCGTCCATGGACATCGAATTCTAACGGCTTCATGATAGGGACCCAAATGGTACGAGGTAAGTCAACAGTGAACAAGCATGGATAGACAATATGAGCGTCCCTTTGTGTGCACCAAGTCTCCCGGACATGGAGATCAGTCCCACTCGCCTGCCGAACAGGTCGGCGCGAAGCGCTACCGAGAAATGCGCGCCGCAGGCGAAACACCCCTCCCCAAAGCAACCTACCTCGACAGCGCTGAGGACTTCGATATCCCCAGCCGAGATGCTGGTCGCACCATCCCCTGCCGCATCTTACGTCCAACAAACAACAAACCGATAAAAGCTGTGTTTCTGCACATTCATGGAGGCGGATGGGTGCTGCAGGACCAGAAATCCCAGGACCCGGCATTACAGGACATCGCGAACGAAACTGGGTTGTTGGCCTTCTCCGTCGGCTACCGCCTTGCGCCTGAGGATCCCTTCCCTGCGGGACCGAACGATTGCTACGACGCAGCAGAATGGCTCATCGACAACGCAGAGTCCAAGTTCGGCGCGCCACTAGGTTTTGCGGGCGGGGAGTCTGCTGGCGGACATCTCAGTATGCTGGTCACCTTACATCTATTGCAGCATTCCAATCAGAAGTACGCCGACTTTAGATTCAAGGGCTTGTTATTGCATTTCGGGTGCTATAGCATGGTTTGGATGCCGCAGGTATATAACTTCGTGAGACCAGAAGTGTTGGTGCTTGATAAGGACCTGATGGATCATTATATTAAAGTCTTTCTACCCGGGAAGTCAGACAAGGAGAAGCGACATCCATCGATATCCCCTCTTTTTGCGGATCTAGAACCACTGAGAGGGAAGCTGCCACCTGCGTTATTTACATGTGGCACTGAGGATCCTCTTTTGGACGATACTATGTTCATGAGTACGAAGTGGTTGATGGGCGGTGCCGAGGCGGTGGTCAAAATCGTCCCTGGAGCACCTCATGGATTTATTATGTTTCCCAGAAGCATGAAAGGAAGCGGAGCGGAAGAAGGGATGAAGGCTGTCGAGGAGTTCGTACTCTCGAAACTGCAATGAGTGCATGCTCCATCCGGAGTGGAAGGATGCCATTTTCCGGATATCGTGCAAGTCAATCTGGGATCCGATATCATCCTTTTCATCCATTTGCGCCTGCTGTGTCTCCAACGTCTCGAATATGCTTGCAATGCCCCTAGCGTACACAGCTGTCACAATTCTGGCCTGACCTCACTCGATCATATCGACGTCGTCTACATCAGCGTGCACTGCCGCCTGAGCTCCTGGAGCCCCGTTGTTTGACGTGGCAGGGTCGTTCACGCCCCCGCCCCAGTAGTCGTCCATCTCAGCATCAAGTTCCTCTGCCGTCTTTCGAGGTCTGCCGCCCACCAAGCGGTGTCCTTCCGGATCTTTCGTGGCACGATCACGTCGCTCCCCAGGTCTTCTTCCACCACGATGACTCGAACTTCGACTGTCACGCTGGCCGGGGATGTATCGATCGATGTTCTCTGGAGGAGGTTTCGTTGTATCACTCCTTCGGTCTCTTGTTCCACTACCAACACCACCACCACCACCACCTCCTCCTCGCCGTGGTCCTCGCCGATTGCCTCGGTCTTCGTCCACATCGTCCGTCGGGCTCTCGCTGCGTCGACGACTGCGGCTAGCCGGTGCTTCGATTCTGTCAAACAAGCTCTTGGGATTCTCTACTCGATCGAACGGGTTGTCCCGTCGCGGAAGCGGGACCAGGGTCAGTCTGATAGGTTGGCCTTTTGCGTTGGCACCGTCAAATTCTCGAATTGCGGCTCTTGCATCGGCAACGTGTTCGTAAGTGACAAAAGCAAGCCCTTCGGACCGGCCAGCACGATCGTATCGGAGCTTGGCGTCTTGTACGGGAGCAATACGCTGGAAGAGATCCTGCGGCACATAAATACCGCATCCTTTTCGCAGCTTAAGTAGACCTACCCATATATCGTCCTCGGTCAGGTCGTAATGCAAGTTCTCGACTCGAAGCTTCGCTGCTGGTGGTTTTCTGTTTTCGTTGGCCAAAACGCATCATGTCTCGCAAGGGCGCCTACCTATCCCGCTCCGCGGATCGCTCATCTTCTCGACGAGGGTTGCGTTCTCTGGTTCGGTCGTAGCGGCGGCCTGATGGCTCAATTAGTCTAACGAACAATATCTACGGCAGTCATAACACATACTCTCTGGCTCGTCATCGTATCGGTCATGGACCCAGTCGCTGCCTAGCGTTAGCATTTTGTCCAGCTTCTCAAGTCGACCTTCTCACTTGTCCAGGTTCGCACGGTCATCTTTTGTGGGCTATGGAGGACGAAGGTCTAGGTTAGCCGTGTGTCAAAAGGTCTGGCCTCAAGGAAGCCGAATTGTCGGATCGATAAGATGCGGCGATCAATCGTACTGCCAGGACAGGCGGACGCAGAGGAGAGAGGAGGAGGTTCGGACCTGGACATCTGCGTCAGACAACCGAAAGAAGACTTTGTTGTGGGAGTGTCGTGATACCTTTCTGACGCCATCGCGAGGATAGTTGTTTTCTCGACGGCGTGGAGGGGGAGGAGCCCTGCGTGAGCGGGGCTGCGTTCTCTAGAAGGCCATCAGTACCGGATGTTGACTCGAACCAGGAAGAGGACGGACCTGACGCTCAGCAATCGACTCGTCAAGACTGCGGTCCATTGTGCAAGACGATGTACAGTCGGGACGTGCAGCGACTATGTCGGTAAAGTCTTCTTTTGGACGTCACTGTCCAAGATCACTACCCTTCCACAAGTTGAGGACAATCCAGACTCATCTGCAGTCCATGTCAGAAAGAGCGAATTCCATGGCCTGAAACGGCTTAGTCCAGGCGTCCGGAATAACAATCCGCCGGCGTAAGTCAATAGTGTACATTGAAACCCGACTGTCAGATCAAGAACCATTCAAGCATTTTACTACATACAGCACGATGATAAAGTCTGTGCGAGCCGTGACAAACTCAAGCATGCCCTTCAATGACAGGGCGTAGCTCCAAACCAGATTGATGTGTATATACTCCCTTCAAGTCTCCCACACTCCGTCTCAAGATCCATTCTTCGCTAGTCATTTCAGGTTCCTTCTTCTCTGTAGACGGTTGCTTGTCAATAAGCCCACCTTTTAGCCTTCGCAAGACTACTGCATCTTCCGGACGAGAGAAGAACACAAGGCTGTGTCGATCGATCTTATTCTGAGGTGCTGCCGCTGGCACGACACGGTGAACATTGGACCGCAGAATGCCGGCCGTGAACTTGACCAAAGCATCGCCCAGATTCACGACTGCTGAGCCAGGCACCGGTCGGACGTAGACCCATTCGTTCGTGTCTGGACGACGAATCTGTAACCCACCCATCCAGTTGAAGAGAATCGTAAGGGATCCGAAATCGGTATGCTCTCCTAGTTTGGCCTTTTCCTCATCGAACTTGCCGGGTGCCTGTTTGTTGAAGCGGACATCTAAAAGACTATTAGAAAATGTAGCGACATAACAACATTTCGATAATGATGACGAAAGAGTGTTCGGAGGCAATGCGCCATATAGGCAACAATTGGCTCTCCACCACCGGTTCGACGGAAAGGGGGTGACTCACGATCTCCCGACATCTCTTCAATGCGATGAAGTTCGGCAAAGGTCCCAATTGGCAGCTCTAGGCTTTCTTCCAAACGTGTGAACATAAGGTCGATAGCTGCGCGACAGTTTCGAGCATAGTCGCCCAGTAATTGCCAATTTTGCTTGATCAAGTCCGGGCACGGCAAAGGCTTGCAATTGCCGATCAGGTCGTCTTTCCGCATCTATAGAAATAGTCAGCAATCGAAACTGGAAGAACAAACTCATGCCTCCTAACATTATAGTTCTCATTGCGTCCGATTGTGCCGTCCTCCTGTTCCCGTGTACCCAGAATCCGATAACCGAAGAAGGGGTCGATCTTCTCCCTCAAGTACTCTTCTTTCAGCTCATTTGGCAAACTGTGAAACTGCTTTTGAACAACGTGGAGCTGCTCGGCTTGCGAGACAATCTTCTCGCCAAGGGCTGAGCCTTCCATGTTCATATAGAAGAAACCGAGCTCTTTCGACGCCTTGTAAAAGGCACTCGACTCTCCAGCATCATTGGCCTCTAGCTTGCTGAGAGAGATTGAGACCAGGGGAGCAGTTGTGAGTCCCTCCGCGAACGGCGGGTACTGATTGTGTGACGTATTGAGGACCATAATTTTGCGGAAACTAAATAATGTGCAGACAGATGGTAATTTTCGATGATGGCGGCTCTTCGTGTGCAAGGAGATGATATATCGATTTCCTTGGCTTTCGGAATAGCACCAATTTCGTGGAAGCTTCGATCATCGGTGATCGCTTACTGTGTACTGCTCCACAAAGACTCGCCCCAAATCTACTGCTTGGTCCAAGCCTTCTGGTAATGTGATAAGATAAACGCCAGGATAGAAGTCCGCCGGGACAGTCCTCCGTTAATCACAATGAATTGGGCTGGTGTTCCGTCACGAGGCTTGAGGTTCGCGAAATATCCAGTCCGCTACAGAAAATAGCTTGTAGATGCCGCTATATCCGTTTGAGCCGTGCCGTGGTTTGATAGCAATGTCGCGTTGGCTTGTAACGATCACGGACGGAGGCCAACGTCACAACAGTGGCTGAGAGGACCAACCAAGCAAGAGAGATTTCTCACCTTGGTGGAGGCACAGAGATCGGGGTGTGAGCGGATATCGTCCTGGCCACCACAAGCAAGCCGGAGTTGAACGGGGAGATACCGAGAACGCAAAGCCTACTACCGTTCAGAGCATGATCGGCACTGGAACCATGACTCCTCCCCTCGTATCCAACCTTATGGGACGACTTTAGCCTGAGATGACCGATGTATGATAGTCGTTAACACTCACGCTTCTGTTTCTACGGCCTGTGTCTTGACAATTGCTAACGAGAGACGAACGGCACAAAGTCTACCATTGTGTCCCTCAAAAAGTCGCTTGTGGCATAGACACTCACCTACCGCTGAGTAGCCTATTGAGGTATCTCAAGAGTGAAGTTCAATTTCTCTGTTGCGGGTATGACAGAGACGTTGGAGCAGAGCTTCGCGCGACAGCAGCAAGAGCAAGCGGAGAACGGAAAATGGCCGGCGCGGGGACCCCAGGCTTGCCCAAGCCTCGCTAAGGTGAAGAGTGGAGCCTAGAGTGCCTGGAGAAGCAATGCTTAGCACCAGCCTTAGCACATGCGTTTGTCGCTAAAGTTCACTGCGTCTCAACCTAACGACCACCCACTGACCATACACGAACCATTTGTGGACATTGGTCTTCATGGCAACGGTTCATGTTTCCCTTAGCTCTCTTTCAGATGGCTTCTAACTACGCTCCCTAGCCATACCCGAGGGGCACCTGACCGACTCTTGTGCAAAGAGTTTGCACGGGTTTCCCACCGTCCTTGGGGATGATGATCAGAACACAGGTTGTGCTCTAGCTATTTTCTAGCGGCACAATGCGGTTCGGAGAACGGATTGAACGGTCGAGACGGGCGTCGAACCGTCGAATGGCTCCAGATATCGGGGGTTTCGGCAAACTCCAGGCTGGTGCATAAGACAGGAAGTTCAGCATGGGACCTCCTTTTCCCAGCAGCTCACTCCTACAAAGACTCGCATCTTTTCCTCCTCTCTAAGACGACTCAAATCAGCCCATTCGAGCCTACCCTTTGCGATTCGATTCACCACAATGGATCCGAACGTGCCAGCTACTATTCCTGCCATCACCGTCTCCGATGTACTTGCTCAAGAAAAGGTGAAGGGCCTTGGACTAACACCAGAGCTTATCAGGCTCTATCTTGTTCTGGCGCCGGCGACTTTAGTTGTGAGTTACCGTTTTTGCAAAACTGTGTACCGTTCCTATCAGAGCTGTTTGCTATTGTTCCGGCGACAACGGTTCAGGCTAACGGGACCCCAGGTGTGCGCCACGAATGGCTTTGACGGCTCTGTCCTGAACGCGCTCCAAGGTATCGACGAGTGGAAGAACCAATTCGGCAATCCTCAGGGTGCTTTACTCGGTATCACGAGCGCAGCCTATGCACTCGGCGCGATTGGCTCTACGCCGTTCTCAGCCATCGTTTCCGATCGTTTTGGCCGACGATGGTCGATCTTTATCGGCAGTATCATCATGATGCTCGGTGTCATTATTCAATGCACAGGCAAAACCCTCGGGCAATTCATCGGCGGTCGCGTCGTCATTGGCTTTGGTATCTCCCTTGCGTTGGCGGCTGCACCGGTCTTGCTCTCAGAACTGGCTCATCCCCGACATAGAGTCTTCTTTGTAGCCATGTTCAATTGCAGCTTCGCTCTCGGCTCCGTACTCGCAGCATGGGTCGGCTACGGGAGTGTCCACATCCAAGGCCCCTGGGCATGGCGTCTGCCCACCCTCTTCCAGGCCGGTCCAGCATTAATCCAGACGACTGCCATCTGGTTCCTTGACGAATCACCTCGGTAAGTTCGCCGTCTCTCCGAAAGACTGTCGCGTTTGTCCATGTGTTGCTTTCTCCATGCTGTCAAAGATCACACGAGCTTACGGAGACAACAGTTGGTTGTGTTACAAGGACCGGGGTGAAGAAGCATTTGCGATATTGGTCAAGCACCATGGTGGTGGCGATCCCAACCATCCCATGCCAATTGCAGAATACAACGAAATGTGCCAAGCGCTGCAACAAGAAAAGGCGAATAAGCATCGCGGACTGCGCTTGTTCTTCGAGACACGAGCCAACCGCAAGCGTCTCTTCATCCTGATTTCCCTCGCAATCTTTGGGCAGTGGAGCGGCACAGGCTTGAGTAAGTGCTTTTTCAACTTCAGCGTCGTCGAGTATACTGACCACAATGCAGTCTCATACTATCTCCCCAAGATTCTGGAAAGTATTGGCATTACGGGACAGCGTGAACAGACGCGACTCAATGGTATCGTCACCACAGTGAACTATGTCACATCCGTGTGCGCAGTCATCCTCGCTTCGAAGGTCGGCCGTCGAGTATTGTTCGTTGGAGGCGGCACATTCATGTGGCTCTCGCTCGTTGGCTTCTCGACTTCTGTTGCCCTTTACAACGAAAAGAAAAGCAAAGCTGCCGGCAGATCGTCTCTTGGATTTATTTTTATCCTCAACACCGGGTACAATTTCTGTTTGATACCTACCTTATACCTGTACTCGACAGAAATTCTCCCATACCGCTTGCGCGCAATGGGCATCAGCATCTCGGTCTTCACAACGAAGTCGTCTCTCTTCTTCAATCAGTTCGTCAATCCTATTGGACTGGCTTCGATTGGTTGGAAGTACTACTTTGTGTATGTCGGGTGGGTTGCTGTTGAAGTCCTCATCATGTTCTTTGTCTTCCCGGAGACAAAGGGTCACTCACTGGAGACGATGCCGGAGGTGTTTGGGGAGCACGTGCTGGACCATGTGGATAGCAAGATTCTGGAAGTTCATGATGATCAGGTGGCTGGCAAGGATCAGGGGACAGCTTATGTTGAGCACGTTCAGAATGCGTAGGAAGACATGGCGGAGAGAGAATTTTGGAGAGAAGTGTTCACGTAGATGGATTTCAAACGGCGGGTTTTAGGAACCTGTCTAGTCCAATTAAGCTAAAGATTCCGACGCCCAGATGCTCTCCACTGACATTCTCAGCTTTTCTTTCCTCCAGGCTCGGCTTGCCCCCTTCGGCTTCGATTGACCCGTTCCTTCCGACTGTGTTCAACTGTCATACTATATAGGAGTCTACTAAGGGCCTCTCAATGAACCAGCATCGAAGATCACGACGTTTCCTTCTGGAGGGTAGGAGGCCCTTGATTTTCGCCGGCAGGGCAAAGGCAGGCCCACCTCGTGTTGTAATTTCCGCATGCCGTTGAGACCCAGTCCTTCGAGCAGCCATTGATGCTGTCCTTGCTGCACATCTGAGGATTTCCTTGCCTGTTCTTATCAATCTGGCACTTCTTCTTGAGACTGTCTTTGAGCGGTTTATTGTCGCATTTCAGGAAGCCATTCTTGTCACTGGACGAGGTGAACCTGTCAGCAGCATAACAGCGAAGAAAGGAGCCTTCAGTCAGCACTCACCAGTAACACCAACTTTGGCAATCGGACATCTCTATCTGTGTATTGCAGACGTGATTCTCGGGTGCGTTAGGCGCCACACTGGTCTTTGCCTTGCACGTTACCGGTGAACCGGAGGTTGCCGCACAGAATGACACGAAAAGAAGGACAGCAAGGCTGTGAAGAAGGCTTGGTCGCTCCATCCTGGGTACTTTGATGATAGCCTCAAGAGTAAGCGGTGGTCGCAAGTTGGATCACTGCCTCAGCGTCTGGACTATGTGCTTCTCACACCTATGGATTTTATGATCAAGAGGGTGAGAGAACGTCTTTGTTTAGCGCACTGGCCACCAAAGATCTGACGAACGCAGCGACATGAGCAGTTATTACACACAAAGAACACGAGCAATACTTTGTACTCTGCAGCTTACGGGTACCTCACTTTAAAATTAGTATTCCCTTTGCAAGCTTGTCCTTATACGACCAGTTCTCCTTCCCGAGTTGGCTTCGAGAGCATGGTCTCCGGCCGTTAAATCCCCCTTTGCGATGTTTATCTTGACATATTCCGTATCGACCACGCAGGCTGATCTCAAAACCAATGAGCAAAGTTCTCCAAATCGTGGGAAGGAGCGAAAAATTGAGCGAAATTGGATCTCTCATCGTTCCTCTGATTTTGATGATTTGTGAATTTTGGGTACTTTGAGTGATCAAAGTCGGTTTATTTGCGGATATTAGAGATGGCCACGCTTTGTCCGATACGCAGGGGCAGCAAAATAGACAAGATGGGCATATTGTCAGGTTAGGCTCATGTTGCAATGACAAGAATAGCTGACGTTTCTTTGTTGTTTCAATCCTAGTCAAAGGTCGTATGATGGGTATGGAAATACATACCCTCGGAGGTTTATGCACACATGTCTCCCTATAATATATCTCTGTACCCTCGACAGGTCCTTGTAGGACTGTAAGACACATTTTGAGAGAACTTGGCCCATCGATCAAACCCTGACAAAACGATTCAACTACAAACTAATCAAGACAGTACCACTCGACATGGCCCCAGAGAAGTACGCAATCTACTTCCCCGAACTCAGTAAGGATTGTCTCACGCATGAAGGCTACCTTTGGATCCGGACACTGGGCGAAGGAGTTGAGGGTACCGTCGTACTTGTCAGATCGGTCACTGATGGTCAGCTCTTCGCTAGAAAGGTGAGTTCGCCTTGAATTATTCTTTCCCTCGTAAAACGTGTGCCCCAGCATACCCTTTGTGAAGATTGCTGACACAGTATTTTGATGGACATTAGAAAACGTTACCCCTGCCACCGGCTGGTCGCGACTATCACTTCAGGGAAAATCATTTCTACTGTAAGCACCCCAGAGTACCGGAATTGATCTCTCACACGGAATGCAAGATCATGAAAGATATCCGTGTAAGTAAGCGAAAGGAAGCCAAGTCGCTGGTGATGGTCTCCAAGTATTGCAATGGCGGCACACTGGAGGACTTCAGCAATACCTTCGCGGATGGTGAGCGTCCGCGGAGTGAACTATCGGAGTCGATACTGTGGCACCTTTTCACAGCTCAGCTTGAGACTATTTCGTTCTTTCACAACGGCTCACCGCCTCTAGGACGGCTTGACAGTCATATGCAGAACATCTTCTTGCATTTCCCGGACAAGTCTTCCAAATTCCCTGAATTTTACGTTGGGGATCTGGGACAGCTCGAATTGGTCGAAAGACAGAGAAGCTATGAATCTATGCTACACGATGATCTTGAAAATCTCCAAAAGAACCTTGCATATCTTTCCAAATTTGTCCGCAGATCCTTGTCAGAGGATGATTACGTGGATATAGATGAGGTGGGGTACGATGACGAGGACGAGGACGAAGACGCCGAGGAGAACGAAGAAGGTAAGAAAGGTCGAAAGCGCTGGTCCAAGGCATTTCACGAAGCATTGGATCTGTTGCACGAAGTTTGGCGTGCCGCTTTGAAGTTGAAATCACCCGGGAAATTTTCCGAAGCAGAGTATTCGAGACACCCTGCTTTCGTCAAGCTGGAACAGCTCCGAAAGATCGCCGCAGCCGCTGCTGAAGAATACCGTGCCAAGGACACTGACGAAGTTGACTTCAGCTGGGCGCGGCAAAAGGTGGGTAATCCTGAGTTGTATAGCACCAAGGAGGCGCTTCTCCAGGATTGCAAGGGGGATCAGTTGGGCGGGCCTTTCCAATTGGCCAGGGTCGATGCAGAAACCTTCAGTGTCTTGGACATAGAAGAGACCCAGTACGGCATCACCTTCCCTCGAGAAACTGATGTCGGCGATCCCGATGCCAGGTACAACTTCCTCGAGTCAGACCTCATCACGGATCCTCTGGAAGAGTCTGCACCAGCATCTAACTTTGATGAGTATGATTCAGACAGCTGCCCCTCCTCCAATGAAGACGTACCGGCTGAGCAGTCTGCATCAGACTCGGACCTTGATGAGAGCGAACCGGAAGGCCACGACAACTTCGGTCAGTCCGGGGGGAAACCTGTCGAAGGTTGGCTTGCAGCACAAGCTCGTTGGAGGGAGAGCAACCGGGACAATGGTGACGTTATAATAAAGCGTGGCCATGCGAAGAACCTCTGGGCGGAATTTCGTGCAACAGGCTACGTACCTGGTGTACGGATCGTATACGTCCCCTTTACTGATGCGGAGTTGAGAGCGCAGACTGAGCCAGAGAAAACGACGCCAACATCTGAAACGCCAAGTACAAACTCAGGGGCGCCAAAACCGAAGCCGGCGCAGAAGAAAGATAAAGTTACAAAGCCACAAAGAACACAACTGTGGCATCGTTGCAACCGACATAAGCGGCTTCATTTGATCGCCGATTGTCTCAATGACTTGCTCGGGGGAACAACGTGAGAGAGCAGCATCGCGTCAGGAAGCTTCAAGTAACGCATTAGGTGCATCGTGCGCATGCGCATTGTAAGTTGTTCGAAACGCGCCAGCCCAATATAGATTAGACAGACTTGGCGCCGTTCAATTCAACTTCACTTCAACTTCACCTCTTGACTTACCCTCACAGCATGTCCATTTGAGTATTAACAGAGAAGCCCAGGTGATTCTACGGCCTCTACTCGAATGCGCGATGCATTAGACAAAGTCAGCGTCTGCACGGAATGATGCTAAAAGGATAAAGTAGGAATCTCTTCAATTTTCAATCGTCGGTCAGGGCTCATGTCAACAAGGCCCGATCCATCTATGAAGCTGTCATTCTTGCTCCCTCTTGCCTTTTAAGCGGAGAATGTATGCTACAGAATGAAGAGATCGACATCCCAAAGTCATTGTGGTTTTGTTGCATGGTTAATGGTGTCTGCTTCACCACTATGCCCCTGCGGTATCGATTGGAGGAGCCCTTTCCTTCCTCGTCTATACCACAAATGATTGACCCAACCTTGCAGGATGCCAAAAAGTGTGACGTTGTCGGGAATTGGCTTCCACGGCGGTGGAAATTCATCCATGATCTTGGGTTTGTTCCGTGATCCCTCCAATCGACTTCTCTTATGTGCATCACATCGGCCAGTTGACCAGCACTGTTTCTGGCTCGCACTTAAAAATGTTCACACTGCGGAAATCATGCAGCAAGAGTTCCTTCATGTTGCAAGCATTGTCTGCCTCATACTTCAGAATCTGTTCACTTCCGTGCCTTCCCAATTCGCCCGCCACGCCCTTTGTTCCAGTTCTTGACGAATCTTGACACGATGGAACTCCCGACCAAGTCTGGTCGGGCGGTTGGCGGGTCTCCCATGATAGGCATCCCAGAGTCGAACGTGCTTGAAGTGGGAGCCGCCATGATGTTTTGCTGTTGTTGCGGCAGTGGTTGAGGTTGCTGCTGACTTACATCCCCAGCATCAGGAGCGACCGAGATCGTGGTTTGGACAGCGGAGAGGGTGGCAGGAGCACCGACTGATGGCATGGCTTGTTGCTGTTGCTGGAGAACGCCCCACTGCATCTGTTGCCCTTGGACGTCCTGGGCGCGGAAGTGGTTGCGCAAGAAGTGGCGTACTCGAGGATCACCTTGTGGAATGTCAATGGCGAGGCCGTACGCACGGGCGAGCTGCCATTCTAAAAGCGCCACATCGTTTGCTCCTGCGTATCGGATGCCGTTGAAGTGCTCCCAGGTGCCCGGGTAGACGAACTCGCGCATCTGGAGGGTGTTGGGATCTAGAATCAAGTCCGTGTTGACAGGCACGTAGCCCTGTGCCGCATACTCCTCCTGCTCTTCCGGAGAGTACGCGAGGACCTGGCGGGTCTACGTTTTGTCAGCATGGCTTCAATGATAACGCCGTGTCAAGATACCTACCCGTCGATTCGGTGGTTGACCTGTGGAAGCTTCGGCAGGTGGATGGCCCTCAGAACCAGGATCCTGTGTCAGATCGACGACATGATTGGCTGCGGGTCCACGAGTGAAGTCCATTTTGTTTATATATGGATGAGAGAGGTCTTTCGCGGTGGAGGAGCGGCGTGTGGGCGATTTGTTATCGCGGGAGATCAGAACGGCTTTGAGAGCAAGGATGTCGCGGAACTGTGCGACTGACAATCTGAAGTCGCTGTTGCTTGTTGCTTGTCGTTGTTCTGTCGCGATTTGGTGTCGAACTGTCCAGACTTCCAGAACCGCGGAAAGAGAGATTTATATCGGGGTGGCGCAAACATCCACTGCTGGCTGCCTCACATCGCAGCCTCCTAGATCGTGAGCGGCTGCCGCAGTCTGCGAGGGCAGCCTGGTCGCTGCAGCGAGTATGCTTGACGAAGCCATCGTGAAGGGCATGAAGGGAAAAATGTGCCTCTGTGCTGCTGGGCTTACCACGCCTTGTATATACGACAGCTGCTTGATTTGTTAGTTTGCGTGCATGCAGGAAATGTTTGTTTTCTAAGGAAATCTATTACTGTCTGCACCCTTCTATTTATTTACACAAACAAGAGAAAAAGAAAAAAGAAAGGAAAAAAACAAGCACCCTATTGCCACTCGGGTGGCCTCTACCAGCAACGCCGACCCCAACGCCCACGCCATCAACACTCCCACCCTCCCTCCTTGTCATCTCAGTTATCGTACAGCGAGTGCCGTACGCAATTGCGCATTGCGAAGCGCACGGCGTCCTCCACCTCCCTCCTCTCCTCGTCCAACGCCGTCTGTTCTTGGGCCCGGCGGGCAGCCTCCTCCATCACCCACTGGCGATGAGCGGGTTCCACATAGTGGTGGAACCCGCCCATGCCATCCTCGCAACCCCATGGTCCCACCGGGGCGCCGTCGCCCGCAGACGGGTCGAAAATGGCCTGGCCCGGTTGGGCAACAGGGGCTTGTTGGGCGGGGAGGGCGGCGGGCGGCAACGGGGCAACCTCCATTGGAGGGGGTGGTTGGAGGAGGGCGGGGGCCGGCGGAGCAACAGGGGCGGCAGCAGGGGCAGGACGACTTGGTGTCGTTCGTTGTACGCCGGTTCTGGTTATACCCGGGTACTGCAGGAAAAGCTCGGCAATCCACTCATTGTGCGTCTTGCCTGGTGGACCGTCGATCAGCAGCATGGGTGTGGCGGTCGCTGGGTCCGCATTCTTGTGCCACCATGATGGCGTCAGGTTTGCTGGAAGGCGTTTGTAGTTGTCAGAATGAGTTCCGAGGTTCTGAGTCATTGCAAGTGTCTGAAGACGATGGCGGAGAGCGAGGACGATCTGCTGACGGTCTGAGGGAATCGGAATTGGGTCAGGCAAGTTGGGGAAGCCTCGTAGGAAGTAGTCAAGAGGCAGCCGACTGTCGATGTATCCGATGATTGTTCTGTCATCACTCATGACAGGTTTGAGCATGCGCTTGTTGGGCCAGTCGACTATCATGCAGGTGTTGAGAAGCATTTGCTCACGGGATCTGTTGCTGATCACGTCGACTTCGAAAGCTTCAGGATGTTGGCGACCTGAGTTGTATGGTGGAACCTCTATCGCCTCTCGAAAGCGATTGCGTCTCATGCTGAAGCTGCCGGACGACCTAGCTCTCTTCATTGGGTGTAGGTTAATCCGGTTCATAATATCCCTCATCTCCAGACGCGGGTCGAGGCGCAGCCATAACTCCATGAGCATTCCCGAGACATCATGATCAACCCATCGTGGCAGGTGCGAGAAATACCTAAGCTCAGTCCCGTCATTGCCGAGCACAGGCTGGTCCGTGGCTTCGTCCAGGAGCTTCGGGACAGGTCCACCAGCGAGTTGATTTGGAACAGGCTCCATCTGAAAGAGGATGGGATGAAGACTCTTGTGTGTAGCTACCTCATACGGATGAGCAGTGCCTCGACCATCTGCGGGCCGCGCCGGGATTCTCTGTTTGAAGACTTGGATGCCTGCACGGTAACCATTGCTGTAGGTCGTGAAAGTCGGTTGGAGTGGAGGATTTGGCATGATGTCTGGGATTGCCGGAGGGTCAGTCGCATCAATGTCCTCGGCATTGAGATGGAGGGTTTTGGAAAGCTGAAAACTGTGAAACTTTGTCAGCTTGTACGTTCTCGAAAGAACAGTAGAACAACTTTCTGAGAACGGCACGGTGTTTGTAAAGGAGGAGGAGGAACTTACTCGACGCGTTGTAACGCCATGATGAGGTCTTGGAATTGTCGATGAGGTGATATGACGACGTTTCCCGCCTAGCTCCTCGCCAGATTCTCGTAGCTGAAGTTGTCGTGCAGGAGCCCGCCGTGCGCAAAGAAGTGTCTGGAAAGGAGAAAGTGGTAGGCGATTCGAGGAATGAAATTTGGTCGAGAAGTGTGTGTGCAAGTAGCGTGTCTGGCTCAATCGAGTGTTGATGGAGTGATCGAAATGGGGCATGCAAGAAACGCAGTGTTGGTAGCAGTAGTCGGCGTTGCGTTGCGGATGTTATTGTCGAAGAAAAATATGACAGCCCGACCATCCGTCGCAATAGCAGTATTCACTTTCTGCCAGCAGCCTTGCCGTCCACGCTGCAAAATCGTGTTCATCATCTTTCAAAAGCCCTGCACTGCCAGGCCTGAAGTCTTAACCGCACGCCTTCAGCTCTCCTCCCCGAAAGGATAATTGAATTTGAGCAGGCCGTTCAATCCGCCGACCCAGCCATCATCTCCATCTGCACCTGCGCTGGTCGTTCGCATGATACAGGGAATGCCATCGGCGAAGGCTCCTGAGTCGGTCTCAATATCCTCTCCCGAGACACGAAGTTCTGTTCCGACTCCGATGCCCTCGGTGCGCCTCATACCATCTATGCTGACTTCAACCTCCCGGCCTCTGTTCTTCTCGCTGAGCTTAAGAGTGATAGGAGTTGTGGATGGAAGAACAAGAGGGCGGAAGCTCAGGCTTCGAGCACAAATCGGGGTGAGCAACAGCGAGCCGACTAGGGGGTGTACAATGCTTCCCCCACTGCTGAGGCTGTATGCCGTACTTCCAGTTGGGGTAGAAATGATCATGCCATCAGCAACTGCTTCCGTGAGAAACCTTCCACCAACGAACACGTCGACAACGGCGAGATGAGGATCTCGACCTCTGTGCAGGATGACTTCGTTCATGGCATACATATCGTGGCCGAACTGTCCACCTCCATTACTGCTGAGTCGATTTCCATCAGCGTCGAAGATGCCGACCTTTAGGCGCTGTCGAACCAGGACCCTGGCACCCCTTGCGGATCCCATTGATTTGCCCTTCACAGAGGACCAGCCTGTGAGATCACCGGGTACTGCCGGCTTAGCCGAAGAGTCATTTTCGATGACACTGTGACGTTCCGAAGGTGCACCCGACATGTATACTTCACGAAAGGCCCGCTTAAACTCGGAGAACTTCCACTCACTCAGAAAGCCGAGGGTACCCATGCTGAATGACAAGATGGGAGGGACCCTAGTTGCGGTTGCGAATTGAGAGGCTGCGTGGAGTATCGTACCGTCACCACCAAAGGTAACGACAAGGTCTACCTTCCCGTCGTATTGCTGTCGTGAATGATTGGACTGTGGCATGGTAAAATGAAGTCCAAGCAGATCACTTCTCAGTTCGTCCGAGACCCGCGGCTCGACGATAACGTTGATGTTTGGGTAGGTCGCCGACACATGCTTGCTGAACTCCACGAGAGCATCGGTCGTTGAGTCTGAGCAGTCCTTCTTGATCAGCAGAACATTGCGAGGTGGTTGGGACCATTCGAGGCATGCAAGTTCTTTGGCAGGAGTATGTTTCAATCGGAAGGAGGTTTGAGAGGGCAGGTCGGCAAGTGACCGTCTTTTCGTGCCTTTGTCGACGTTTCCGTTCACTGGTGCGCGCCCGCGCCCTGACGTTGAACGTGTCGGGCTGTAGACAAAGCTCTGTCGATTGTCCATGCTCAAATGCGGATTCGAGCCCGGCTTGACTCTGACCCTGACTGGACCGAAAGATGATGTAAGGGCACAAAGGCACCTTCGTTTGAGTGACATGGTCGCCATTGATATTGTCACTGTCGCCGAGATTGGCATGTGACGCTTGGCAGGCGACGTTTGCGTTGCAAAGTACAGGATGCAATCAGGGCAGTACGTCGTCGTCTATCGCCATTTCTCTTTGAAAAGACCCGGACTAGCAAGAAAGAAGTGCAAAGCCTAAAAAGACAATCACAAAGCAGACTCTAACCAATCTATGCAGTCTATCATGCTCGTTGAAAGCCGAGGTTGAGGGATAGGGTAAGGAGGAAGCAGAAGTGAGCAACGGTGACGCCGATATGGTGACCTGCAGTACCGGGTCGTTGGTTGCGCTTGCCACTTCACTTTCACGTGGCTATGTTCGGCCGAAGAAGTATGGCGGAGCATAAAGGTTTCTCCGCAGTTTTCCCTTCTCCTTCAAGCACCAACTTCCTGCTCATCGTTGAATTTGGTATTGCTGTCTACTTTTCGTTCAGGGGAATTTTAAGATGATGGTTGCGAGCATCACTCTCATCACCTTCCATTTGTGAGTCTGCTCTTCGTTGCAGCTTGCCTTACTCTGTCAACCACGCCTTACCCGTCACAATCCTGGCTCTTGGACGATCCAGGCCATATTTTGACATCACTGAGAGCTGTTTCGCCTGGACGAAGTCACGTCCTGCTGCTTTCATCAATCTATATAGAAGGCCCTGTGTCATTGATTAACGAACCAATCCGAATTTTGACCTCTACAGATGATCATGGGGTTGCCACTTGGCATGCCGACGGGACAGGAGGTCTCAGATCAGTCCCTACACAATGTTGAAATTGTCTGAATCTGGCAAACAACAGTAAGTCCCAGCAGGGTTATGAACATGCTACACCCTGTTGGCTCGCAGCTCCGTTTCCCACTGGAGTATCGTGGTGATGTGTCGCCATGGAAGTCTGGCATACTGCACGAGCTCTCACGAGGAGTATTGTGTGCACACGAATAACTCCTAGAGGTAAAGTCGGAATGAGAGTCAATCAAGGTCGGCATCCCACCTTGTATCCTCAAGCGATCCGTCTGTCATATGGACTTATCACTCGAACCGTCCTTCACCTCGCAGCCGGGGAGTCATGAGCAACAAAATCGTCTTCGGAGCTGACAAGGTTTCACCATCTGGAGGCTTTTGTCACAGGCAGTGTGTCGTTCGCTGCGAACGCCTGTCACCTACGCAGCATTACTCATTATAGGATCTGCTGTTTGGATGGTTTCTTGCTAATTTAATCATCCTCCCCCAAACGATCTACCTACCTGCACTGCCAACACATCGACCTTCTGCAAATCCAACTTGACGCAGAGCCAACTTTACTACTAGTCCAACAATAAACTCCCTTAGAAAATCTCACGATGAAGACTTCGACTATTCTCACCAGCTTCGCCATACCCACATCTTACATTGCATTTGCCCTTCCTGGCAGCGCCGCCACCCTCAAATCCCGCGACGAGGGCTGCGACGCGATCTGCCAAGGACTCCCAGGCGGTTCGGGCACGGGAACATCCAGTCCAACCTGCGACGGACTTACTGGGAACTACTGTGCCGAAAATTGCTCTTGGTGCGCAATATTCTCCCCTTCATTGCTTCGATGTCGCGGCACTGACTCATCGTGTTTAGCACGCGCGATGGCAAAATCTACTGCAAGAACAACGCTGGCCTCACCGTTCCCGGCAGTACCACGAAAAAATGTACTGACAAAGCTGTCACGAAGACATGTAAGAAAGGATTGAAGAATCAGTGGCAGTGCTGGTGTCAGAATGCGGGCAGTTATGACTTTGGACCAGGGGTGGGCTTGCCCTGTGGCTACCATTAAGCCAGAGGCTCGGGCGTTGCGGTGGAAGGATACTCTCAAGGGCAGAGTATGGCGATAGGAACTCTAGTATCTATTAGACGAGTCTTGTTGAGATGATTGGCCAATCAACTACTGCAATCCAGCTTGCGATGTCACCTATCCTTCGGGAGATGACTGGGCCAGATTGCGTCTCGAAATGCTTTTGGTACGACAGAGTTAGTACGGGAGCTGGTGACAGCCCAAGGAGAGAACTGCCACCCTTTATGGAATGCTGGCCTGAAATATGAGCTTAAGCGTAGTAATCTTGCGATGGCAAGCAATCCATGTATGCATTACTCTCTGGAAGGAGAACGACCCTGCCGTCCACGTTCCAGCTCAGGCCGATCCGTTTCCCAATGCCTCCCTCCACTTCCTCGCCACCTCGATGCCTTGCGCCAGTCCTCCAACTCTCGCATCAATAGCATATCCCTCTGCGTCCAGCCTTGATAGTTCTTCCCATAGACTACTCAGAGGTATTGTAAACGTCTCGATATACTCACCTTCTTCCAGCTCCGGTTTCGGATGCTGATTTCTCGGATCGCTCATGTCCACCTCTACGAAAATCATCTTCGTGTTCGTGTTGGTGAATCCTGGATCGTTCCACATGAGAAATCCCTCTGCCGCCGCCGCATCCTTGGGAATTCTGCCGACGTAGCCTGTCTCCTCGCGAAGCTCGCGGACGGCTGCGTCGGCGGGTGATTCGCCCTCATCTACCAAGCCCGAGGGCGACTCAATGGCGACTTTATTCAGCGCGGGGCGGAATTGTTTCTGCAGGAGCAATGCCGGTCCCTTTTCCGGCGTGTTCGGGTCCTTGAGCACGGCGACCACGCCGACGGCGTCGATTTCGCTGTTTTTCGCGCGGGTCTGCCGTTCGGCGGATTCCCATAGTCGTTCTTTGCCTGAGGGGTCTTTGTACTTGATCTTTTTCAAGGTAATCCATTTCGCTTCGTCGATGTTCTGAAGCCCTATGAGTGATCAGCCATAGAGTTTAGCAAGATGAGTCTGTATGGATTGATGTACCATTGGCTCCATGGAGAGGTTCTTGGCCAGACGGGGATGGTATGTCGACATCTTGTCCGCCATCTTTGGCAGTCTTGTCTGTGTGAGGTATATGTTTCTAACGCTACAGCGAGCAAAGGATGAAGAGCGTAGGGTCAACATGCCATATTTGAAGAACAGAAGAGAGTTTCAAGTGCTTCGTTGATATCATGAAGTTGAGAACAACCGAAGGATGACGTATGTGGAAACAGCATTGGATTGGTCATTTGTGAGCTCGCCTTCTGCTGGCCCTCAGTCTTGTCAACCAGGTTTCTAGTGATCGAAACAAATACGCGTGCTTTTGCAACAGCGAGCCTGCGCCAGCCATTGCTAGGGGCTGCTGGTAGTTTCCTCTGAAGAGGGACACCTTCTACAACGACAGTGCATCTGTGTTGAAGCAAGAGGAAGGGCCAGCAGGTTCAAACGTTTCCTCGGTCCAAATCGTGCGAATCTGGCCCGGACAGATCTTGCCTGGCAACTTCACTCTGCATCAAAAGGTCTAAAATGTCCACACAGGGGTTAAGTATTGTGGAATATGTCTTGATGAGCTGTGTTGATCTCCGCGACCGAACGCACCCGACCTCGGCCTCCAGGCCTTGATGGAAGGAACCTTGGACAATTTAGGTCAAGTCTTGAACTCACTGCATGGTCAGAAAGGCTCTTGCCTTGATTAAACCAACGCCTTCCCCGATATCCTCGTGGAAACCACCACCGGTCTTCTGACTCTTCTTTTATCCATAAATTAACACCTCAGTACCTCAAGCATTGTCAGAAGCTAGCCCGTCGAGACAGACTGTCACTATGGGCATCAACTACGCCCAAGTCGAGTCCGACTCGTGGATTCATGTGCAAGATCCGAAGAAGAGAAAGCAGATTCAGGACAGACTCGCTCAGCGGGCACGGCGTATGTTAGACTCGTCTCTCGAGGCTGGCATTGCAAGCAGAACACTGACTCCACCGCGATCACAGGCAAGCGGATTGCCGAGTCCAAACGACTCTTGATCATACAGGAAGCACAAATGCAAGAAATTGCTGAAGATGCCGCCGCCAAGGAACGGGAGATGGTTGATTTCGAGGCGCAAGACGAGACCTCTCAAGGATTCTTGTCGTCAAGCTCGAACACGACAGACACTCCTTCACAGTCCTCCTCCCCAGCCTCGTCAGGATTCACGCGGGATTCCAGGGCATCCATGGGCGCTGACAGCCGCCTTCTGACACGACGAGTATCGAACGTCCATGCTGCCCTCTTCAACAATGGGACCATCTTGGGCCTTCGCTGTGGCATTCAAGTGCCCGTCCTATCGCCACCTTGCACAGATAAGATACCACTGCCCCTGCACCCGACTCAGCTTCAGATGACTGTCCTCCACATACCCTGGATCGATCGTTTCCCCTTCCCTAAGATGAGGGACAATGCGATTACCCACAGTTGCAATGGCTTCGACGACGAAGAATTCTTCTGCGATATCTTCACTAGGGAGAGCTTTGAGATCAAGCCCGAGTCTTACAGCTGGGATCCGACCGCCTGGGTCATGACGAATAGCTTCCGAGATAGATGGGGATTTCTCTTTTCGTGAGAGTTTGACTTCGATTCGTCCGTAAGTCGTCTATGCATCCGGAAGATCAATTCGCTCTCGCTGGAATGCCAGCTCGGCTGGACCAAAGACGGTGGAAAATGTCTCGATGTCTACAGTGCGCATCAGTGTTCGCCCGAGCTCCAGGATCAAAATATATCTAGCCAAAATCCTGTAAATGCAGGTCCTCTCGATGCCCGCCTTCCATGCATAATGCATCGATACCAAGCTTTCTGACCTTGCAGGCATTTGTGACAACTGTGGGGAAATTGACCTGGAGTGTTAGACTTGAGAACGAAGCACCTCGACGCGGAAGATGGACCGAGACGGATTCAAAGCGCGCCCTATGCAAGTATTGTTCTTTACTTTGCCTCAATTTTGATCTCATATAAAGAAACACACCCGAAACAAAAAACGAGACAAGTACTTTCTTCAAAGTCCAGCAATTACCCCGTCTTCGACAACCGCGACCCCAGTGCCTCTCAAGATGTCGAAGCCATCGATCCTGCTAGTACCCGGCTCGTTCGTATTCCCACACTATTATAACCACATCTTCGACGCAGTTCGAGCCAAAGGATACGAAATTCGAGGCCTGCACAATCCCACCGTCGGCCTCGGAACTCTACAAGGTCGGCCCGGAAAGCCTCCAACCATGTACGACGACGCCAGCTTCATCGCTGAAGAAGTCGAGAAACTCGCAGACGAGGGCAAAGATGTCATTCTAATCGGCCATTCATATGCAGGAATCCCAGTGTCACAATGTGCTGAGGGGTTAGGCAAGGAAGAACGCAAAAAGCAAGGAAAGCCAGGAGGTCTGGTCAATCTTGCATACCTGACATGTTTGGTGCCACCTGTGGGAGGAAATGCCAGAAGCGTCCTCGCGAAGGTGCCGGATGAGCACAAGGTCGATATGAAAGTCGGGGTTCGTGAAGTCATCTCTGCACACAATACAATATTACCTGACCTTTCGCTGACAATGGGTACAGGACGATGGCTGGATGGTCCACCACAAACCAGAGTCAACTGCCGCAATCTGCTTCACAACAATGCCACTCGCCGAGTCGACCGAGATAGTCAAAACGTTTGGGAAGCACTCGGCCATCAGCTTTGAAAACCCACTCACCTATGCCGGCTACAAGACAATTCCGTGCTCGTACATGGTTTGTGAGACAGACTTATGCATCCCACCAGACGTCCAGAGGGAAGGGATTGAAACTATTGAGCAGGAGAGCGGGAGGAAGGTGGACGTGACGAACACTGATGCTGATCATGTTGCTATTTGGCAATACGAGAAGGAGGTCATTGACTGGATTGTTGGTCTTGGTGACAAGTTGAGTACGAAGTAGGAGAACTTTCACTGACTGGCAGTTTGAACTGTGTTCATGGGGCAAGCATATCGTAGAGGCCCATCAAGGAACTTTCTAAGAACAGGCAGTCATGAAGGGCGTATACATGCGTCAAACAGAGAGTGTAGAGGGCAATTTGATCGCCATAATCCTCACACACCCACGATTTACTCCTTCCCATTCCCGACGACCCCAAATGTTGAGGCCGAGAAAGTGGACGCAACGAAGAAGGTGTGAAGAACGGCCTGACACGCACGGTCAGAATGCCCTGGTTCTGACCATGCAGCGAAGCTAATCCTTTTCGAGCCTCTTGCCTTTCGTATCATTTGCTCTTTTTACGACTTCTGGCCTTCTGGCAAACCGAACAGTACTCCTTTCAACCTGGCTGAATGTCTCTGAGAATTCTCTGCCTTGAATGCTTCGGAACCCAGAGCTTTGAAGGAGGCTGATGCCTCATTCGGCAAGTCTGTCAGTTCGCACAGCAAGATGAGCAGCAATGACTAGAAGAATGGAAAGTGAACGTAAACCATCTTTGACATCTATCATCGTCTATAGATACCTGTGCCCCAACAGATCCTTAGTATCGCCAATCCCCAGGCCATGCCCAAAGAATCCTTGATAACATTCAGTTTACTTCCGCCGACCTCCCTCCATCCCACCGGGACCTCCACGACAGGAATTCCCGCATACTCCGCAAGCATGAGCATCTCAACATCAAAGATCCACCCCTCCATGTGCATATGCGGAATAATATACGGCAGCGTCTTCCGACTGAACAGCTTAAACCCACACTGCGTGTCCTTGACCCTCGCCGTCGCCGGCGGCGTAAGCAGCCACAACAACAAATGAAACGCATGCATAAGAAAATTCCTCAGCTTCGAGCGCTTCACCACGGCCTCAGACCCGACTAGATGAGCACGGCTCCCCACCGCGACACCGCGGCCGTCCGCGTCTTCCACCTTCTGGCACGCGTGCAGTAATTTATCGAAATCGGAGAACTTCGACGCCCCGTCCGCGTCGGCGAAGAGGACGTATTGGCCGCGGGCGTGGCGCATGCCGTGCGTGACGGCACCGCCTTTGCCGCGGTTTTGCTCCAGCGAGATCATGCGGATTGAGCCGGGCGGGATCTTGACGCCTCTAGGCGAACGGTGTGTCCAGGGGCCGGAGTCGCGACGGGGGTTGGATGGGAGAATATGTGCCCGTGCGAAGGTCTGCACTGCAAGGAGGGTTTCGTCTGTACTCCCGTCGTCGATGAGGAGGATTTCCCAACCGCGGAGCGCTTGTTTGGTCGTGCTTCCGTTGGCTTTTCTGCGTCGAGGGCCGTCGTCCGTAGAATGCTCTGCTATGCTCTGTACATTCAGACTCGTCGCCGAGGAACCGTACTCGGTTTCCAGAAAACTGACAGCCTCCTCCAACATGCCTGTTAATCTGTCCTCCTCATTGAACGCCGGGATCACCAGTGTGAGAAACACTTCCGCTGGCTCGATCTCAAAGTCCCTCTCAATGTCAAAGTCCTTGTCCGGGTCTTCTTGTTTTGCCTTCGCGTAGCGGCGGAGAATTTCGTCGTACCAGCATGGTAAGGGTTCAGGATCCGTGACGTCGGCTGTCTTGTCGAACGTTGTGTATTTCTTTTCTGAAGGGCGGGGCTTTCGCGGGTCGGGGACAACGAAGACGGTGAATAGCCAGATCTACGCCCTTCAAGTCAGTTCGAGTGCTTCCATGCAGGAGAAAGAGTGGATTAGCCTACCAGTAATATGATGCCGAACGCGGCCCATATCAATAGAAAAGGCACCATGCGCCAGTTCATCCATTCGTCGTCTTTGAATACCCTCGTGAAATGCCCGCCCATGCCAATGGGCTGGTCCAGGCCTGAAAAGTCCATGGTGGCTGCAGGCTCAGCCATAGTGAAGGCAATCGTGGTCACTTGGACCTCGTGAGTGTTATCAACGAGTTGTCCAGGCCATGTGTAGATCGAAGGCGGTTGAAGTTGAGCATGCGACCTCTGACTCTCGTCT
This sequence comes from Cladophialophora chaetospira, assembly GCA_030247875.1. Lineage (NCBI taxonomy): Eukaryota > Fungi > Ascomycota > Eurotiomycetes > Chaetothyriales > Herpotrichiellaceae > Cladophialophora > Cladophialophora chaetospira. The sequence continues at coordinate 1,264,205 of JAPDRK010000005.1, forward strand.
GCGTAGTTTGCGGAAGCCAGATATTCACAAAAATTGGAGACAAATCCACATAAGGCTCCGCGTCAGGGGTGCGTGTCACCGAAGAAATAGGTCGCTACGGCCCACGATGACGGAAAGAAATCGGCGTCGATATGCTGCTTCCTGAAAGTGCAGCTTCTCAGTTCTAGACTGCTCATGACTTGTCATACCAGTAACCGCCAGTATATCACTTTGAAAGGTATCTATTTCGATCAAGCCACGACATCAAACGACATCATTTCCTGTTCCTTCAGCTACCAGCTCCTAAGCACTGGGGCACTTCAAGCCGATCGTCCATCTGTCGCAGCAGGGCTATTCCCTGCATCACCGTGATGAGAAGGATGTCGAGCCCGTTACCTTCGTCCAAGCACTCTCCAGCTTGTCTCCGATCAGCTCGTCCACAGGCTCGACACCGACGTCACTAACGCCGACACCTTCTGCCGACCGTAGCCCGCTTTCTTTGCTGTCTGGCTGAATCTCCCCCAGGCTCTGGTCTAAATTGCTCGCATAAATGACCGCTGCGAATGCTTCGAGCTCCTTTACTTCCGCCTCGGCTTTAGCTATATATTCATTTGGCGGGTTGTTGCCATTTCCAATCACATGGGCCTGGCGTGAGATATTCGCCAGTATATTGGCGAGTTTGACTCGAGGCTCCCCTGGCACGACGGTGACAGAAGAGTCGAGTTCCTGTATGCGCGGGTGTTGTGCGCTAGAGATCGATGAGGACGGAGAGTGCTGCCTCGGCTGGGGAAACAATTCTCCAACGACGCGAGTGTCGATCAAGTGCGAAAACATCGAACCCAGCAGCAGCGTATGGATTCGTGTGAAGGTGGGTGAGTCGATCAAGTCGGCCGTCTCGTCAAGCAGTTGACGTAATGGCCCTGTTGACGTGTCGATGTGAATCGAGCCGTGCCGGCTTTCGCCGCTGTCCTGATTTTGGGAGTCTGAACCCGGTGAAGTAGCCGGCGGAGTGATTACTCCCGACTCTATTAAAACGGCTTCTTCCTCTTCCTTAGGTGGCAGCATATACGGCAGCCATCGTGCGGCGTACCTTTCTCGCTCCGAACTGCCTTCAACCTTCTTGCGCACCTCGAGAACCAGTTCGCTGAGTCTGGCCGCGGTGATGCCCTCGTTCGGTGAAATGCCCCCAAATACCTCCTCAACCGCACGACGGACTTTCCCAAGAATTTGCACATACCCTTTATGCAATAGAAACCAGGAGAATGTCAGGTACCTCCTGTTTGTCTCGAAGTCGTTCCCAAGCCCAGCTCCTGCGCTTCCATCATCATGGTCTTCCATTGAGATCGAGTTCCCTCTGTCAGGAGGTGGTGGTTGCGCGAGCGAGATGACTGAAGACAGGTAGCTCAGTCGACCGAGCAGATTCAATTGTATCCGCGTCAGGATTGTAAGAAGCGATAGACTGTAAATTAGAGTGAAGGCCCTTGTGACGGAGGTGACTTTCAATTCATTCCAGAGTTGAGCCTTCGTCCGCCGAGGACCCGTTGACTGGCTCCCACCGAGAGGCGACTGGCTGGCATGTATGAAGCTTCCCGTCTGAAAGCTGGACACGCTTGCTGTATCGCCATCCTGCATAGACGAGGCCTCAGATTTCCCTTCTCCTGAGGCACGTGCCAGCCGTTCGGCCTTCTTCTGTTGCAATTCGTGGGTCAATTGCTCGACGGGAAGATCTTCCACGATGTTTTCGGCGAGGGTGGGTAGGAGGGCGAGAACGGTGATGGTACAATCGGTCTGATTTTGCTCGAATCGTCGTCGGATGCTGGGAACGTACGGTTAGTTCACGTTGATGATTTGAGAGATGCTGGTTGCCATACTTATCCTTCGCAATCCTATCCATCTGCATGCGCTCTCGCGCCTCATTGAACTTTCCAATGGCATATTGAGCGGCCAAATATCCTGCACCAACGACACCTGCGCCGATGGCTATCCCAGTCCGATGCCGTCGCAACCAGCGACGTGTGGCTGAAATCATCTCCGAACCGGAAGGGTGCAAATGTACCTTATCTCAGGTACGAAGTGTCTAGGGGATAGGGCATGATCGCAAGCAGCAGGGCAGGCGACAGGGAGCTCGGAATGAGCCTGTCAGTCAGAAGGAGATGCGCCGAGGGATCATACAGATTCAGACCGGGCTTGATATTGACCATTTGATCACATTTGTCGAATTGATCGGATAGAACCTGTGGCTGGTGCCTCGGCTTCAAGGCTGGGGAATCCGCACGGCGTCACCATGTGAGGAGCGCGGTCGGGGGGAAATGCCGTGATGACTGCTCGAGGAAGTCACCCTTGACCCAATAAGAGCTCCCATAAGAAAGCTCCCAGCTACGTAACGGCACTTTTGTTAAGGGGCGCCTTTTTACCCGGACATACCTCCATCACTAGCCGGCGATGCCCATTCTTGCCCGCCTCGCCCGCCCCACCATGGAAGGAGACAGTCAAAGAAGTTTCATCGTACCTCATCGTCACCCTCCTCGTGAGCAGAACAAAGCGAACAGTCACCAGCGCATAGGGCGCGTTTGCTAGAGTCACAACCGACCATGTCTTGACCTAGCACTCTTGATCAGGCGCCACTTCGCTGGCTGCCACTCACCTCACTTTCCCCCTAATCAAACCTCTATATTCGACCCCACTACTCGAGCTGGAAGTATCGACAGGCATCAGTACACTTTGTGCGCAAAGTCATAAGACGTGACGATGGACCAAGGCCATCGCGAGTATATTCTCGAAGTTTTCGCCGACCAGACTTTCGTTAGGGACATAGTAAAAGGTAGGTCAGCGCGAATTGGCAACCCCTTCACTCCAGCATGTAAAGGAAGGGAGGAAGTTTTGACAGTTGTCCACGAGCAGGAGTTCTACATACGATTTTCTTCCACCGCTATTTCCCACCGATTCGCCCCTCTCTATATACTCCCACGGCGTCCTCTCTCTCCTCGCACACGCACACGTCTTCTCACTCACAAAATTCCCTTCCTATCACCCTTCCTTCAATTCTCGACCCACCCGAGATCTCTACGGCCATTGACTCGCACACAAATCTGCTCATCTCGCAGCTCACGCCACAATCAGCAAGCCCTTCGGCAGCAGCGGGCGGCTCAAGAGGCGAGATCGTAGTGAGATTCTACGATCGCAAGAGGAGAAAAACAGGAATCACCACGGGATGGCTGGGGAGATTGGGTGGAGGAGGGCAAACGGAGGAAGAGGTCTGTTGGGAGGAGTGGTGCGTGCAGGTCATCGTTGCAAGACCTAGGAGTGAAGCAGGTAAGCTCAATTTTATTGCTTGGTTGTACTTGTAGTACACCTCGGTTGTGACATTGTTAATGCTAACCCGCGTGGTAGACCGGATCAAAGTCCGCCGCGCCATGGAATCGTCTTTGCAGAAGACGGCGATGAAGATCGTCGCTATTGTGAATAGGGACAAAGATCATATACCGCCCATCACCACGAGCGATCAGAACCCGTTTCCATATAAGATATACGTCAATCCCAAGCAGCAGGAAAGTGCTGAGAGAGGATTTGTCGGAGGTTGGAGCTGAAGCGCTTGCATCAAAGCAAGGTGGATGTCAGATGGATCTGGTCTGGCGAAAACTGCTTCAATTGCACATTCGTCTTGGCCGATATACCAACAAGACTTGAGGCACAGCATTATTATGTGTCAAGTTTTCCACAGATAGAAATGTATAGAGCAAAAGTATTGCATTGATCGTCGCTTGGGTGCAACCATATCTCCTATTTGCACCCAGCCCACCGACCCCATCTTGTCAAGCTGAGTGACGCCACTGTCAAGACACAAGATAAACTGGTCTATTGAGAAAAGTCATAAGAATACTCCTCCTGCAGTTGTTCGTTGTCGCACCATGATTCTCGAGTCGGCGCATCGTCTACCTCTCCCCAAGTCCCACCACTTTCGTGTTCAACGCTATTGACACCGCTCGTTATTGCCATATCGCGGTATCATTTCGTCCCCATTTCGGTTGTACTCGCCTCAAGAGTCAGCGATCTCTTTCAATTCTTGCACGAAGCTAGAAAACGATCGTGTGAGTCGTTTACTGGCTTTTGAAAGCAGCATCGGCCTTGTTACGGACATCACCAGAGGTGGTGGGGCCTTGACCTTGGAAGAAGCGTGCGAAGATCGGGTGCAGGAGAGATCGGAAAACGATTTGAGCACCGTTGGTGACAGGAAGGGCCATCCACAAGATCAAGATGAACTTGAAGACGTAGTAGAATGCTGATAAGGACATAAGTCAGCGCTTGGCTCAGACGTCAAACAATGCGGCGATAACTTACGGAACCAGTAGACGGCATTGATGATGCTCTCAAAGACGGTGAGGAATGCATAGACGACCCAGTACTGTTATCTGTTAGAATGTGTCCACATGGGCAGTGTTGAGGTATCGTACCGTCAACCATTGAGTATCGTCGACCTTGCTACTACTGAACAGTGCCTCGAGAGAGTAGTATCCAGGGACGATGAAGCCAGCGAAGTTGACGAGGAACTCGCCTCCGATATTGAAGAAGACGAAGAAGAAATAGAGTCCGACGAGGCCGAGGAAGACATAGACCTTGGGGACGTTGGTCTGCCTCTCGAAATTGTTGAGGACAGGGTACTTGCTAAGCTGCAGGCGGTGTCAGTGTCTGCAACATCATCGTCGACGCGATTGAGATGGTTTGAGTAGATGGGAGATGATGCCGAACAAGGAGAGCGATTTGCATCTGGGTGCCTGGATTGACATGTGCTCACTTACTTCCTTATCGATCTGAGAGATCTGGTGTTGGGCTTTGTCTTGGAACGACATGATGAAGGCGGTGAGGGTAATATCCTGGTGCGATAGGTTTTGTTGCTGCGCTGATGGGGATTGAACGTGGTGGATGTATCTGGAGTGGTCGTGATAATGCAAAGTTGCAAACGAAATGTGCAATGGAGGAACAAGTGCAGGTTAGTGGGTGATATGGTGAGTTGGGAAGTACGTCAGGAGAGAAATGACGACTTTGGGCACAAGCACAGTGGTCACTTCTGCCACTGTCAGGCGTCGATCCTTGACCCTAACTAGGATAAGCCAGGCTTCGCTAGACTCAATCGCATGCTGCACTGGGCTCCGTAAAATCTCGCAGTATCTCTTACGGAGCATCATACAGACCGATAAAAGTCGCGATCATTCCCCGAGCCGCTTGGCAAAGAACTCGACCTGTTGGCCGGGTGACAAGTGTCGTTCACAACAACTCGGGTGAAGATACACTCCACATCTCGAGAGTGATTCAGAGCCTCCGGTGGCCATTCCCTAGGCACACATCGTTACGATATCACTTGAATGAAGTACTCCGTCCTACAAACGCCCTGCGATCGGAACATACGCCCATCACCTGCCAGCCGAGATCCGCTACCTATCTTCTTGCGCTCGGATGTTATGTTGTGATTCGAATTCCGAGGTCATCTTGTCGAGACGAGCACATCTCTACAACTCGAGTGGCTCATAATTACTCCGTGAGTCATCTTGATTTTTCTGACCGTGATAGTAGGCTAATCGTCGCATAGGTCAACATGGCGCAGTCACCAACCCAGTCCGTCGAGGAAAGTGCGGACCAGACTGATCCTGCCAACACGGAAAATACCTCTTCCCATAGAGCGAAGGCGCGACCCAAGTCTCGAGCGTCTACGAGCAGCCTTCAATCTGTAGGTGTTGGCAGCGCCTTCCAACCAGCACAACACCCACATCCACACCCGCAGCAAGCCGACGACGCAAGCATACCTCTCGACCAGAATGCCTACTTCATGCAACATGCCAGCCATCCAACTGCTGGTATGTACGGACCGAACCCAGACGAGGTGATGATGCATTATCAACACCAGCATCTTCATCAACAGTCCATAGATCCCGCGACGGGAATGCCACATGAAATGGGCACGCGCCCGATGTCGCAACAAGGCTTTCAAGAGATGCAACAATATCCCATGCAATATCCACATGGACTACCGCCGTATTCAGTTGGCGCTCAACATATGCACCATATGCGCCATCACTCAGAACAGTTCGAGGGCTCCCCCGCACCAGAAGACTCGAACAACGAGAATGGCGGCGCTAAACGAAGAAAAGGCGCCGCGTCGAGTATGGCCAACGACCAAGAGTTGAGGCGCTTGCTGGCCCAGTATCAGGGTAAGACCCTGAAAGAAGTCGCTGCAGAAGTTCAGAAGAATGAAGGCGCTGGAGGGAAATCAGAGAAGGCTAAACAAGTCTTTGCTATGCTATGGTATGCTTTCTCAGTCCAATTCTGGTCTTGACGCTTACTATCACAGGCTGCAAGAAAACTGTCAGAGATCATCAAATTCTGTCCGTCGCGACCGTGTCTTTACCAGATACACCGAACGCTGTGGCAACGAGCGCGTACCAACCCTCAATCCTGCTTCTTTTGGAAAGCTTGTGCGCATTATCTTTCCAAATGTCCAGACAAGAAGGCTCGGTGTACGAGGCGAGTCCAAATATCACTACGTTGATCTATCCTTAATCATGGACGATGATGATCGACCATACGCTCCGCCAATCGAACGACCTGGAACATCAAACGGCAATCAGCATGAAAGACACGGCTCAAATGTCGAAGCAAACAAGATATTCAAAACCCACGTCTCTCCTCCCCTCGAACGACCAATGTCACGAGCAACCATGGAGACCGCCGACTTCCCTGCTCCCAGTGCCGCTTTTCTGTCTAAGGAAGCTGGAACCGCTTTGGACGAGACGCCTACCCTCGCCGAACCCCAGACTGACAGACTGGATTGCAAATATATCAACACTCCAACCATCCGATTTTCCGCCAAATCTATGCCCGGGAACGTTGTTGCCGCGCTGCCATCTATACGTCGACATTTGCCGGGAAGCATGGCTACTTATCTTGGAATGCCAACCACTAATTCTCTCTCCCAATCAGCCACTTCGTCGCAGGACACACCGATCGACTTCCCCGATATACACCAATACTTGGATGGTGAAATCTACGATGCAGCTATCGCTAACGCACTGTTCCATCTTTACCGCTCCTACTGTATCGATGTCATCGATGCCTTCCGGAAATGTAAGGAGAAGCCATTTTTCAACCACCACTCAGCATTCAACGGCAAGATGACCGTCCCTGTATCGAAGGTGTTTTCGATGCCGTGTCTGGCTCCTTGGATACAGGAATGTGATATGCGAATGTACAAACAAATCGTCCGGTTTATCGCTCCGCTGGCATTACAAAACGTGCCTGATGTTGTATGGAATGTATTCGATAGAGTCGGATCCAAATTGGTCGGTCACCTCATATCCGCATTTGAAGAGAAGTGTCCGGTTCATGTCATTGTGGCCAAAATTGTACCCGCACAACGTTTTGTGAGTGTTCTGAAGAAGCTCAAGGGCGCAAATGCTGCTACTCTGCAGCTGAATCAGATGCTGGAGGACCCCCAACAGAGAACACAGATGTGGCTAGATCTGATGGCTATCGTGGATCCCGAGCAACTGCTGGAGGACAGTATGCCGGCTCCAGAAAACATTGGCAAGGTCCGTGGTATGCTCAAACACGATATGAGACCTCTGGTCGATCCCGTCGACGATGTTTTGGTGCGCGCTGCCGAGGATGATCCAACCAGTGCATACGTCAACCTTCTCAATGATGATGCGACTGCTGACTTCGGAATCTTGCTTCAAGAGGCCGCCGACGATCCCAACTCTCTTCTCGAGCGCTGGGTCAGTTGGTTGGAACATCTACCTCAACTATTCGAAGGCCACCACCCACAATGCATGGTAGATTGGCATACAAGAATGTGGAGGAGCATAATGACACAGATGGGTCGAGGTGGAGCCCGCAGCTATCAGTCATGGTGGTTCATGGAATCATTTACGACACAAATGCTTGACTGGATGACACAGATGGAAGGTTTGCTGCTGGATGCGCAAATGCAACAGATTGCAGACGAACGAGAGCAAGAAAAGCGCAAAGAATGCCAAGCACAACCCGACGACTCTTTTCGTGCAATGAAGCGGAAGCGGACAGAAGAAGATGTTGAGCTCGATACGAAGGCCCAAGTCGAACAAAACGCCCGCGCCCCCAAGAAGGTCGCAGTCGCTACCATCAGCTCCCCAACACTGCCACCAACACGCGCGGTAGACGAAGCGACAGCTGCCATCGATGACGACGCGACGGATGCCGATCTCGACGAATTGAGGCACGGAGGCCCTTTAGATCTGCCTAGCTTTCATACGGGTTTGACCAGCCCGGTGAAAGGACGAGTGCCCGGACCTCACGACGACAGTGGCATTGACCTCGGACTTGATGTCGATGTCGAAGGCGAGAAAGAAGCCAGAAGATTCAACAAGAAAGACTGGTTTCTTAGCAGCGACCCAGCCGATCCGGTGGGACTGGGAGTGATGGCTTGACCAACGATCGGCCTATTCGAGTACAGCTGTAACAAGCTAATAACAACTAATACTGCGATATGGATGTGTGGGGACCTGGGACGAATGTGAATGAAGCTACACGATGGGATGACGGAGGCAGGTGCCGAAAGTTTTGGGTATGGGTGTTCCACCTAGTCATGATGCGGTTGGAAATGTACCTGCACAAAGGCTCGCCATCGTCCAGAGCTTTCATGGTTGCTGTCGACTCTGGTTGGGGTTGATGGAGGTTCTTTCTATTCTTTTCCTATTCGATACCCCAGGGTTGAATGATGGGCTGGATTATCATCTTGTCTATGAGGCTTGGGAATTTCGAAGCTGTACAGCGCCGAGCATTATTTGAGCTTGCTTTGTTGTTGAAGCTTCTGCTATGTATGGCAGTTCATCGACAGTCGTCAGTTAGGTACAAGACATGGGCCATGCATGTTGTCTGCTTATCACAAAATTTCGAGGCTGTTGATACAAAGTAATCGAGCTTGCAGAGCACGCTCTTAATATTCTTGTTGCCACGGAACGGCGTTCCTACACCCGACAAAGACACGATCTGCGAGTAAGGAAAACTTCCTCGAAGCCAAACAGCTATTTTCTTTGCTTGCATTATTATTGACACATGTTCTGCATTCGATACAACCGGAATAGTGAGGCGCAGCAAGCTTAAACCAGCGGCACCGAGCTTCTATTGGTCACTTTGCATACCTGAAGCCTGCGACGCGGCAACACGAGGTTTTGTTGCATCCCTTGTCTCGAAAGCATCACTCATGATATCTTCTACGTACATATCTTGCTTTTTCGGATGATATTGACTCGCAATGCTTTTGCATAGCATATCTACCACTTTCAAGTATTGAGCTGAAAGAACCTCGGACTTTAAAGAAGCCATGGCCAAACGACCGATTCAGCAAAGCAATGCTTCGAAGGAGAGGAGCCCAGTTGCAAAAGGAACTGTAGCACCTGGCTCTCAAGCAAGTACGACAAGAACACTCGAAAAGCCTCGATCGATCTTCTCTACGCTGGGTGATTCGAGGATGCAGACGGCACTGCAGCTTGTCCTTCTCGCAGCATTGACTGCTCCCGTATCACAGCTCAACCTGTCGCCAGTCTACGGAGAGATTCCAGCTGGGTATTACCATTCGTATGGACTCATGGCATCCTTCCTGGTGGCTTATTTGCTTCGAGGCCATCTACCGCTGCTGCTTCCTCGCATTGTCACACCGTTTTGCTTTTGGGTACCGACCTTACAGTTCATCCTATTTCGATTCAGCTCGCTCCTCGGGAACCCTCTGGGTCCTGTGATTACAGAGAGTCTGACTTGCTATCCCGTGGTGGTCTTGTCAATATATGTCGCTATGCAAGGTTTTGATGAAATTATTGGCAGCCATTTCGATTCCAGCTTAGCCGAAGCAGCGCCCTCCATGGGCTTATTTATGCTCTTCAGCGTTTTGCATCGAGCCTGCAAGAGCTTCATTTACTCGTCACTTGGTACAGGATTCCTCCGCTCCAGAATCGGAATGCAGCTGATCATTGCCTCGCTCTATGGCATGGTCTTGCGAAACAGTATCATATGGCCGTCACTTCCGGCAGTGGTTTTCACAGTGGTTGCGAATCCGCATTGCGCACTCTCTAGGACCACGGAGGTCCTCAATAATACTCTTGCACTTCACGACTATACCCTGCTGGAGCGAAGGGAGTCTATCACGGGATATATCTCAGTGCTGGAGGATAATCAGAAGGGGTTTCGCGTTATGAGATGCGATCACAGTCTCCTCGGTGGAGAATGGAAGATGCAATCGAGAAAGGGCGTCAAGCAGAGAGTTGCAGACCCGATCTACTCCATCTTCGTCGTGCTCGAGGCTGTCCGGCTCGTCGAGCCTGCGCCCAAGGACACTCAAAAGACTGCCCTGAATATCGGACTGGGTGTCGGCACAGCACCATCTGCGCTGATTCAGCATGGCATCAATACCACTGTCATGGAACTCGATCCAGTGGTCCACGAATTCGCGCTCAAGTACTTCAACTTCCCCAAGAATCACAGCCATTACATCGGCGACGCCATTCAAGCAGTCACCACTCCAAACGCCTCGCAAGCGAACTCATATGACTATATCGTCCACGACGTCTTCACTGGCGGAGCAGAACCCGCCGAGTTGTTCACCATCGAGTTTCTCTCTGGACTCAATAGACTGCTGAAACCAGATGGAGTCATTGCCATCAACTACGCCGGTGATCTAGCAATGCCCGCAGCCTCCATCATCTACCGAACCATCACGTCAGTCTTCCCTTCATGCCGAGTCTTCAGAGAAGACGAAGCACCCGCCCCCGGAGTCAAACCAGAGGACTTTACAAACATGGTCTTCTTCTGCCGAAAGGACGGTAAACCCGTCAACTTCCGCAAACCAGTTACGGCAGATTTCCTCGGGAGTAGTGCTCGGCAAGAGTACCTACTGCCGAGACATGAAATCATGCCTGACGAGTTTGTCAGGGAAGGCAGTGTTCTGAGAAGTGGCAAGACGAAGGAGCTCGAGAAATGGCAGGCGCAGAGTGCGATTGGACACTGGAAGGTCATGAGGACGGTGCTTCCGGATGCGGTGTGGGAGAACTGGTGAGCTCCCAATCCGTCGGATGTGCTCTCTGAGCGCAGAGTTGTGATTACGACATCTATCTGGCCCCCTTTCAATGATTATGCCTCGGTGCAGGCCATTTCTGCGCTATCCGCTGATACTTGACGGCACTGTTGATGACCATACCCTCACTGAGCTGCCCGGTCTCCCGTCTAAAGATATCCTGCCACGGCGTTTGGCTCTCTGGCATTGCATATCCTCCTTTAGCCTCTAGCTCTTCACGACGCTGCTTCAACTCCTCGTCGGACACCAGAAGCTTGACGAGTCGCTTAGGCAAGTCGACTCTGATCATGTCGCCGTCTTTCAGCAGTGCGAGATTACCCCCAGCTGCAGCTTCGGGACTTGCGTTGAGGATTGAAGGGGAACCGGATGTGCCTGATTGTCTTCCGTCACCGATGCAGGGCAGCGACGTGACGCCTTGCTTGATGACGTGGCCCGGGGCGTGCATGTTGACCACTTCTGCTGCTCCGCTGCCACTCTGTTAGTTATGTCTACCCTGACTTCAGGGGTAGCAGGGTGTGACTTACGGGTATCCCAACGGTCCAGCCCCACGCATAACCAAAATCGTCCTCTTGTCCACCGGGGTCTTAGGATCATCAATCCTGTTGATATAGTCCTCCCGCCCATTAAACACGACAGCTTTACACTCAAACGCATTCGGATCCTTCTCATCCTCCAAGAAGTCCCTGTGGAAATCATCTGATATCACCGACGTCTTCATGATCGCCGAATCAAACAAGTTGCCCGTCATATGCAAGAATCCTGCGCTCGGCTTCAGCGGCTCCGAATATGTCTTGATCGTCCTCCAATCCCAGGAGAATTTGCCCTTCACGTTGTCGACCACTGTCTTGCCGTTACAGGTCAAGACATGCTCATGCAACTTCCCCTGCTGGAGCAATTCCGCCATGACGGCTGGGAGTCCTCCGGCCTTGTAGTATTCCTCGCAAAGCATCTCTCCGGCCGGCTGGACGTTTACCAACAGCGGCACTTCAAAGCCGATCTTATCCCAGTCATTCAGATCCAGGGGCACGCCGATGTGTTTCGCAATGGCGTTCAAATGTATCGGAGCGTTGGTGCTCCCTCCGATGGCACTGTTAATCACGATCGCATTCTCAAACGCCTCTCTCGTCATGATATCGCTGGGTTTGCGATCCGCATATACCATCTCGACGATCTGCTTGCCGGTCTTGAACGCACATTGTGCACGTTCGCGATACGGGGCAGGAATGGCTGCACTCCCTGGCAACGCCATGCCCAGCGCTTCGGCCAGTGCATTCATGGTACTCGCTGTGCCCATGGTATTACAGTGCCCGACGCTTGGGGTGCCTGCAGCAATCATCTCAACCATCATGTCGTCGTCAATCTCCCCGGCGGCGTGCAAATCCCTTGCCTTCCAGAGAATAGTCCCGCTCCCGATCAGATCAGTCGTACCGTGCAGACGACCATTCAACATCGGTCCCACATTCAGACAAATTGCCGGGATATTCACACTCGCAGCGGCCATCAACATCGCCGGCGTGGTCTTATCACACCCGGTCAACAACACCACTCCATCAAGTGGGTACGCGTGCAAGATCTCCACCAGGCCCAAGTACAGCAGATTCCGATCCAACGTGGCGGTCGGCCGCCTCACAGACTCCTGAATAGGATGCGTAGGAAACTCGAATGCTATCGCCCCAGCCGAGCGTATGCCCTCGCGGACTCGTTTCGCCAGGTCCAGATGGTACCGATTACACGGCGCGATGTCACTGCCTGACTGCGCAATGCCGACGATCGGTTTACCCGAGTTGAGCTCTTCCACCGTGAGGCCGTAATTCAGATACCGATCAGTGTAGAGGGCCATCATTTCCGGGTCGGACGGGTTATTGAACCAGTTTGCAGAGCGGAATTTCTTGGCCGGGGAAGGACCATTTGTGCCGGTGGTGGTTTGGACGCTGAGGCCTGCGGCGGAGAGTTGGAGTTCGAGGGACGCGGTCCTGGCGCGGAGGGAGGCGAGTTCGGATTTATAGTCTTCGATGTCGGGGATGCCGTTGGGGTGTTGGTGGGCGTCGTGGTTATCGCATGTCGAGCAGGATTGCTCGGGTGGGCAGCTCATTTTGGCTTTTGTTCCTAGGTTTCGCTCTGTTTTAGCTATAGGTCTGTCTGGGTCTGTCGAAATCTGTCGTAGTTGTTTGGGATGTATAGCTCAATCTTAGACGAAGTTGTCACCATGACATCGAAGTATGCATAGATGTGTTGAAAATAACTATTGTGGCTTCTTGACCCTTCGGTAGAAGACAGTACTTCGCAACAACTACTGAGTTCAATAACCTCAGCTTTCGTCGACATATGAGCTTCAGCACCAAGAGAAAGTCCACGTCAATTCTCGTCAACACAGAATGTCGATCGTGGTTGACACGGTCCCTCGGCACGCGCCCCGAGCACTGACAAGATGCACAGCACCTCCAGATCCCCACTGGTCAAGACGTGCCATCCAGTCTCGTCCCTGTATTTGTTTCTGACCTGGCAAAATCCGGTTATCAGTGGACGCTCGGCTTTGGTCGGCTATTGCGCTCTGCATTGTATGCGGAGAGGTGGAGAAGATGGCCCGGATGTGTTGCTTCGGCGGCCTTTCCACCGAGTGGGTTGAATAGGATCGTTGATTTGGATGAATGAATCCGATCAGGCTTTGAATGTAGTGCCAGCGTCCTTGACCTAGACGATCTATGATATTCTGATTGTTGATGGGGTGGTAGGAGGAATAGGAGGCCATCTTTTGTGTCTGAATGGTGTGTCGGGTATATCAATTGCACCGGTAAATCGCTTATCAAGTCTATCAAATTGGAAAAGCAATGCTCAACAGCTTGAGTACCTGGATATATACGACAAGGCCTCCGCAGCACCCAAACGACGACAAGTAAAGAACGTCATACCAAATTGCAGTTGCCCGAAGGCTATTAGTGCATATATTTGGTCTCAGAAAACACTTTTCCGCAGACGGCCAACCCGTCGGCCGTGGCTGCAAACATACAGCATGGCCTGCGCCCAAATCCATCTGAACAACGCCTGGGAGTCGTGTTACCGACGACCATGTTGTACATACTCCATGGGGGTATCAGTCATCTTGAGAAAATCATCGCCGGAAATGCTGTCAGTTTCGCTAATGCCAAGTTGTTGTTCGCTCGTAGACGCCATGTAAACCAAATCTGCCCAAACCCTCCAGTGAATCGATGCAATATGCGCCAATCTCCTTGCTATATCTTCCATCTCCGGTAAAAGGCGCCACCGATATCTTTGCGCCCGTTGCTGTTGCCAATTCTTTAGATCATGTGAAATCGCCAATGTTGACATGTTCTGGAATTTTCGTGCGTGTTGATGTGCTTCCTTCTCGATTGCAAGAACAAGCTTTTGCGCACGTTGTTGATGTCGATGCTCGTGCTCAAAGACTCGTGTCAAGAGTTTTGTGGTTTCAACAACCTTGGCAGCAGGGATTGAAACCGTAGAACCCAGCTGCATAGAGAAAGCGGCACGGTTAAGTTCGATCGCGATGGCCTCCGCGTACTGCAGCCATATCTGTGGTACTTCATCAGGATTGCCGTCGGTGATGTCCATGATTCGATTTCGTAGAAGAGAGTGCGTTTCCATAACCTGTCTGGCCGAGCAGCTGGGCAGCTGCGAGGTGCTGCCCTTCAGACCTGAAACATCACGAAGTAGCTTGGTGAACACCAAGAGGCACATGTCGAGATGAATGAAGTCTTGGATGTCCACACGGATCTCTTTCAGACGTTTCTGGTCATAAGTAAGCGTTGCAGGAAGTTTCAGATCGTGCCAAAGGCAGTGCTCAAGCATTCCATGCACAAGCACCGCCAGAGGAAGTGATCGTGGGGTCTGGTGGTCGATGAGGCAGTGTTGGTGCTTTTCATGCAAAACTCGAAACCAGTCGTGTGAAGCTTCCGCCTCAACATTGCCACGACTGATCTTGGACTTGAAGAACTCTTGCTGGAATGGAACCGTATCCTCAATCAACAGATAACGAAAGCTTCTGATCTGATGGTTGGCGACATCTAGTTTCATCGCCTCGAGAATCTGAAAGAGCATCTCAATGCCAGCAATGAGTGTCCGAACGTCGCCATTCTCTGCGCCTTGTCTTATCATTTCAGCCATCTCATGAGCCGAGATATCCCGCATGGGTGCACAATGACTTGTAAGGAGGCCATCAAGCCATTTAGCCAGACGAACAATGTCTAGAAGGCCATGAGATACCTCCTGTAACAGTAGAGGGACGTCAAGATACTGACTGATCTGATATTGATCTTTCTCAGGGACAAGGATGACGAGCAATTCTTTTAATTTCTTGAACAACACAGGCAGTCTTCGTTTGAAACGTCTCAATGGCAGTAGCCTTCCATCAAGTCCTTGTGAACCAGGGTCGAGTGAACGTCTTGCATCACATTCTGCGCAAGAAGGTAGCAAGCTATGCTGATAGACTATCCTTAGTTCCACCTCGAGACTCAGCCAATATCGTTTGGCTTCCCTTTTCTTCTGTTCACCCTTGTCACCAGACATCGGAGTGAAGTGGAGGTCATGATCGTAATTGATGTCGATCCGGAGCGTCACGTTGGATTGGATGTATGTGAGCTCTAGTTCCTCTAGAGATTCTTTGGTGACTGGAGGGTGAGGTGTGGCATTGTGTAGAGTGTCGACCTCCTTGTCGCTTATGCAAGCAGGTATGGGAAACCACCCGTGGTCGTCTCCGGTTGAGGCACGGTGGTTGTCTTCTGACGGAGATGGGGCCCAACAGAGAGTATCTTCTGATAATGACGGTGACTCTTGGCACGGCGCCGGTCGGACCTCATCAGGGTCGGGGGGTTCATCAAGTATCTCTAAGGATTCGTCGAAAGCTGAATCGGTAGACCGGGGCTCATAATGACGTTCTTCTTCCCGTTTCGGTGAGCTGAATTTAAGATGCGCAGGCATTTTGTTGTTGGTGGAGGAAGAGTCTGGGGAAACGGAGCGGTGAGGACGGACATTCTCAGTCGTTGCGGCTTGACCTCGATATTGTGCTTTTTTTATCTTTTTGGGGTCTTTGAGAGTATTTCGCCCGTCTGCGCCCGTCTCTTGATCGCCATTCCCCTTCTTCCATTCCCCTGTGTCCTTCATGCGAGGCGTTAATGCGACAGGATATCATTCTATTGGTGCATTCCTTGAAGCTCTGTTTGCGTAGTGGAGAATAAAATGAAACGACTGAGGGAATGGGTCCGTTTGGGCGCGGAGAGAAAGATCTATGCCGCAGCTGGGCGTCAAGCGTTACACTGTGTTTTGTCCGATGCCGTGAATGACGAACGGCCCCGATCGGAAGCGAGAGTGGTTGACTGTGCGTCTATTAATGAGCGCTAGGTGATATCGTTGAGCGTTCAATGAGAACAGATTGCGACCCTGAGAACGAATGGGTGCGCTCGTAGAGTGAGCGTGGGGGAGAGAACGAGCAATGTTGGGCAGTGTTGCTGGCACTGATGACAGTGTGGGAGAGGTGTACGTGGGAGAAAGAACGAACGCGCTTGCGCTTGCTTGCGACAAGAACAAGCAAGCACACAAAGGAGTGCAGTCTGGGCGATCCCACTTCTGCCTCGGTGAAGCAACAAACGGGTGAATCGCAACTTCGACGGCGTTGCTATACAGCTTCACTTCACTTAGTGTAGTTCAGGAGAACCAGACAGACATCGAGTCAAGACAGATTCCATTGTTAGCAATCTCACCGTGAGTTCCGGGGTCCGACAGTCGCCCTTGCCTTGTTTCGGGAGATTACCGTGCGCCACTTGGCTGCATAGTCCGGCGCGTCTGGAACTCCTCTTGGGAGACATCTGTGGGTGAAGTTATCACGAATTCGACTTAATCAACGACGTATAGTTTTGAAGGTAGTCAGATGTGAAGTGCCGGTCAACAGAAGGTCATTGACCAAAGACTAACGCGCAGGGTGGGCCCAGTCTGTCCACGACTGATTTTTGCCACCTATCTGCACGCGGCTGTACCAATCGCAGGCTTTCCCTTCCCTGCATTGCAGCCCACTATGTTTTTGAGAGCCTCAGAGTGACGAGGCCACAAATCACAATGCCTGTGCGACGGAATATTCTTTGGGCTCGCTGCATGGTCCTTGTAGCACCAGGCCCAAAGTGACGATCGTGGATATCATCCACTCTATCAAACGGTCACCCAGCGTAGCTTGCCTGGACTCTCAGCACATATAACAGCGTTATCCCCTCAAAATGAGGCGGATCTTCTTAGACCTGACTCACTTCCACATATCAACAAGATCAGCGTCTCACTGCGCGCCGGCATCTTTACCGGCTCCATTGAAGATTCTGTCAGTGACGGACACAGCGCCATGCCGGCGAGGGCCATGACGATTCCTTGCACAGCGTACGTACATGCGAGACATGCAGTCACCCAGATGATGTCGCACTGTCCTAAGAGGTGTCTCCCACCTTGGGCGCCTCCAAGCACTTCTGGAATGTGTTGCCATATTGACATCTCATGAAGGGCGTGTCAGGCCTTTTCAACCAGGAACCTTCTGCCAGATTGTCGCCTTATGCGGACCCGCATCGATTGTGGGCCGATAACAAACTGCGGAACACGAAAGGGCCGCAGGATTGAAACGCCGGTACAGAAAAAGAAGAAGTAAGTGTGTAACGTTCCTTTGAATCGACCGACGAGAAGGGAAATGCTTACCTTTGGCCATTTGCTTCTGGTCAACGAATCGCAATGGATAAAGAATTCGCTTTTCCTCCGCGATTATTACAAATTCATCCGTTATGTGAGACTCGAAATTCTACCAGCGCACCAACCCCAGACGCAGAATCGCAATAATCGGGCACAACGAGATGCACCATCCTGATCTGGTCCTGCAGCACGGCGACAACCGCGAAAAGGTGCGGAAGCATAGTGTCTTCCGTTGGTGTGGGAATACTGTCGATCTTTGATGCCCAAAAGGGTCACAAAGTTCAATGCATCCAATGGTAATCGACAAGCTCGGCCGCTCAAGCATGAGTATGGTCGCTGCTATTACTGGTTAGCTGGCACGACAGCTCAACACGAAAGCCTGATATCTGGTCAATGATTTTGCCAAGTCGCCCACGCAGTACTTGGCCCGTTGTCTGACCGCCTTTCACACAAAGGACATTTAGAAGAAGGCAGGATGGTCGCAGGTTGCTTTGTGATCCTATCCTCGACTAGCTACTCGTCCTGAATCTTCACCACAACCTTTTTAGAGCCCCCAGCCCCTGACAACTGATGATGGTACGCTTTCACGGCAGCGTCGAAGCCTCCATCGCCGATCACTTCATATTCCGACGGCACGAGCTTGCCAGACTCGACCAAACCGGTGATGACTGGGATGTACTTTGCGATCTTCCCATTCAAGTCTGCAGCTTCAGGGCGGCCGACACCTCCCAGTTGAACGAGGTAGGTCTTACCACCTTCAAAATCTGTAATGCCAGTCCAGTCATTTGTGGTTGCAAACAGCTTCTCAGTGCTCTTGGACGTCTTGAACAGTTCCTTGGCCAAGACTGGATCGTTGCCTGCAACGGCGTCGTAGATCCGAGCAACGTCGCCGCCTGTGATGTCGAGGACAGTTTTGACTTGATCCTCCAACGACTGCTTGTAGTCAAAAGGCACAGCGCCGAGCTCTTTGACGCCAGCAGCAGACTTGCTCGAGCACGAGGCGACGACCTTGTAACCACTTGCCTTGGCCAGCTGGATTGCAGCCTTGCCGACACTGCTTGCACCTCCCAATAGAATGACCCATTCATCTCTGGAGGCCGGAAGATTCTTTGGATCGGGCAAGTCGAGCTTCAGGCCGTCGAACAGGCCGAGACATGCAGTGTCACCTGCCACGCCCAACGTCACAGCCTCGACGTGAGAGATATTGTCCGGCTTCTTGAATGTGACATGCGCATCGAACAACAAGTATTCCTGGGCACCGTTGTACCCTAGTGTGCCCAACCTGGTGCAGCCAAAGACACCGTCACCCACTTTGAAACCATATTTCGAGGTCGCTTCACTTCCAGCCTCGACCACGATCCCGGCCGCGTCCACCCCGAGTCCTAGTGGCCAACCAACCACGAGAAGACCATAGGCTGCCATGAAGTTGTCCCTGCAGTCTTGTCAGTCACCGAAGTCTATCTGCAGGTTCCATGATGAGCCGCAAGGAAGCCTTCGATGCACATGATCCTGGTTACGAAGAAGCCCACGCAAATAGGGACGACATCAAAGACTGTGTCTTCCATGGAGATGATCGAAGAGAAAAAGAGATGGTCGTACTAACACAGGGTTAATTGCGGTCCAGATGGACTTCACAAGCAACTGGTCTGCCCCTGGTGACGGTTTCTCCAGGTCATCAACGACCTTCGGCTCGGCGCCCTGGTTTGCAAAGACTACACCCTTCATGCTGGATTATTTCGCAACTTGCTAATGGATTTGAGAAGAGAAGGCGATGATATCGACGTGTCTGCAGTTCCGGGATGCCTTGAATCACCAATACTCCGATCGTCTTATACCTCGAGGTCGACTAGTAAGACTGCAAATATACCACAGGCAGCACGAGTATACGTATTGGAACCTTTGCAAAAGAGCCAAGCTAGACCTGCTGAGGTAAACACGATCCAAGATATCAGTGGATTGAAGTGAAGCACACCTGCGGCAGCTACCTGTTTTCACGTGGGAAGGACGATGAACGTCGGGTACAATAGACGAGGCCAAGCACAAGCTGAGCATGATAGGTGGAACATAGGGAACTACCTGCCTGTCTCAGTCTGATCTGGCAGCAGCGCCTGTTCACCAGTATTGAACCAACCGCACTCTTAGTTACCTAAGCTGCATAGATCGGCAAGCCGAACCTTGGATAGGCTCGTATTCTTTGAAATACGAAGAGGGGATTCGACAAAAGTCGCCCGCTGAAGTCTGGACTTGGACTTAAGTCAGCTTGTTGTAAAGCTGTGGTGCTTCCCCAGTCTGGCCATTAGGGATTGGTAACCAATGGGTCAACAGAGCGCGTATGTTTGTGTCTCTTCACAGGTCGGCATGAAAGACAGCGTTCGTAGGTGTAGTGTCCCGACGTAGCTGCACTACGGTCGACCTCAACTCCCTTCTCGGCGTGGTGAGCTTTCTTTAGGAGTGGAGTCGAGTACTATGGAGCTTTGAGAAACTCCGGTCACCAACACCAACCCGCTCCTCAACAATCACGACCTCAAGGCTTTCACGCTTGACGGCGGCGCTGCTGCACGACACTCATTTTACACCTTTTGCTACATCCTCATAGTTCCTTCTTCACCATCGTTTCCCACCATGGCTGGCCGACAGTCAGTCCGACTGCTCGCTCGCCAGCTCCCATCCTGTAAATGCACACTCTCACAGCCCCAACACCATGCCCGAAGAGCATTCTCCTCAACTCCCTCCGCCCTTGCGGCGCATAATTTCACAATGCCAGCCATGTCACCGACCATGACAGAAGGCAATATCTCAAGTTGGAAAGTAAAAGAAGGAGACACTTTCTCCACAGGAGATGTCCTGCTGGAGATCGAGACCGACAAAGCGTCTATGGACGTCGAAGCTCAAGACGACGGCGTTATGGCCAAGATCTTTGAAGGAGACGGAGCAAAGGGTGTGAAGGTCGGCACGAGGATAGCGGTGCTGGGGGACGCAGGCGACGATGTGTCAAGTCTCGAAATTCCGGCCGACGACTCCAAGCCCATCGAGTCTGTAAAAGAGAACATCAAGGGTGGGGACGAGGCAAGTTATGAAAGCTCCGGAGCAGAGATGAACACGCCAGGCACGCCACAGAATCCCAGGCCGGCGAAGGATAAACCCAAAACCAGTCCGAAAGGACCAGGCGCAAACACGGCCTACCCTCTCTATCCATCCGTGATAGCCCTCATCCACGAAAACCACATCTCCGACGACGACGTGTTCAAAATCGCCGCTACAGGCCCGAACGGTCGCCTTCTCAAGGGCGACGTTCTCGCATACCTAGGCACAATAGACTCCGACTACTCGGCCTCGCAATCCAAACGCATCGAACACATGGGCCACCTCGACCTGTCCAACATCAAGCTCCTCGCTCCTTCACCCTCATCCAAACCCGTCGCATCAGAAGCCGCCCTTGGCGCTCAACCCGCCGACCTCCCGCCCGTCTCCAGCTTAACGCTAACAATCTCCCTCTCCGAGGTCCTCAAGGTCCAGAAGCGCATCAAAGACACCCTCGGCGTGACAGTCCCGCTATCCACCTTCCTCGCCCGCGCAGTCGACCTCGCGAACGACGATCTCCCGCAACCGAAGGGAACAAAGCCGTCGGCGGACCAGCTCTTCAACGCCGTATTGGGACTAGACGCCATCCCCACGACATCGAGGGGCACTTATCTACCGCAAATCGACGCTTTGCCGACCATTATACTCGGTAAAGCCAAGCCAACGGCGGCGCGCTCGCCGAGACTGACGAGCACGAAAGCGAAGAAAATTGACATCATTGATATTCTTTCAGGGAAGGTGACGCCAAAGCGAGCGGCGCCGCTGTCTACGGCCTCGATACCAGGTCGTACATTATCCACGTCGGATAGCGCGCTCAATTCGTTTAGCTTGACCGTGCCGAAAGGCGAGGAGAAACGGGCCCGCACGTTCCTGGAACGTGTCAAGACGGTCTTGCAGGTTGAGCCGGGGAAATTGGTCCTTTGATTCTTAGCCGTGCTTGACAGATTTGAGTTACCTCCTTGTACTAAAAGCAGTTGAGCGTGGGGGAGCGGACACTTCTGGCATAATTATATTCATCGTACGACCTCGTGCCAAACCCCTCCAAATCTACCGAACACTTGTTTTTGTGTGGCGTACTTCTTGACCCCTCGAACTTTCGTCCTCTGCGCCCTATCCGAACTAATTGATGGTGTGGGAAGGGATGGTCACGCGCACGGTAGAATCTAGCCGTAACAGAAGGAAAAGAGAAAGAGAGATAAGGGGTTATCGAATGTGTCATGAAAAGAGTGGCAAGAAGAAACCTTTTGGGGGTTAAATGCCACTTTTGATGCTCATTCTCGTGGTCAGCTCGCATATGGGCGACCGATCTTATCATTGCCAATTCCATTTCAACCCGGAGCGCCACGCTTGCAAGAAAAGAAAGACCCCAATCCGGGGTCCTGAAACGCCCGCCAATGCGCTGAAAATTCATTCGAGCCCTTCCGCAATGAGCTCATAGCAAGTCGTAATAGTACTGGAGATCGCTTGCTCGCTGGTTCTGATGCCCCTTCCAAGATGACATTCGCGCTCGCCAGGGTAGAAAAAAACACAATTCGAGGAGAGAGCAACACCACATCAGTCGTGAGATAGCTGGAGGTTGTAGCCGTATAAGGGTTGGAGCTGTACAGGTTCGTCGTGTATAGAGGGAAGTCGAGTATGGGCCTTTCATAGTCTGGTTGCTGACTACTAATGCGTAGTGTCGGAGGTGCTGAGATGTGTAGGGTATGGAGCCGGTTGTGTTGAGAAGGCATGAGTCCTTCATCGGATAGCACCCCAGTCACCTAACCTCCCAGCAATGCCATCACTGTTCCGACCTTCATTGCCCTTCTTGCCGAAGACTCTCCAGAACCGAAGCGTCTCGTCACCTGCTCCGGTCACAACAGTAGTACCGTCAGGACTCGTGCTCAGGTAAAGAACACGGAATGTGTGTCCGGTGAGGCTGACGACCTGCTCCATTTTCGGGTACTTCCAAACCACAATCTGATTCTGGCTGTAGCCGTGCGTGCTGACGATCTCATCACTGTTCTTGGACCAAGCAAGATTGCAAACCTGGCTGCCGGTGTCGACCTCTTTGATCAGTGATCCATTCGCGGTGTTCCAGAATTTAATCGACCGATCTGCCGTACCTCCGCCTGAGGCAAGTAGGTGATGTTGATGAGGGCTCCAAGCAACCGCTTTGACCGCTGCAACGTGATTCGAGAATCGATAGAGTGGCGTCTCCGATAATTTGTCCCAGACGCACAGCTTGTTGTCGTTCCCGCCTGATGCAAGCTGGCCATCTTCCGTATTCCAGCGCAAGCCGCAAACCTCTTGCTTATGGCCTGCAAGTCTTCGCAAATATTGATCAGGACTTCTGACATCTCGATGATATATTAGTCGATCTCGTGAGCCGGAAGTGAGAATATGATCGTTCCATGCCAGTGCTCCGACTCGTGCTGAATGGCCTGTCATCGTCCGCAATCTTCTCGACTTCTCGGCATCGTAGATCTGAACAAAGCCCTTGTGTGTTCCAATGGCAAGGTGAGAGCCCCGCTGTATCCATGCCACAGAGGTCACGAGATCGTTATCAGGGAGTTTGCATAGTTGTGTGACTTTACCCGTAGTACTGTTCCACATATAGACACACGATCCAAGGCCCACACCGAGTATGTTGGCGGATCCCCAGTCCACGAGGTTCAGATAAAAGTCATCAGCCAATTCGGGAGCATCCAACACTTTGTAGGGTACTTTGGCGATGGGTCGGGGTTGTTTCCGCGGTGTCTGCAGGATCGACTGTGACGAGTAATTGATGGGTGAGATTGAATACAGATCCGATCTTGCATTCAGATTGATGATGCCGGGATGTTTTGCAGTCCGTGACGAGGGCGTTGGATGACCCGAGCCGATGACTTTCTGAGGTGATTTGTAGGTGAACATGTTTTTATGAGGAGTGGTAGGGGTGATTGAGGCCGGGCCCATCGATGACAACGATGGCTGACCTGGAGGGGTTTGTCGACGACCATACAGCTCATCTGGAGGTGATGCTTGGTATTCTTGTGGTACCGAATCACCCATCAACTCATTCCGCAAGACCCTTTCATATGTTCTGTTTGCCTCTTCGGTCCGCTGGAAATGTAATTCGCCGTGAGGAGTCTTTTTCTTTAATCTGGAGGGTGTTGCCGGCGAGTTGTCGTCGTTCAAAAGGCTGTAGGTCGCTTGGAGGTCCTGGCCATCTCTGTTTGGTATGAATCTAAAGCCTCAAGTCAATCCCGTTTCAATTGAGCCTCAGTAGCTGCACCACTTACCGATCTCCATAGACGCGTTGTCTCTTTCTGCTAGGACTCCGGCCTGGAGTTCTGTCTCGCTCTCTTCCTGCATTTCCGATCTCTCTTAACCTCCGATTCAGAGCGTCGGCCTCCATGGCTTCTGTCGCTCGTTTCATGGCGGACATGCCGTCGTCGTTGCCCAAGAAACGCTTCGTAGATATCGTAGGCGGGGTCTTCGAGCCAGAAGGAGTAGGCAATGTAGGAGTTTGAGGACGCTCTGAGGTGTCAATGGTGAGTGGAGTTGTTGTGTCGGTCTCCATGGTGAGGAAGTAGTCAGGAAGCGACTGGGACGAACTTCGTTTGTTGTTGTTGTCACTGGCGGCGTCGCAGTCAATCGTCAAGGTGACGTGAGAGTGAAGTTGACAGCCAGGCAGCGATGAAGTTGATGTAAGTTGAGTGTGAAGATCCAGAGTGCGCAGTATTGTGAAAGTTGGCCTCCGCAACCGCGACCGTTTTATTACCCCAGTGTCAATCCCTCGCCCGCGCAAATCACAATGACAGTTCAACTAGATGCCAAGCATGATAGCAAAAGATGCAGAGCGATACAGTGCAGATGTTCGACGTCGTAAATGGCAGGGTGTCGGTATTGTGAAAGCGAAATGATGGTGGTTGCTGATCGCAGGTCCGTGAATTGGGCTGGACAAAGCCCCCGGCTCTGCAATGTCAATATGCCAGGAACGGCCAATCGCTTCCACTTGGCAAGCGGCTAGTCCCGAACGAGCTCTAATGGGCACAACGGTTGAGAGTGTTAATGATGCCCTCTGTGCCTTTCAAGTTGCAAGGGATTATGACAAAAGCTGGAGTATACTGTTCAAAGATGGCATTTACATGATTCAGCAAGTTTTTGCATTGAAAGCTGCTTGGATGCAGCTTAGGAATCAATTTATAGTGCCATAGAGCTACATGGTCACCATACTGCAGGCCCAGAAAATCATAACAAAAACACTTTACGCGGCCGCAATGGCCTGACAAGCTCCTACAACACAACCCTCGTGTCTTTGTTTTGAACGGCGAGGGCGGCAAGGAGGTCCCAGTATTGCCCGTTAGCATGATTCTGACACGCATTGTTCCAGCGTCAGGGGGCCGCCTCTTAACTTCATGGTCTTTACCGGAACGTTTGAGATGTTCTTGCGGGCAGTGAAATGATTCGACGGGAAGTTGTTTCGGCGATAGCCACCCCTAGCAAACGCCTTGATGTGTTGCGATAGGCGTCTGCAAGGCTGGTGGTTATCGACCTGTGACTGGCAGGAGCTTGGACCACACAGCCTTCGGAATTCGGTCTTCCCCAGATTGGCACGCAGTCTATCTCCCGAAACAACGGCAAAGACTTGATCTCATCCGTTTAGACAGCTTCACATGCTCCAGCGTTTACTGCTCGGGAGGATACCAATAAAACACAAATCATACACCACCATGGGTCCCGCGAAGATCAAAGTCGCAGCCAACGACTTTCTCGACTTCGTCAATGCCTCACCCACTCCCTTCCATGCCGTCAAGTCGATCAAGGAACGACTGACCGCCGTTGGATTCAAGCAGATTCATGTCTGTCAATTGCTCCCGCTACCTGTATTGCTTCGCCTGCTGACTTGAATCTTAGGAAAAGGAATCCTGGTCATCAACACTTGTGCCTGGCGGTAAATACTTTCTCACGCGCAATGGGTCGACCATCGTTGCATTCGCAATCGGCAAGAAATGGCGCCCCGGCAACCCAATATCCATGGTCGGAGCCCACACCGACTCACCCTGCCTGCGCATCAAGCCTGTGAGCAAGAAACAAGGAGACGGGTTTCTGCAAGTCGGTGTCGAGACCTATGGCGGCGGGCTATGGCATACCTGGTTTGATCGTGATCTAAGCATCGCAGGAAGAGTAATGGTCCGAGGCAAAGATAGCAACGTGGTTCAAAAGCTGGTTCACGTCAAGAAGCCTATACTGCGCATTCCAACACTCGCCGTCCATCTCGACCGACAAGAGAAATTCGAGTTCAATAAGGAAACCCAGTTATTTCCTATCGCCGGTCTGGTGGCTGCCGAGCTCAAGCGCCAGGATAGTAAGAAGAGCAAGACTGAGGCGGAAGAGGAGGAACAGGACAAGCCCTTCTCGCCTCTGAAGGCTATCACAACAAGACATCATCCTCACATCGTTGAATTGATCGCCTCCGAAGCGGGAGTCGCGCCGGAGGAAGTCATTGACTTCGAGGTTGTACTATATGACACACAAAAGGCCTGCATAGGAGGACTGAGTGACGACTTCATCTTCTCTGCGAGGCTGGACAACTTGAACCAAACATACTGTGCAACTCAAGGGTTGATCGAGTCGGTCAAGTCAAAATCTTCGCTCGACGACGAGTCTTCGATACGCCTGATTGCTTGTTTCGATCACGAAGAGATTGGCAGCATGACCGCTCAGGGCGCGTTCTCCATGATGCTGCCTGCTATAATCCGACGACTTTCCGTTCTACCATCGCCAAATTTCGTGGATGACGACTCAGAGGAGTCCTATGACAATGCCACCGATCCAGACGTGTCAACAGCTTACGAACGAACACTATCCAGCTCATTCCTACTATCGGCCGACATGGCTCACTCTGTCAACCCCAATTATGGGGGCAAGTACGAATCTGACCACCGACCGGAAATGAATCAAGGCCCTGTCATCAAAATCAACGCAAACGCCAGATATGCCACCAATTCTCCTGGCATCGTGTTACTTCAAGAGGTTGCAAGAAAGGCAGGCAAACTGATCGACAGTGATCCGGAGGGTGTGCCGCTGCAACTTTTCGTCGTGCGCAATGACTCTAGCTGTGGCAGCACAATTGGTCCGATGTTGTCTGCGCATCTTGGTGCTCGAACTCTTGATCTCGGCAACCCACAGCTTTCCATGCACAGTTGTCGTGAGACAGGCGGTGCAGATGATGTACACCATGCGATCAGACTCTTCAGCAGCTTCTTCCAGCACTACTCTGCCTTGGAAAAGACGATATTGGTTGATTGAGCAGCTTCGTACAGCGGTATCGGTTTCCCCAAGCAGACAGCACGGCAGTCTTGTGTAACATATCCTCCTGTGCCATCAATTATGGGCAAATCTCACTACCACAGCGAACGGAACTAGAGATCAGGCCAGGTGTCTACGTGAAGGTCTTGATGCCTGTCAAGATGCTGTGACCCGGCTGAATACACGCTGAACAGGTCGCCATCCTTGGTCGATCCAGATGAACACCTAATTACGTGGCAGTAAGGCCCGCTCTGTCTCCGCATAGATTGTGTGCATTGAGTGAACATGTAGCAACAGGCGGTGCTGAATCTAGATATACCTCAGCCTTGTCAAGCGGATTGCGGAGATGCGGGGTGGTTGTCTTCAAGTTCTCCAACAGCCAGATTCGCTTTCTGCGTAGCATAAATTCTGTAGAGGTTGTCCTAAAGTCAATGTGCCTCAACCCTGCCTCAACAAGATCTCCTCCTCCGCTCAAGTCTCCAACGCCGTTATGACCACACCTGAGCGCCTCACAGGCAACAAGGAGGCTATCGCCAAATTCCTTGACCTGTTCGATGTTCGTCTTATCCCTACCTAGACCTGCGAAGCATGAACTGAACGTCTCGTTGCTCAGGTCTTCCTCTTCGATTGCGATGGCGTCCTCTGGTCTGGTGACCATCTCTTTCCAGGGAGTGTGCCTACCCTCGAACTGTTACGCGGCAAGGGCAAGCAGGTAGTGTTTGTCACGAACAACTCCACGAAATCAAGAGAAGACTATAAAAAGAAGCTGGAGAGCATGGGCATCCCCGCCAGCGTTGAGGAGGTGTTCGGGTCGTCATACTCTGCGGCAATCTACATATCAAGAATACTACCTCAGTCACATCCCGAGCTCAAGAAGCGGAACAAAGTCTTCGTGGTGGGTGAAGCTGGCATTGAGACCGAGTTGGACTCCGAAAACATATCACACTTGGGAGGCACAGATCCGGCGTACAGGCGGGATGTGACGCCGGACGACTATAAGCTGTTGGCTGCCGGAGATCCCAAAGCACTAGATCCAGATGTGGGAGTCGTGCTCGTGGGCCTGGATTTTCACTACAACTACCTTAAGATGTGCTACGCATATCACTATATCCAGCGCGGAGCTATCTTTCTAGCCACGAACGTGGACTCGACATTACCCTCTGCAGGTGCGTTGTTTCCTGGCGCGGGGTCGATATCGGCGCCTCTGGTCAAGATGCTCGGTGGTCAGGAACCTATGGCGTTTGGAAAGCCAAACCAGGCGATGATGGATGCTATCGAGGGTAAGTTCAAGTTTGACCGCAGTCGAGCATGTATGGTCGGCGACCGGGCAAACACAGACATCAAGTTTGGGCTGGAGGGTAAGTTGGGAGGGACTTTAGGAGTGTTGACGGGTGTATCAACCAAAGAAGAGTTCCTTGAGGGTCCCACACGGCCGGCATATTATGTCGATAAATTGGGCGACCTGGTCGAGAGTTGACAGCCTACTTTGCGATCCGCGCGAGAATCGTTAAACTTATGCTGGGACAAGATACACAACGGAAGTAGCAATAGAAGCCCAAAGCTCAGAAGGTGGCAGTCCGAGGCAATAGAGTTAGGTTTAATCAACCTCTGTCGTGTTCAACTTCCCTCAGAGCTCACAGTAGAGCTTGCCAACTCTTGAAAGCCTCTTGCCGTCCGTGTCTGCAGCTCCTCCTTCTTCTGTGAAATTGCTTCCTCTTCCAACCCAGGCTCCAACATCCTTGTTTCCGAAGTAAGCGTACCTCTCGATCCAGTCACAGCCCTCAAGCCACGGTACTGCCTCCCTCAAGAACGCCTCCACACTCTCTGTACTAGCCTCGCCGTTACCCATGGTCGAGCAAGCAAATTCATTCACCCAAAGCGGCAACTGGTACGTGTTGTGCATGTCTTCGACAAACGCCCGCATGTCGCTGAAGTGCGGTCCATACCAGTGCACGACCAGGAAGTCAATCTCATCCTTGCCTTGCAGCTGAGTGAGAAAGGAGTTCAACCACGGCTTGCTCCTGCCCACATCGCTGCTCATTCCAGGACTTCCCAATCTCAACCCAAATTTCCTCTTGGCAGGCAACACCACATCCCTCCACAACTGCACAGCCTCTTCAACGCCTAGATTTGCTTGATCAGGGATCTCAGGCTCGTTGAAGCCTAGAAGAGCAGTGGTTTTTATTCCACGATTGTTGATAATGTCGGTCAAGAACGGGTCAAGCTGATCTCGAGCGTTACTGGCTGTTCGGACACACGGAACCCATTCTACACCCGCTGGTACTGAGTCAGGCACCCAGCATTCCCAATTGAAGAGCCAGGAGATTTTGCCAGTTGCGGCGTGCGGTTCGTAGAGCTTGAAATGTGAGCTTGGTTGATCCCACGGCCATCCGAGGCCGCGCTTACGGCTCGCGGTATTGGTATTCGATGACAAAGCGTTGGATGACAGAGACTTGGGCTTTGGCGGCGGAGGCGGAGGCCGAGACTTTTGCATCTTGCCGAAACTTGTGGGTTTCGTGTTTGCGAGAAGGAAAAGTGAGAGTCGAGCCAATGCCTACATTCTAGACGCGTAAGATGGCCAAGCCACATGTGAAATGATAAGAAAATCAGATTATCCTCACTACTAACAATACACAATTTGACAAAAAAGATTGAGACTTTCTGCTTTCTTGACAATCTCTAGTCGTTTTTTATCCCAACGAATCCATCTTAGATCCTCAAACCAGTCGACCTCAAGCCCCAGTCAACCAAGGAGCGGGCCGCCTGTGGCTTCACTGCTAAATAACACGCCGCACCAGTCAGCCCAACATAGAATGCCCAAGTAACGGCGCCTAAGATCTGTTGCCCAAGATATACTGCTTTGATGCCTGCTCCCTCATTCAAGTTTGGGAATGGTGTGTCCGGCACATCAACCCCAAGGAAAGCACATAGGGGACCCCATCCCTCCTTCACATTATACTCAAGCAGTTGTCCCTTCGGCACAAGATCACGGACGTGCTGATTATGCTCGTGATAGATATGAGGACCGATCGAGCCGTACTCGCGAAGCAACCGGAAACGAATTTCCTGCGTTCCGTCGTCCATTCGGCGAAGTAGATGTACAGACGATATAAGTGTCCGATAGATATATCTTCGCAGTCCTGTGTCGAAATGGATCCCAACGCTCTCAAACCAGCTTTTCCACCAAGCCTCCTCCGTGTCGCGGAGACTGAGGATAAATTTGGCGTTGGGATAAGTCGCAACCATTTCTGGCACCATGTCACAACACGGCATATCCATTGTCGAACGGTAGCCCTTGAAAAGGGTGCGAAGCCTCTTCTTCACCTCATCGGTCGGTTTGCGAGTCTCTTGCGGGTGCTCGTTCAGCCAATGCATAAATTCCGTCACCCGCTCTCTGTGATCTGGACGACGATAGATTTCCTGCCGGAGAATGTATCAGATTCGACGGTCCAGTGCAAGACAGAATCTGGCGATAACTCACCACACCGTGGTGAACAGGACCAAATCCGAGCATGTTCAGTGCTTCTCGTAACGACGTTGTCCCTGTCCTTCCGAGACCTAGGCCAATCACCTCGAATTGAGCGTCGCTATCCGCTGTCCATTGCGAATCTCCATGTGCTTTAGAGCTGTCGATGCCGAAGAATTTGGCAAGACGCCCGTCCGAGGAGACTTCTTTGGCCATGAAGGAGAAGCCGTTATCACTTAAGCTGGGCTTGGGATGCGGAAGATCTTTGCTTTTATGTTGTTCTGAGCCTCGTTGCCATCTATAGATGACATGTACAGGGGGTCGCTAATGCAAATACCGAATGAGGAAAGACTGTAGAAAGAATTGGGGAATGTTACATAAAGCGGACCTGTTGATATCCACTGACATGGCAAAGGCAGAGCTTTCGCGACAGGCGCGCTGGCCGCCTGATCGGTGAGTCTTGGATGCGGCGAAAAGAGCCTTACCATGTTTCGGCCCAACATCTATCCTCATCATCGTACGGGTCACGGACGAAATCGTAGGACTTTTCTTACGAGCATAAGGATCTTGTTCGGCTGAAGGCAAACCCGTTGAGATTCATAATGTATTGCTCGTGGTCAGAAGACGGGCCGTCGAGAAACAAGTGAGAAGAATCTCACCTGCGGCTCACCTGCCCAATTCTGTGCTGCCGGTCATTTGCAGGCACCGAAATCTCGGCCCGTGAGGGCCTGCCTTTACCGAATCTTGACATCTCTCCTACTTTCTGTGTTCTTAGACTTCAGAGTATCAGGCTATTTTGCTCCTGACTGGGTTGATAAGTCATTCGAACGATTTGGAACCATTCTTAAACTTCGAGCGAACATACTCAACCACCACACTTCCTTAAGATGCCCATTACGCACACTCACCGGCAAGGCAGAAACATGTCGACTAGGGCACAGACGCCCTCCTGCGGCAATTCGTGCCTTTTCGAGGCTTGCCCGTGTGAGCTCGTGAGCTGCCGCCGCCACAATTCTCCCCGTCCAAAAAGCTGCACTCTTGTTCGACGGTTACCAGACATGCTGCAGCCCGCGCCTCCAATCGCTGGTCTGCAGGTTTTGGACCCCGAGACTAAAGCTAACCCCGCCGTAGGCGGGTGACCACGCTCGCAGGCAGTCGACATAGAAAGTGTCAATCTCAGCCTCATTTTTGCTGCATACGAAATGATTGATCTTTCCTTCGTTTTCGATCACTCATCTCAGCATAGGAAGCAGCCAATGCATGCACGCCTTCTTTCTTTCTTGGCCTTAGGTCAAAGGTTTCTCTCGTGTACAGCTCTCTATTTCCAACGTTTATTACGATTTTTTCACGTGCATATCATCCTACAGCTCACGAGGTGGAAGAGGCCCCAAGAGGACGCCAAAGTCATCCTCTTCGCAGGTCGGGGCATCGCTCTCCTGAGCACGCTGTCGCATCTTATCCCGCTCGCAGCAGTCCTGGCTCTGATCGTCATAAATGCTCGGCCAACCTACATTGGCGGAGTTTCGACGGGAACCATCACAGCCATACAATTTGCGGCAAAAGTGCTGGAAATCTTGATACAGGCGTCGATCGCGACCATCGTTCTTGGAATCATCCGACAGCAGGTCGTGTCTTCGACAGCGTTCCCGCTGGGCGGCTTCCTAGCGCCTTATCGAGTAACTGACGTCTCGTTCCTATGTTCACTAGAGCTATGGGGCTCTGTCAGCTCAACAGGGCTTTGTGCCCGACGCAAGATGGCGTTGCTCTTGACTGTCGCGCTCTCTGTGGTTCTTGCAGCGCTTGCGGGACCCTCTAGTGCGATTGCAATGATCCCTCGTCAGATTTCATTTCCGGACTCACGGCAATTGATTTTCCTGCCTCAAAAGGCCTTGTTCTATCCGTCTGAAGTCTCTTTGGTGGATTACAGGCTATCGTAGGTCACTAGAATTGACTCTCGTTATTTAATGCTGACGCACCCTCAAACAGTAACGAAGCTTCCGTGGAGATGGCCCTCGAACAAATTGCACCGGCCGCAATCTCGGAGTTATCGAGTGGTACACAGAAAATCATTGACAACCTGACGGATTATCCTTCCCGCACATTGACTTACTCGAAGCCATCTCAAGGTGGCTGGAACGATTCGTACACATATATGGCAACCATGCCACACCAAGTAAATATGGTGTCACTGATCGATTCGGTCTCTAACGATAACTCTGAGATTAGGAGGACGCTTCAGCCTTACGTCTTCCAAGACTGTCATTATCAGCTCTTTCAAGGCATTCAGGATCAATCTTCAACATACATATCCTTTGGAGAGCACGAACCTCGATTCAAAGACGTCCTGACCTTAGCTGATACTCACCCTGAGTCAGCTTCTAAGCTCTGCGAGGATTCTGCCTGGTTCCAATTCCCGCTTTACGGTCGGAGGATAATATGGTGCAATCCGAATAATACGACCGCGGACCCTGCATTGCTGGCAGTCCATGTCCTCTACCAAGGGGACCCCGGGCCGGGCTCCCCAACTGTCCAGTCCATAATTGCTTGCGTCGTGCGAGCGCGCTGGCTACCTTCCACGGTCACCACAACAGGGAGCTCTCGCACCGTCGCGAACAAAGACATCATCGACTTCAGCAACGCAACGGCGTTCAAAGATGGCGTTGATGACACAGGAAAATCTATCGGATCTCACCCACTCGAATCTCGAATGATCCGGATAAGCGCCGAGTGGGCGAAAAGAGTCACAAAGTTACATTTCGACATCGCTAAATATGGTCTCGAACTCATCCCACAGATTCAACCTCCACTGCTTGCCACTGCTTTGTCAGACATTGGACCCGATTACAGGACGATCGCAAGCACTTCACAATACGTTGGTTTCAGTCCTTCAGCTCTCCCAGAACAAACCATGACAGGACTCAACAAGGATCAATACGACTCCTTCAAAGCATTCCTGACCGAGCAGGGGAGTCTGCGGAAGTATGATCTCGTCGGAGGGTATATCATCGGTCTCAATTGGACTGATGCGTCCTCGCTTACTTTTCTTGACGTGGAGTATTCGCGGACAGGCTACGGCTACGATGTTTCACACGTTACTGTTAAGCTCTCGCTGGCCGTCCTAGCGACGTATGCCTCCATTGTGGTTATCTACCTCCTCTACACTCTCATTAGTGGCCGATCAGGAACAAGCTGGGACTCCATTGGAGAACTGTTCATGCTTTGTCTCAACTCCAAACAACCGAGTCACCTGCAAGGAACCAGCGCCGGAGTTGAGACTATTGGTACCTATAGGAAGCTGATGAACGTCCGAATCAATAAGGCTCGGTCCGCCGAGATTGTCTTTGCACATGATCCGGCAGTGGAGAAACCAGATTACAGTCTGGTCGATGTCAACAAGAAGTATTACTAGATCATGATTGTACTGGAGGAAGCGTCTGGGTCGTCGCCGAAAACGAAATCTCGACTCGAGGGAACATTGCGAGGGAGGGCTCGCCCCATGTCCTTTCGATGGCTCTTCAGGCTTCGTCAAGCAGGACCAGAAGTTCGGATTGCAACTACATGCAATTCGAGAGTTCACGCTCCATGATACCGTTGCGCGGACGTCCAATCCTTTCGGTGTCGAGCTGATGCTCAACGACGTTCCGAACCACCACACCCTATGGCCTGTGGTCGAGGGCGTGAACACAAACGAGAAGATACCACTCGCCTATATCACTCGCCTATCGAAATGACAGTGGCGAGTGAAAAAGTTCATCCCACGGACGACTCCTTCCGGCGCCTGGTGAGACCCTTTCGAGTGAGCATTCGATGACGTTTCATGAGGAGTGTAAACTTTAGGTCACAGCGAACGAGGCAGCATAGTCATCGAGGATCTGTTCCGAGTCTGATTGAAGCACCTCGATATATGACAGCTAATGCTGATGCTCATCTGCTGGAGACATAGCTCGGGAAGGTCTTTGAGGAACAAGCACCAAGTACTTGACTTTCCAATATAGCACAGCTGGGTGCCGGCCGCTACCACAGCACTGCGTCAGTCCGTGCGAAGTCCTGTTTTCCTGAAAACCCCTGCAGTATAGCCCCGCTCATAGCTCATCTTGGTGAGAACATGTGCTCGTCGTGGTAGAAGCGTCGCTCATCGCCTTCCTTACCTCAAGTACGAGGCCCGCAATCCCATTTCGTTCTGCTCGTGTTGCTCATGCATAGCGTCTCAACTAATTCCTCATTAGTTTTGCTTCACTTAGGAAGAGTTCTAGCACTTACGTCAAGCGTCAAAGCCTTTGAGCTATTCGCGCCTTGATCTCTGTATACGCCTACCAGCGCCTCACTACCCTGGAAGAAGCCAGTCTTCAAGCTGATGACAATGAATTGCATGCCGGGACCCTGTGAACGTCGTCAGCAGACGCACTTCAAAGAACAAAACAAAAACAACAACTGAAAAGGCCGCCACAGCCAACTGCGTCGGGACAGAAGAGAATAGAACTCACAGCATGATTCCTCACGTAATTCACCAACTTGCCCACATTCGCATTATCCAACGCTGCATCCACCTCATCCAGAACGAAAAACGGGCTCGGTTGATAGCTGTGAATCGCAAAGAGTAACGCCAACGCCGCCATCGTCTTCTCACCACCACTGAGGTGCTCCATGTCACGGAATCGCTTGGTGGGAGGCATTGTATGGTAATTCACGCCGGCGAGATAGGGTTCCTCCTCGTCAGCTGTGAGATACGCGCGGCCTCCAGCAGGGAATTCATCCGACTTGGTAAGATTCGAATAAATGGGCTCAATTTGTTCGGAGATGTGACTGAAAGCCTTCTTGAACGCTTCATTGCGTTTCTCCATCTTGTCTTCGAATCGGGTCTTCAAATCCTGGAATGTCTTGCGTGAGGTGTCGTACTCTTGCTCGGTGTCCTTCGCGCGTGCTTCCACGGCTTGCAACCGCTGCGCGGCATGTGCGTTGGGTTGCATCTTATCAAGAGCAGCACTGAGTTTGGAGATTTCTTCATGAAGTTGCGATTCCATAGCTTCATTACTTTCGTCTTTCAGGTCGTCGTCCAGAGCGTCAAAGTCGAGGTCGATTCCGTAGTCGTTGACCGTGTGAGGTTTTAGGGCCGAGGAGGTAGGTCCATCATCTTCTTCGTCGGCATCCATTTCGGAAGCGTCTTCGAGAGGGAGGTCGTTGATGGGAACGCTGTCTAGGTCGGCTGACGACTCGGTGAGAGGAACTGCGATGTTCTCGATCTTGCATCGCCGCAGCAGGGTGTACCGGGACGACGAGTGTCGTTGCATTTCTCCTTCGAGACCAGAGATTTCTCGGAATGTGCTTTCCATCTCTTTAGCACGCTTCTGAACCTCTTGCTTCTGTTTTGCGAGTTTTTCTGCTGCCTCGCCGAGAAGTTCTCGTTGCTGGTCTAATTGAGCGCGAAGTTCATCAAGCTCGGTCTTGAGATTATCAAGATCATCTTGAATTCCTTCTCGTCGTTCATTCAATTCGTCAATGGTCTGCTTGTCGCGTTGTTCCTTGTCTCTCAAAGCTGAAAGACGATCGTCTGTCTGCTGAAGGCGGGCTTTCTCAAAGCTAAGCTGACCATCAATTCTGCCCTTTTGCGTGACGAACTCGAGCTTCTTCTGGGCAGCTTCCTGCTGAAGTGAACCCTGGCGAGCCTCGTAGTCGCGGATATCGTCAAAGCCATGTTTCTGGCAGAATTCTGCAAAGATCTCGTTCTCGACACTGCTTACAGACTCTTGATAGTCCGATATGTCTTCGTCAATCTTCTCCAGCTTGTTCCGCTCCTGTCTTGCTTTCGGACGCTCCTCTGCCAGTTGTTGTTTGACATGATCGACCTCGCGCTTCTTGCTCTGGAGGTTCTTGTTCAGAGCCTCCAACTCCTCTTTGGCATAGCGTAATCTGCTCTCCAGCCCGACGATCTCGTTTTGAACGTTCTGCTCATCGGCCCGACGAGCACTCTCCTGAGGCAGGGCGGCAAACTCTTCCATCAACTTGTCTTTCAGCTTGTTGAGCCTATCAACTTCAGCCTGATCCCAAGTCTTTCGATTCTTGTCCTCTTTGCCACGTCCACCAGTCATAAGACCGCCCTTGTGGATAACACTGCCATCAAGAGTCACAGCTTTGGCGTCGACTTGTCGTCTATAACACAGCTCTTTTGCTATGTCGAGGGTATCACAAACGATGGCATTGCCACATGCGTATGATATAGCTCTGGCAACGGACTGATCATAGTCAACAGTCTCAATAGCTGGAAGCATGCCCTTATGCATACCTTTCAGATTGGAACTGACTGCCTTGACCTGGATAGTGTCCAGAGGAATGAACGTCGCCTGGCCTGAGCGGTGATCTCGTAGATACTCGATGCATTGCTTCGCGGTAGCTTCGGAGTCGACAACAACGGCGTCAAAATGACGACCTAGGACGGTACTGACAGCTTCGCCATACTTCTTCTGTTTAGGCTTGCAGAGTTCGTGTACACGACCTTTGACGCCAGGATAGGTGCGCTTGAGCATAGCGATAGTCTCCCTCATCCTAACCTCTTTCTCACTTGTGCGACGACCGTCGTCGGCCTCGAGCAATTTCCGCGCGACCTCAGCTAGCTTCTCATCCAGCTCAGTTCTAGATCGAGCTGCCTGTAGTCGCTTAGACTGGGCTGCATTGAACTCCTTCTTCTTCTCGGTGATTTCAGCTTGTGTCTGTTGAACAACTTCCTTGACCGCACTCTGTCTCTCACTGATTTCACTGTACTCGTTCTCGAGCGACTTGAGCTTGTATTCTGTGCTCTCAACGCTGTTCTTAAGGTTGTTGTATGTTGCTTCAATTGGCGCACGGTCATTGTTGAGACGCTCAATGCGGCTCAGGTCGGCAGAGGCACGTTTGTTGAGTTCCTCTCGCAGACGAGTGTAGTTTTGGAGATCAGCAGCGCTTAGTTGACCACCAAGGCGAGTGGCGTTCTGTTCCCATTCTTTCTGCCATTGTGCCTGGGCCTTTTCGACAGTGCTAAGGTCTTTCTCGAGCTGGGTAACCGTGGTAGCCTGGTTGGTACGTTCCTTAATGATTGTCTGGGAGCGATTGGCATACTTAGTAAGTTGCTGGTTCGAAACCGAAATCTGTTCATCGATTGGCACAAGAGAAGATGTTTCGTCCTCGATTTCCTTCTCCTTAGCCTTGATTAACTTTTCTGTTTTGCCCACGTTTCTGGAAGACGAAGCGTGCTCTTTCTTTGCCGTATCGAGACTCTTCTCGTATTTCTCGATGCCACGACGGTACTCTTTCAGCTCATCTTGGTGCTTCTGGATCTCGGCGCTTGATTCCTCGATCTGGCGTTGTAGATGATAGAGCTTCCATAGGACGTGAGTCACGATCGCCTCATCTCGCTCTGCAGCCTTCTTCTGAAAGTTATCTGCTTCGCGCTTCTGCTCTTGATATTGGCGAATCTCCGAATTGATACCCCGTCGTCGATTGAGCTGGAATGCCTGCTGCTCGGCGGCTTCGTCTAGCTGTGTCTTTAGTTGATCGTATTCCGCCTTGTATTCAATGCTTCCCGAGACTTGTTCAATTAGACGGGTCAAATCTTGAGGCTTCTGCGTAGCAATTGCCTCCACGTCGCCTTGAAAGACGAGGAAATTCCGTGCCTTGATCAGGATGTTTTCCTCCTCCAAGGCGGTATTGTAGTCATTTGCCGTCACCACCCGGTCGTTAAGACGGTATTCAGAGACACCTGAGTTGGTGATCGTGCGCTTGAAGTGTTGCTCCTGGCCAGCGTCGTCCTCGTAGACGGCCATGACCCAAGCCGATTTGGGATCATTTCGCTCTTGTGTACCGTTGACCTGAGATGCCGGCTCTTCTTCATCATGACCGTTCACTCCATTCGTGTGAGCCTCTCCGTTGACAGTAGACTCTTTTAGAACTCGTCCGCGATACACCAATTCCTTCAGATTCGTAGAGCGCAGATGTGAAGATTTGATTCCGAGCACGAAGGAGATGGCATCCATGGAATTGGACTTGCCGGAGCCATTGGGACCAACGATTGAAGTGAAGTAAGCATCTCCAAAAAGAAGGATGTGGTGGCCTTTGTAGGATTTGAAATTATACAGCTCAAGTCTGATGAGTTTACCCATCTTGAACGTGGAGTGATTGCGAGGTAGGGTCGAAGTGAGAGATCGGTCGCGGTCAGGAGAGTCCTGGCGGAGACATCGGCGGGGCCAATTTGATGGTGTCGCGACGAAGAGACGGTGAGGCGAAGGTGAAGGAGAGTACTGAAATCGGCTATTGCGCTCGTTGTTATTGTCGCCGTTGAATTGACAATTTGGCGCAGTGAAGAACGCGCAGCGGAGGA
This sequence comes from Cladophialophora chaetospira, assembly GCA_030247875.1. NCBI lineage: Eukaryota > Fungi > Ascomycota > Eurotiomycetes > Chaetothyriales > Herpotrichiellaceae > Cladophialophora > Cladophialophora chaetospira. Next base: position 1,303,142 of record JAPDRK010000005.1, read on the forward strand.
TGGACGCGATGCGCGTGTGTGGAAAATCGTAAATCCGATGCCTCTGGAACCCTTCACTCAATCAGGCTAGGCACCCTTGGAGCAAGTTGGGGCTCGCCTAGATCTGACGTAGTAGCCACTCGAATTGCTTCATATCTGCCCGTGGCTAGACCTCGCGTTCTGAACACCACAGACCGATGGCTTAGATTATTGTTTACATGGCTAATTTACTCATGTGCCTGTCTTTCTGTGAGCGTGACCTCTAAGCCTCGCTATCGCTCATCAATTGGCACGTGCCGCCTCTCTTCTATCAGTAACGCCTGAAAGTTCCCTCGCTTGCCCGCTCCTCCCTTCGCCGACCTTAAATATCTGTCGAATAGCCTGAGAACGCAAATCACCTCATCCCACCTTCCAGCTCACAGTCCCCGCGCTCATCCTGTGACAGTGTTTTTTGGAGACAGACTCGCGCTCTCCAGCATCCTCCGTTGTTCGATGCGACCACCTCCCTAGAACGGACACCATGTCTGAACCCATACCAATCCCTCGCTCCAAGCAGGAGCCTAGGTTTGACGAGACAGGCGGCGGCGATGGATCCGGTAGTCTCGGATCAGAAAATGCAGGCTTTTTCAACAGCGGTGCCCTCACACCAGGATATCAGTCGGGCTATCAGTCCTCCTCGCCCGGGAGTCCCTTGATGCTGTCGAGGAACTCCTCATACATCGGGAGCCAATCCCTACAGGAAGACTGGGAGGTTCCGCTCGACAAGCTCAGCTTCTTTGATATCTTCGACAACCTCGCACTCCCCGCCAAACTCGACAAATGGCAAGCCACATTGCAAGCCCAGAAAGAGAAGTTGGCGCGCCAGCAGGAAAGGATAAGAACCACGGGCAATAATGCCCGCGACCGCGCCGTCGCAGAATGGCGCAAACGAGTCCCCTCCGCCGACGAACAGCTGGCCAAGTACCGTTCCCGAATGAAGAGATCGGTAGATGACCTGAACAAGAGATGGAGCGAAACGGCAACAATCACGCTGCGCGAAAAGGTCTCCTTCATCAGCGCGGTCCTAAACGTCTTCGTCAGCGGCTACCTGGTCGGTGCGGCGCCACAGTACTTCTACTGGTGGTACACCATACAATTGATGTACTTCATGCCAATCCGCGCCTACACCTACCACAGGAAGGGCTATCACTACTTCTTAGCAGACCTGTGCTACTTTGTCAACCTACTCATGCTGCTCACCGTCTGGGCTTTTCCGCGCTCGAAACGCCTCTTCATCAGCGCGTACTGCCTCTCGTACGGCAACAATGCCATCGCCATCGTCATGTGGCGCAACTCCCTCGTTTTCCACTCGATGGACAAGGTCGCAAGCCTGTTCATCCACATCATGCCACCGGTCGCTCTTCACTGCATGGTACACCTCACGCCCGCTTCTTTCCTGCTGACCCGCTTCCCCGCGGTTCACACGATCAAATACAGTCTAAAAGGCTCACCTGAACACTACTCTCTATGGGCCATGCTCATCTGGGCCACCGTTCCCTACGCGGTCTGGCAACTCTCATACCACTTCTTCATCACCGTCCGACGCAAGGAGAAGATCGCCGCCGGCAGACCCACCTCCTTCACTTGGCTCCGCAAATCCTACGCAAAGACCACGATCGGGAAGTTCGTCAACTCCCTGCCTACCTACCTCCAAGAGCCGGCCTTTATGGGCATTCAATACTCCTACGCCATCCTCACCATAATCCCCTGCCCATTGTGGTTCTGGTACCGCTGGGCGAGCGCAGGCTTCCTTCTCACAGTATTCAGCTGGTCCGTGTGGAACGGCGCGAACTACTACATGGACGTCTTCGGCAAGCGCTTCCAGAAAGAACTCGAACAACTGAAGAAAGACGTCGCAAAGTGGCAGAATAGTCCGGCGGCGATGTTTTCTCCGCAGACGGGGCCCGTTGATGCGGAAGGGAGTCCTGATGCGACGAGAGATGAGAATGCCAAGGGACATGGGAAGAGGGAGTCGATTGATAAGATTCCTTTGCTGGATGAGACGGCTCATACGCCGGAGAATGGTCATGCAGGGCATAGTGCGCGAACCACGGGAGCAGAGATTCTCAGTGCGGCGGATGAAGGTGTTTCGGATCGGAAGGGCGTGAGCGCGCCGCTTTTGGGGTCATAAAAACCGTTATGTGGCGAAAGAGAGGATTCGAACGACTTTGCGATATGAGGGGGAAGGCAATATGCAACTTATAGACAACAGAACGGCTTGTCAGGTCACAGGCGTCAAGGAGAATTGATGAGGAGGAAATCAGGTCGCCACGGTAGATACTTGATACCCTTGACGTAGCGTGCTCATATGGTTTTGTATTTTGCGCCTCCTATGTTGAAGCCTTAACGCCTTGCTAAGCAAGTATCGATAATGATAGTATGTCAATATACCTCCGCGCTCAAGACGTGCTCATAGGCACTCAAACCCTAAATAACCCCAGCTTTCTCTGAAGCTCTTCAAGCACGACGGTTAGTGCTTTCGCAGCACGGCTTGCTGATGCAGTTTCCACCTGTCCAGCATGATCGACTCACTTCATACTCTCATTCTCACTCAGCCCACATTGCGCGCAACGCCTGAACATCCCATCTCCGTGGCTGTCTGGGCACCGACTCCCCAATCGCTCCCCATCCCCGTGGATGTCTGGACACCGGCTCCTCAATGACTCCCCAGAAGCTCTCGTCTGCCCATATACTGGGTCCGCCCAGCCTACCGTTATTCTGCCCTCCACTGTTCTGCCCTCCAATTGGCTCACTCTCGCTCACCAAATTTGCCAGTAAGCTATTCTGCTGCCCACTCTCGCCATTTCCCTGCCCAAACGCAAAGTATGGGAAGCGATATGCCTGACTGAGTCCTGGATGAACTTCAAGCCGGTCGAGATAGCTCAGACCAACGCACCGGCTGCATCGATTGAGGAGAGTACACGCGGCTTGATTGGCGATGGGTACACTCTGGCCCACACCTCCTGGATTTGACGCAGTGGTACCTCTGGCACCGGCCACAACGGCACTGTGGGTCTCTCTTGGGAGGTACTCATCACTGGAGATAGGGTTGTTGCCCAGCGGACAGTCCTCAACTGAGGTAGGAAAGTCGGCCATAATGTCGTTCCAGGCATCTTCGTCTTGATCAATGTCGTCGTTCTGGCCGTTGGGGGCGTAGTCTCTGAGGTACGAGGGGAGGACAGAATCTTGAATGGTCGGAGTTGCAGGCCATGCAGTTTCGCCAACCATGACGTTTCGATCAGCAGAGTCGATAAGATCAGTACCGTCGTCGTGGTCAGGTCCCAGGACTGCCTCGATGGACTCAGTCAAGGTCTCGAACTCCCTCACTTCCGGGTTGTAGTGTTCCGGCGGGCTGTAGATCTCCTCTCTCATTCTCCTGGGGGGTGGTAGTGGTCGCATCTCGCGCTGCTGTGTCGCTCGCATCGGGACTGCGGGGATGTATGTCTCCTCTGAAGCGTTCAAGTCTGCTGATGTTACGGCGTCCCGGAATTGCTGGCTCTCAGGGTGGTAGTACATCTCGTCCCAGACGTTTTCAGGGGCACACATTTTGAGATCTGCAAATGGGCCTGGCTTGTATTTACTGCGCCTTGACGACTGGGTCGTTACTGAGGAAGCCGGAGTCGTCAACCTGGACATCGATGACAGCGGTGTTGTAGAGGGTGTAGGATTGTCGCATGATTGCACCCGCTGCGCACACCGCGGTGACTTGGTCTTATAGTATGTCTGGCACATATTAACTTTTTGGCGGCGAGGACCTTTGAAGAGACGCCAACTTGGTTGTGGTGTCCGTGCGGATGGCGATGACTCCTGTTGTTGTATAGAAGCATCGTGAAGACATTGGAAATCCAACTCTATATCCTCAAGAGCCAGCCGTTGTAACGCTCCGGAACCGACCGTGTGGTCGAGCCATGTTTTGCTTTGTGTTTGAGTTGGAAGATTGGGCAGACTTGCACTTAAGGTTGGAACAAAGGAATCTTGTCTCGGCTGGTTGTTCGATGTTTTCCGTCTGAAACGGGCTGCGTGCAGAACTTTGTTTGCCACAACCGTCAATGTCCTGGACATTGTGGTCTCCATTATTCGACTGAGACTTGTAATGCGCAGGATTGGTATAATCAAAGGAGTGTTGCCCATGGAGGCCTGCGGCAGATGATTGTGCACAGGCCATGGAGGGTGGTCCGTGCTCAAGATCTGGTTGACAATGTTCGGACAGAGATACTGGTAGACTATGATTGCTTTTGGAGGATATGCTAAGAAATCGAGATGACGAAACGGCTGGAAGTAAACTAAGCGTGCTCGAAAATGGTGATGGTGGTGGTAATATCTTGGGTGGTGAAATGCTGACAGCACTCGCGTGGAAAGAGACATCGACGCTGCTTGTGTGGAAGGAGGCTTCAACATCGGCAGGTGGACCTGGGAAACTACCAAACACTGGCATCGCTTTTGCCTTATCGTTCCTCGGTTTGTCTGGTCCTGGAGGGCTATCGCTCTGTTCAGGGTTTGGGACGCACGGCTTTCGACTTGCTTCCATCGCAGCAACCGCTCCGTCGCAATCTCTTGGAAACCATGGCTGTTCGGCTTTCATCCTGCATTGCATTCAGAGATGCTCGCAGAAGAAGGGAACTTCAACGAGTTGAAGATCCGTACTACCGAGGGCGAGAGTGCTCTGCGAGGGTTATGATTTTCATATCTGCCAACAAAAGGCTCGTTCGACCCCGACAAAAAGATCGACCTGAGTGAAGGAATACCATTCTGTGACTTCTCGTGAATAGGGAGCACCATTGTGGCTATGGTCTTGTCCTGATCGGGATCAGGTATCAATTGCAGCAAAGTGACGCCTCGCCTGATAACAGTGGGAGCGTCATCTCACCAGGAGCCATGAAACGTGGCTGTAGGGACATTGTTAAAGTTGTGAAGCTCATCATCGTGACCGAGTTCTAGTGGTCTGTCGGCTTGCCTGCTCGAATGCTCGTGAACGTTTGGCTCTGCCATGCCTTCCTGCGCATGGAGGTTTTGAGCAAGTGAATATCATCGGCCTTCACTTCTACCTAGCAAGTAACATCTCAGCCATCTTCACCTGCCAAATGTAGGTATATCACGCACTTCCACAGAATTCTGTTCAACAATCAGCGTCGAAATCCCTCGACCCTCAACTGTACATCTCCCTTATTCGCAGCCAGGAGTGGATGGACAGGCATCAATGAAACGTAGAGGCTCTCATTGCGATCCTCCTAACTCGGGTGAATTGATGACTCTGTACAGGACCATAGTGGTTATATGTTGGCAAAAATGCGTAGGAGCTCGTGGACGACCGAGAGAGGGATGGTGGGTGTATTAATCCTGCCATTTGGCGCCCCTTTTTTGCATCTTGGGAGAGGATATTTTGCGAGTACGCGAGGAAGTAGGTTGCCAGCAACGCGTCCTTAGCTTGGTCTTGGCATACCTCCTCACTCAGCCTGAGTTCTGACGTGGAGCGGAGAATCAAACGAGATTGAGCTGAGACGAAGGCACGAGGCAAAGGAGGATTTCCGGGCCCAGCACAGGAAGCGTAGTACGGTGGTGGGTAAGAAACCAACCTCTCTCGGTCTGTGTTACCCCGTTACACAGATTGACGGCTTGTGTTTGCCAGTCAGGAGTTGAAAAAGTTTCAATATTGACATCTTGAAGGTTCGGAAAAATCTATGGGATTCGTAACGCCCTCTGTCCTGGTTTGCTATCCTTTGTTCGCTGCCCATCGCTCTTCGGACTAGACTCGAACGCGAAGTCTCCCAGCTCTATGCATCCAGTGTTGCCCATCGCTATGCTATTTATCAATTCTGAGCAGCCAAAAGCCGATCGTTATCGCTTGAAAGTGAGTGGCGGAATGTCGGGCTGTTTATATCAAGAAAAAGATCGATCAGTCCTTTTTGACGTCGGAATCCTTTTGCGGCTGCTCCTCCTTGCCTTGTTCAGTGACATCCTTCTCAGCTTCCTCAGCCTCGCTCTTTGAAGACGCAACCTTCTCGCCTTCCTTTTCGGACTCGGCTGGTTTTGGCTTCGGCTTTTCGTCAATGTCTTTGTCGTCTTTCGGTGATGTGGCGGCGCTCTTTTCGCCTGTGGCTTCCGCGCCCTGCTTACTTGACTCAGCCTGCTCGTTCTCATCTTCAATGAGCTCTTGCTGCTCCTTCAATACTTCGAGGCGCTGTTTGTTCGTGGCGGCACCTTCCGCATTGTGGACTTCAAGCTCAATCTCGTGGAACAACTCTTCAGGAATACTGCTCAGCACGGCCTGAAGGGCGTCGATTTGAGAATCAATCTCGCTATCCTTGCCGGATGTATACATATAAGCATTGCTGAGCACCAGTAGAGTTGAGGGAATGTTATATTTCAAGCGCAGGTCGAGCCACATTTGCAGATCTTCCCTCAACTTGCCTGGTGACATGCCATGCGTGCGTAAGCCTCGCGAGGCACATGCCATCTGGAGTTCGGGAACTGATAGCGAATCGACGCCTTCGTACGAGATGGCCTTGTCGTCACGCTTGATCTGACGCATGCGGTGGCGAATCTGATACCGAAGCATGGTGTCTGTTCCGAAAGTGTTCAGATTCATGTATTTGCACATTCCAACCAGTTGTGGTCGCGAAAGATTGTCCAGTGTCAAATCATCTTTGAAAATCTTGCACACTTTGATGACGTCCTCCTTCGACGGAGATTCCCCTGTAGCGCGGACTTTGCGGAAGAACTCGGTGAATTCCTCCTTCTTCGCATTGATGGCAGATACAGGCAGGCCGGTCTCGCGGAGGGTGTTCCGGAGAAAGGAGGAGACTTGCTTGCGGGTCTCTCTCAAATGGGCTGATTTTGTTTCGCGGGACTTTTGGCCTTCGTACGTGGAAGGTAGGAGGTTAGGGAACAGCCTCAGCGCGACCGGAAGCAGGACCTCGGCGAAAGGAACGATGACGAAAACCGAAAAAGGGACCAGACGGCCTAGATCTTGAACGGTACGTTGGAGCTGAACAGGCTGTCAGTGATTGCGCACAGGCGACATCTGTAGGATTGTGGCTTACCTGTCTGTTCTCTCGGCGAGTGAGTTCGTACCCAGCGGCCATCTTGAGTGCAAGCCTCGTGGAGATTTTCACCTCAGCGGCAAGCAACTTGGTCCCATCCCAGTAATGCTGAACCTCCTTTTTAATCTTCTGGCCCAGAGTGAGTTTTTTACGCTCCTCCTTCTTGGTCGCCACTTCAGTTGTAGGCTCTTTATCAAGCTGGGCTGATGCGGACTTTTCGGCGGCCAATTCTCCCAAACTAGCATTCTCCATGGCTTTGGTCTTCGCTGTCGCAGTAGCCGTACCTTTCGGCACAAGCAGATCTTCGTCAGATTTCTTTAACTCTGCAACCGAAGGGGTAGATGTGGCGGATTTCTTGCCCTCCTCCTTCGGCAATGGTTTCTTAGCCTCATCGATATTGAAACCTGGCGGAGGGCCGCTCTCGGGGCCATGGGTTGAGGTTTCTGTGGCATAATGTCTGTGGGGCAGTACGATAGCAAGCGCCGACAACCTGGGAGGCAAGTCTCGAGCAAAGCTAGATCGGGAGGCGTAGCCGGTCAAAGGAGAGGATGAAAGACGAGAGTACGCTGCGTCTCAGTCAACATCGTTACCAAATGAGTAGTGGTCATACGAACATTGTATAAGTAACCTCCTGGTTGCAGCATTGCTGACTATTCTTGAACCTGAACTCATCGCGGATCGACTATGGAAACGAAGGTGGGCAAGGAGTGGCAATATGCGGACCACTTGGTCGATGGCAAAATGTTGTCGGTCTTGAAAGAGTGGTTCCGAAGTGTCTGAAAAAAGGAATTGGTAAAAGTTAAATGTATTCTGAATTGTTGGATTATGAGGTTATGGGAAGAAAGGAGAGCCTGGCGAGTTGGAAGAATACCGTCAACCGCAGTCTAGATTCGTCGTCGGGAGAACATCCAATCGGACACGTGATCACGATTACGCAGGGGGAAAATAAGGTGATGATCAGGAACGCGCCGAAAGCTCCGGCTGTCAACGTCATCCACGGGTGATTCAGTTCTCTTCGGGATGAAAAGTGCCAGGTCATAATCAGTATTTACAATGCCTGTGTAGTCGCAGCTGATTTGATAGCGGCAGGAAGTATCGTCAAGTGCCTCGAGTGGTCGAGTGACAGCAAGACCGAGAATGTCGGAGTGGCACGGGACACCTTGTCGCACGAGGCGATCGACTGATCTGTACACAGGGCGTGTCCTCTGTGCAGCGAGTGCCAGGACGGTATCGTACGCTCTCGACCTACACCATTTGGGCGCTGTCGACAGCCTGGACTTCACGGCATATGCTCAGAACGCAAACAGGCTTCAGTTGTCCGAACTCAGTCCGAGTCACCGACGCCTCGCCCGTTTAGACTTTGCTTACCAGGAGAGTCTCTCATCGCCTCATCTTCTGATCCTTTGCGTTTCCTCCGTTTCACATCCGGGGAAGACTCCGCTGATGAAGTGTTCCGGTGTCTCCGAGGACCTGGCTCGTATCTTTGCATTGATCGTCTTCGCTTGTGATGTCGTTGCCTGCTGCGGCTTCTGCTTCGACTTGGACTTCGCCTGCGCCGGGAATTGTATTCGTCGGGGCTGCGACTCAGACGACGATCATCGTGTGTATTGCGACCTTTGAGAATATCAGCGCGTTTGTTGCTTGGTTTGTGATCGGAAGAATCGTTTGAGGGAGATCTCCCCGAACGCCTGCCACCCCGTTTGTGGCCCTTCCTCCCGTCTCGCGACTTTGATCTTGACCTGGATGGTGAGTATGATCGATTTCGACGGTGACGGCGTCTTTTTGGGCTCGGACTTCGACTGCGGCTGGATAGTGAGCGGCTTCTTTCTCGACGTCTTCTAGGTGATCGTGAGCGTGACATATCAGAACTCGCTGGAGATCTTATGCGTCTATCACCAGGTGAGTTAGAAGTCCTTCTTGACCTCCCGTGCTCCTTTCGCAGAGGCGATCTACTTCGACTCGTGCTCTTCTTATTCTGCTGTCGCCTGGGCGCAGGTGAGGGGCTTCGCGAAGAAACCGGCGAAATGGATCGAGATTTGGACTGCGACCTGGAGCGGACAGGGCGACGAGATTTCGGCGGTGAGTGAGACCTGGACAAAGAACGAGAACGAGACTGTGATCTGGTCACAGACCGGCCACGGCCTCGGTCCGCGTCTCTTCCACCTCTGCCACGTCCCCCCGGAACATAGGTGTCAACGTCCCGACGCGGTGGGGGCCCTCGAAAAGGTGACCTTCTGCGAGGAGGGGATCTCGAGTATCTTCGGGGTCGGGAGTCGAATCCTCGGCCACGGCCGCCGCGCGCACCGCCTCGACCGCCTCGGCCACGCTCGTTCCGCTCGCGTTGTCGAATGGCGTCAATGTCCTGCTCACGTGCTTGATCCTGGTACTTTCGACTTTTGGCCTCGTTTGCAGCTTTCTCGGCGTCGATCTAACAGTGTCAGTATAGTCTGAGCGCATTGGGATTGGTGTCCTTACCTTCTCTTGGATGAGCTCCAGTTTCTTTGCTTCCAGCAGCTCCTTCGGAACTCCCTGCGGGTTCGATTGCGCGCTCAAGCACAAGTTCCATAACTCTTTGCAGAATTTAGGGGTGTCCTTGTCAAGAAATCCGGTGAGCGAGATCTGAAGTGCTTTGATATCGGGCTAGCATCTGGTCAGTTGAAAGCCGCAAAAACTCTCTGGAGATTGACGTACAAAACGCGAACCCTCGAGCAGGTTGAAACAAAGCTCAATGACCACATCATCTTCGGAGCCAAGGACTTCTGAGATCTTGCCTGCAATCCACCTAGAGTAACATGTTAGCGATCGCGACTGCGGGTAAGATTTCCAGCGGTGGCAGATCCTACTTTTTCATGACTTCGATGTTGACCTTCTTCATGTCGACTTTCTGGTTGAACTCTGGAGGAAATTTCGTCTGCCGGAGCAGCTTCTGGTCAACTGCGGTGGCCATGATGTCGTCGGGACGTATCAACGTCAAGCTTGCTGCAAGTCGAGTCGCAGTTGATCACGGAGAGATCTCGAAAGTTGCAAAACTCCGCAGACGTTTCGGGGTGAAGAAAGGAAGGTTGGGCGAGCAAGCAAATAATTTCAGCCTCGCCGGCCTCAACGTTGATCTGCAAAGTATTCACTGCATGTTATATCAATACTTGCTTCGGCTATCATGAGTTGTGTCAATTCCGGCGCACGGTGCACGGCTTCAGATCACACATGTGATCGAAGTCGCAGTAACAATGTTGTGAGTCTCAACACGGAAAGAACGATGGAGACAATCCTGCTCGCTCTTCTTGCTTGCCGCCTGCACCCGGGACACTGGAGCAAGAGCGGCTGGTCAACTGATCGGTCGACCTTTGTGGCTGTTCTCTGTTTTGTTCTATCGCTTGTCTTGTCCGCCTGCGACAATTCCTTGCTCCAGCCATGACTTTTCCCACACGTTCATTCAATATGAGTAATGAGCACGCTGTGTTCCTGCGACCGCTCACATAGACGTTATTCGCCTCATTCCACTGGCTTAGGCTGGCCTTGGCCTGAACACCCTGCTTGCAACCACTCTCGGGTCTCTCCGACTCTGGACGCTATCATTATTTCAGATATCAGCCAGCCCCGGCAGAGTCAAGAAGAACAGGTCTGTTGTCCCGAAGCACGCGGAGGTCGTTGCTCATGTCTGACAGGCTTAGGTCTCGAGCTTGATCGCTCAATCTCGGAAGAACACTCTACATTCCAATCGCGATTTCTCCGCCAGTACAGCTCCTTTGCTATCCTACTCTGCACCGAAGAAGCAGTCCGTGGAGGCTCTTGTCACTCGTTTCGAGACAGTAGGTAACTCAGATCTTCTACCCCCGGTGTCTAATCAGACTAGACAGATCGTCTGAGTCGAGCACCAACGTTGCGCCTTGAACGAGCGGCTACCAATCCGGCACAGTTTCTACGAGAGAGATACCAAGCTGCACTCCTGTCACAGAAGAGGCCGTCCACCGACTATCGTCCAAAAGAGGCTCTTCGTCGACCAGACCTTCCGGAGGAGGATATTAAGTCCATCGAGAGAGCGCTCCGGAAACGGCTTTCTGCAGCCTCTCTCACTTCCATTTCACCGAAAAGCTCAGCTCCCGTCGTTGCTTCAGAGCTACCGAAAGTCAAGGTCAAAGCTTCGGCACGTTCGATTTCGATCATTATCCCAGAAGGTGCCCCACTCCCAGTCGTTGCCACTATTGAAGCGGCGGGACTGATTGAGGTTGATACACAAATGTCCACTACCCAAAACAAGGAAGGCAGCCAGGCAGGTGACCAGGAGTGGAAACCTCAACAAACAAATCGACGGGACACCAGTTCCGAGGGGACGAGCAGCCAAGTCGGGGAGAGCCAAGATATCACACCAAATCTCGGCTTACCGTCACTTGCAAGCCGCAGAACAGGTCCATTGACCGTGTCTGAGGCGTCAATTCCCGCTCCCAAAAGCTCGGACATCTCTGTGCAAGGGCAGGTTTTTATCCCTGCTCACGAGCATCCTGAGAAGAACGTTGACGTTCTTCACGGTCATTCAGACAAGACTCACGAAAGAGCGGAGAATACACCTGAAGTCTCTAAGCAAGCACCAGAGGAACACCAGCATAAAGACTCTCAGGACCCCGCCAGCCCAGCTCCAGATACAGCTTCAGCTCAAGCCGCTGCATCCAGTGAAACCGGGAAAGCGGAAAACCCCACCGTAGCTACCCCAAGACCACCTGCACACCTTTTCACACAGTCTGAGAGTGCGGTTGAGGTGCTGGCAGAATCTTTTGGAAAGTTTGGGCCGCCACAGCCACGCTCCGTCCCATCAATCAGAATACACAGGCCCAGTGGAACAATTATGGCTGCATCAGTAGGAACAACAGTTTTAAACAGCGCAAATACGCCCGCCACTCCTGTTCAAGCGGCAGTGGAACAAAGCCCAGCTGCTCTCGAGGCCGTCCCCGTGAATACCCCAACAGCTCCTGGACCAGAGATTCCTACACCAGTCGATCCGGTTGGCAATCTCTCTGCAGTCACAGACGCAGCGGGGACGGCAACTTCTGCATTGCCGCTCCCACTTCCAAACTTACCCGTTGGCGGAAAGAAGGGCAAAAAGAAGAAGGTCGTCCGGAAGGCGCGTAAGCTTGTCCTCAGGAAGCGCATCCTTGCCATCATTTTAGGACGCGAGCTGGCCAATGTCATCCATCTGCAGCTCAACGCGGTCGGAAATGTCGCAAGCGTTGCTCCTTTGCCTGTGGATGGACCAAACGACCTAGTCAACGATTATGCAAGACGGTCTGAGCGCAAAAGAGACAATCAGCGAAAGCAGCTCGACCAAAAGATTGCAGCAGCCAGAATACATTCTGAAGCCGAGGCGCTTCACCGCTGTCGGATATGCCGAGGCCTGACCAGGACAAATTATCTACGGAAATACCACCGACTCAGGCTCAAGGTTGAAAAGCCGGAGATGGGCTCTTTCGAAAGGCGTGCAACTGCGATGGCTCGAGTGGCGGCGTTCAAGTGCAGGTGCACCAGGCGACTGCTCGGAGTGGAGAACGAGCTGCCAGTGTATGAATCCTTGCCAGCGCAGCATTTGCGAGCTCCTGCCGCGATCGAGCCTCCTCTTGCCGGAGTCGACGGGGCCCAGCAACAGTAAAAGCTGAAAGCGCGATGCATATCATCATTATCGTGGGTTTGGATTGCTTGGCTGCACACTGGACAGGTCGGGAGGAATACGTCGTTTCAGTATTAGTAACTCAAATTTCCATCCTAGCAACCAAGACTTTCGCGCAAGACCATCATTGAGACCTGCTTAGTATGGCCACAACTTCATCCACATCCCTGCCCGCCTTCACAAGTTCTGGATCTGGTCCATTCTCGACGTACTTCAGCTTAACATCGTAATGCAGCGAAACCAGTTCATCGGCACGTCGGAGATCCTCATCTGCTTGTGCTTGCGTTGCTGATGATGGCGATTGCCTACTCTGTAACTCCTCTGGTGACTGGCTGTCGTTGGCTGGCTCAGGCTTGACAAGAGCGAGAGCAGCTTCGTTTGACTGTCAAACATCGTGTCAGCCTGTCTGCTACATGCGTGGACAGCGCCTACTTACGCAAATACTCAGGGACTTCAAGTCCGAAAGGAATGCCGCAATTTGCATTCTTGGTGACGCAGGGTAGGCTAGAGACTCACGAGGTCTAGAAGTTGATAGAGGCGCATATGTTTATTAGGTGATGCTGCTTGAAGTTAGATTGAGATGGAAGTGAGGAGGGCTTTGATACGTCACTGCCTTCCCTATTTGACCAACCAATAAACACTGCACTTCCCCTCCATAGAACACTCAACGCTGCGCCTTTCTGCCACAATGAACTTGTCCTCTATCGTTCAAGTCCTCTATTCCTGCTCTTCTGAGCTTCAAGCCGCAGCACGCGCTATCGAGAAGTGGGAAGAGCTCGTTCTTTGATCTGACGTTGTCCCGCAAGCCTCACTCTTGATCTTTGAGCCGGCTACGAGGCTGCCTACCCTAATCTAAGCTGATACCAGATTTAACAGACATCATCCATGATGAGTAGTCGTTCCGCCGAGACTTGCATGTTCTTCGTGGATGACTCCAACATATGGATCGAGGCTCAAAAGTTTGCCGCCTCGGGCAATAGCCACATGCCCAAACTGACAGACAGCGACCGCGACCCGCGCCTCAGAATTGACGTCGGGAAATTGATCGACGTGCCCCGCAACGGTCGCAGCCAAGGTCCTTCCTTTCTGTATGGCTCTCGCCCACCACCTAACGATACAGTGTGGAAAGCGTTTGAGAAGTTCAGGTTCAATACCAAAATCTATGATCGCGCCCGTGGGAAAGAGAAGGAGGTGGATAATTCCATGGCGACGGATCTGAGCTCTAAAGCCACCGAACTCAAGATTAGGGCTGAGTATGACTTGGGATACAAACAGCATAAAGCAAATACCACGTTTGTCGCCATTACCGGAGACCGCGACATACTCCCGCCAATCAAGCAAGTGCTGAATTGTAACATCCGAGTCGAGCTCTGGGCCTGGCAGTCGGGAATTTCCACCGAGTATTTGAAGCTTAAATCCAACGATGGTCTATTCTCGGTGCACTATCTGGACTGGATATTTGCCAAGGTCTCCTTCACCAACTTCCGCTCTACCCGACAGAGCAAGACCAAGCAAATTGATCCCAGCCACACGATCGTGCTCTGCGAGTTTGCTGACCAGGGTAGTGATAGTCTCGAACCTTCCGTCCAAGAACAGCTCCTTCAGCTGGAGCGCCTGTTCTACACCACTCTGTCCAAAACGGAGACAGAGATGTTTGTGGAGTTTCCGAAGGTAAAGAACATTGAGGCTATGGTTGTCAAGGCACGAGAGCTGTTCAAGGAAATGTTGACCGTCCTGTCATGACCCGAATACGCAAGTCGTTTCAACAAGAAACTTCCTGCCATGATCGAAACTAGCAATATGTATGCGCCGTTAACGGGCGAGAATGGCCAACTCTCCGCCGATGTTACCGCGAAAGACGAACACGAATCTCTCGATCGCAAAACTAAGCTACCCAATCCTGCAGAACCTGAGGGTGGGCTCAAGGAAAACAGAGAGATGCAAGGTCTCAATGAACCCGACAACAACGACGGCTGGCAAACCGTGGCTCGATCCGACCTAGCACAAACCCATCGTCGCGGCATGCGCCAATCTCAGCAATGTTCTGATGGCGTTCGCTGTAAGAAAAGAGGCGAGTGTGGTTACCGCCATAGTAACGAGGAGCGAGACCTGTTTCGTGATTATCCAAATAAGAATTTTGGGTTGTGGAAAACAAAGAAGTGCACTCGTGACGACTCTCACCAGCGAAAACGATGTTCATATGCCCATACGCAGGACGAAGCGTGGTGCCTTCGTTGCCACCGGGAGGGTCACTATTATGATGAATGCCGGTACAGAAGTTAAAGCTTTGTAGGTAGCTGCCGCGACCTAACGTTGACAAGTTGTGCCGGTCAGACAAGCTGTCTACACGCGCCTGAGTTGGAGTTGGTCAACTGCGCGGTGGCTCGATGACGTACCGTAGCGCAACCAAATTGCGTGGTGGGCTTGCTCATTGGATAGTGAGCTAGCCTCATCCATATACTTGTGACGGTGACCTGGACTTGAAGCCTTGCAAGCACGTCTTTTCAACCCTCCTCACCCCAGTTGTACAAGAAGGAGCCAGCATAGTTGACTTGGATCGACTCCAAGGTGATCACATATCTTGTGAATGGGCTCTGACGTTGCCAAGGAGATGAAATTCTCTCGACACAAGCAACCAGCAGACTCTTGGTAGTTTCTCTTCCCCGGAGATGCAGAGGTCCAGACAATGTAACGAGGCGGGATGTCCCTCCCGTTTAGTTCAGCTATCTGGTGGTCATCACGACAAAGAATTTCATCTCTAGCATTCTTCACTTTTACCACTTAATCTCACTGGAGTGGCATATTTTGTCGTCAAAGCACCCATCTCTGCAGTGTCGTCAAGGCTGCGATGATGAGGGGCATGTCATGACTTGGGTTATGGTCATGACGATTTCAGGTACAGGCGGCCCGTTCAACAGCATACCATCTTTTGGAGCTCGAAGAAACTCGGGAGTTGACCTTATTCTTGGACTAAACCTTCCAAAATTGTTGTCACTGCCTTTCAAAAAAGAGTACGATTGACTTTGGAGGTCCTGTCCGCTTCGAAACCATACACAGCTATACTTCAGCGATTCGGCACGATATTCCGCCGCGTTTCGAGAGCTACGCAAGCTCGAGAAGTACTGGATCGTCACCTCTGGACCGTGATAACTGCCACTTTCTGTAGGACTTTCTTCGACTTCAGTCTATCACTCTGTGGGCATGCTCTTTCAAGCTGCGACATCCATCAGGATGTAACATAACGTGTCGAGGACCTTCTCCAACGGTACAGTCCAGACCCAAGGGGACGCGCTCGAGCTTGAGAATCCACAAGTACAGTCTTGATAACCACGACGTAGCTGCTTTTGGTCCTTTCGGCCGTTCAGGCGCCCAATCTGGCGTTCCACAGGGAAGAATATTCTAGCTCCGAAAGCTGCGGAAGGCCTCACTACTCGCAAGGCAACATTCATCGCAAACATATCCAAAATTGGTCTGGTTCAAGGTCGTTAATGTCATGAATATTTCAGTCCACGCGTCCTTGCAGCACATAATCGTCCCGTAACGATCGGGCCCGCCGAAAGTTGTTGTCGAGAACACGCAGCACCTCCATCGAGTGCCTCAAGATGTCAGGCAGCCCGAATCTATGCCTGCAGCCACAAAATTTACGACTGCAACGTTGAATCCGCGAAGAAGCAATGTCCCTCGCTTCAATCGTCGCATATCCGTGCCTGTCCTGCGCTGAGGTCGACTCTATCGATCCAAAACCCCTCCTCGCGTTCGGCAATTCACAGTCGGCCGCTTGAGCGGAATCGCAGTCGGCTTCGCAAATACCACGAGCACAGCAACAATGCATATCGGATGCGGTATGCCCAGGCGAAGCAGCGACACATGCCAATAGGTTTCCAAGAGCTGAGATGCCAGTCAATGCCCAACCAAGGACGATCGTGTCCTTTGGATTAGCTTCTTCCCGCACTGGAGTTCCGGCTGGCATTTGCGCCAACACACGAACCAGTACAATTGTTTCACATACGGGCCAGCATCGAGTGGCCACTCCAAAGTCGCGTCAATCGGGGGCAACGCCTCAGTAGACTGTTCAGCAAACTGCTTTGACGCAGATCTAGGAGAGCCCTACCTCGTTCGTTAGCGTCTTGACAGCGTTTGCAGTCTCCTCGCCCTGTGGGAGCATGCCCATGAGTCCAAGCGACCACACTGATAATTGATCATCCTTCACATTGCATGGCGATTCTGGCCTGAGTCACTCTGCAGCACGTATGCGAGTCAATAGTTCGCCGGTCGCGTCTCAGACTGGAGGCTTTGATTGCAATGCTTTGATTGGAATCTGGAGACCACAAATGATGATCAGCTTGTTGGGCAATTATACCCGGTACAGCAGCCTTACCAAATCAGCTATTCCTACACACTCAAAATTCAGGATATGAGACCTCCAATGAGGCAACAGTCAACTCTTCAAGACAAATGTTCCAGCCAGGCTCCTACAGCCGCTGTGATGTCCCCAAACAAGCTCCAGTTGTCAATAGTCAACGGTCATCGCCAGGGTCGCCCAGTTGTGCTTCGAAGTTACCTTCGGAGAGATTGATCTATTCGGCTGGGTCGCAGGTACTGCGCTCTCCCTCATAGTGGATACTTCTGTGTCCGTTTACAACTGCAAATTTTGATGACTATCTGTTCAATTCTCTGACGGCGAATACTGGTCGTGCCTCGGGGCTCCATCCACAGGCTTTAGTCTTTGATTACAGCCTCATCACCAATCCTCGACAAACGCTTGTTCCGAAATTAACCTTACTGCTACCTGGCAATGAAGGTATGTTGCTTGCCGCGAGATGTGTCCGTAGCTGTCGCTTGTGCTTGCTTGGAATTACAGACAGCAGCCCGTCAACGCTAAACATCGCCACAAGGTTGATAGTTGCCCTGTTGGGAGAATGCTCACCCTTTCGCTCCGCCAGAAGGACTTCAATCTCTTCTGAACTTTCCCCTGAGACATTGTTGCGACTACGAATGGCATGCTGCGAAGACATCTTCGTTGCGGTGGGGGATAGACGGCGTGGTACCCAGGCATCAACGCATCAACAAGTTCCACCACGTTGACATTCTCAAATCACCTACCCCAGTCCTGTTACGTTGGGTCAACATCGAGATTCTTGTCTACCGGGTCTTGTGGCTCCGCTCCCCAATACGGCGCTGTCGTGTTTTTGCGCCAAAGACATGGAAATTCGAGGGGCCCGGCTGAATAAGGCATTTCTAAAGATACGATGCGACTCTCCGAAGGACCATGGGGCGATGTGGAGATGTGTTGAGCTCATAAGACCGTTCTCTAAGCTCCTGCCTGATGCAGAGGTCGAAGAGGCACATCGTTGGAAGGTCGACATCACGCCGTGGATATTATACTTCTCCCCGCGGATATCGTGAGTAACACATTCCACCAGCGAGCCCCAGAGAGTCTCAGATCCCCCGTGGATTCAGTCTCGCTCATATTAGGCAACAACTTCGCACGAACGACCCAGGACCACCAGGTTCAGGATAGTATCTGCCCCCGACACAACCACTGGACCAGCGTATTGAAAATTACCAGTGCCTGACGAAATGTTCCACTACGCCAAGATGTGTAACTGTGTTACGGTCGCTGAGCAGGTAAGTTTCGTCAACCGTGTTCGACTTTTGCACATGCCTGAGAGAGTCGTACCATGTTATCTCACTGTCTGTCCACCGCATTACGAAACCTTTCCGCCCCCTGTTTTTCTGAGCCTTGCCTCTCGCCTTTGGGCGATTACTAAGCCACTGTTCACTTTTTCTCTTCGGCTTGAGCGCCAAGGTCTGGTTCCCGATGCAACATACGTGTGAGAATTGTGGTTGATAGTATCTCCCGAGGAGCTTTGAAGTGCTACTTGGGGACCTCATAGCATCTCTACAGTGTTGCCACGGCCGTTGTTTTCCCATGAGGAAAGAGTGACAGATCGGGAAGGACAACATGTCGCCCGCGTGCCACGATGGTGCGAGCGGGGCGAACCTTCCTGACTCAGGCTTGAGTCTTCCCGACGGGCACCTCGAACAAATGCAATTTCTCATCCAGTGTTTTTGTGGATTAGGTCTCAGCCTCATTTCGGTGTAATGCAGACTTTCCTCTCATTATTGGGAACGGGAGGCATATAAAGTTGCTTGCTTCACCACGTAAGCAATCCTTGCGATCACAAAAGATCCGCCGCCACTCGCGTACTTTCGGGTTTTCGGTTCTTAATCATCAGTGGGCCATCAACCTGCCCTCTTTCTTACTCAACTTTGCCTTTCATACTCGTACACACTTTCTCAGCCGTGAGATAGATGCTCGGGCCCACAATTTCGAGCTTTGTAACCTGGACCATCGTCCAAAAGGAGTAGTATATCATTCCCTGCACGTCTTTCGGTCTCCACTGCCATATCGCTGGCCTGCACATGTAAGCCGCCAAGGCGACACACCTAGCTCTCTCTCCTCTCAATCACAAGTCATGTTTACTATCTGTCTCCGGTGGTGGCAAAGGTCAGTGAAACGTCTTGTACGATACAACGATGGCAAGAAATCCCTCCCGAACAGGAAGCTGGCAAAGAAGGTTTCACCCCAGAAAGGACTTCTGTGTTGCACGTGCATCCGAGAAGACGGCCGGGTCACACAAAGTGCCCGTTTTCACCGTCCCCATCTTTGTTTCATCAATCTCCACCGGACAAGAGGCAGTAAGCAAAATGCATTATCATCATTTACTAGTGTTCCACTCACCAATACCGACCGATATACCTCGCCAAAATCCTCGCGTGCAAGGCGTTCACGCGCGGCCATCAGGCTGAAAACTATCCTGCGCCCGTCTTCCTTCGTTCTGTATACCGTTAATGCCCACTATGGAACGGCAGTCCACTTTTTTCGCATCATTTCGGTCATGCACTATTGCTTGGCATGCATCTGACGTTCGGAAAGCTCCGAATGCTTGACTTCTCGAGTCTGACTCTGTGAATTCCCAGAATGTCGTTGTCGCTTGAATGCGTCGACGGACTAGAAAGAGATATAGCCGACAAGCCGAACTCGGTAGTATATATGTTGGAACGCGCCTGGACGCGTTCGGTCACGCGTGTTGCGATCTCACGTCAGGTGATTCTACGTAAACCCACCCTCGTTCAAGAATTGGTTTTTCGATTCAAGAACATGATAGAGAAAGCGAGTCTCGGAATCACTCCACGCGCTGTACTGTTGCGACGGGGCATCGCACGAGCCGGCAAAATCAGTAATAATCGCGAAACTACCGCAACTTGCACTTTCCAGATTATGCCGCCGCACGAAACCTCGGAGCCGGAGGCAACGCTCACGTCAGAACTCCGGTTTCGGGGAAGCTTGCGAGACTGCTGAAACGACTGGCTACCCAACTACAGTGTTTTCGATCGTGCTCCTGATTGCTGCTGGATCAAGGGCTAGGTTATCGTGGGAGGGCATGCCATGGGGAGCACAATTTCACGGAGCGGCGCTAAGTTCGCATCACGCTTCTTTCCTTGTGTCCTGCGGCACGGGCGCCGCGGCATCGAGGGACAGGTCTCATACGGCTGCATAGCAATGCGCTGCAAGGCCCCGACGTACCTATACCATGTAGGCACGGAGGGAATGTCATCAGGGGGACCCGGAGCCGTGGACATACGCCAAAGGAAGACTTGTTACCAACTCTCTGAACTCCACCTGTTTTCTGTTCAGCCGTGACTGGCAACATTTGCCAGGTGGCTTTCCACCGCGGGAACACCATGGGGTCGAAAGATCTAGACCATAGCCACTGATGTGTCCCAGACGTGTGCCGGTCTGAGCGCCACTTCTCGTCATATTCTGCCACTCTGCCATGGGCCATCGACCACGTATTCAGACCTTGGCGCGAGGAGGTTGCTGTGCGCAGACGTCTCGTGACTTGACAGACGTAATCCCGGTAGTCGTACGGACGGAGAGGTTCAAATTCGTGTGGGGAATATTGGCAAAGCCCAGGCGATCAGGGAGACCACATCGAGATCTGTTCGTCCAGATGAGTGAGGGTGTCCAGGACGCAGTGATATGAAGTGGCTGCGAAAGGCAGGTGCTCACTTCCTGTTGGGGTTGTCCATTCCTCTCGCACGTAGGGCTGGAGATCAGTATGTAAGCCGATTACGGTAACGTAAGGCAGGAGGCAAATAGCACAAGTACATACGAGCGACTTGCAGTTCAGGAACAGCTCGTGGCGACAATAATATCGTACCGACGGAAGGTGTCAATGAGTCAGCGATAGGTGCAGATGCTTCCATTCGAGTAAGCCCCGTGCTGGCAACATCAGAATGCCCGGCGTGATGAGGAGCCAACCCTCTGTAGACTCTGAGCCATGGTTTGAGCCGCATGAGGACATCCTACATGTCGTGAGCATAGTTTACTCATGACTGAGTCAGATGGTAGCGAGAGGCAAGTACCATTGATCCCACGCAAATGATGCAACATCGCGGATCCAAGCAGTTGACTCCCTACCTGGGGCGTTGATATACCCACGATTAGAGAAGGTAACACGTCAAGTGTAGAGTCGGTCACCATCACAGCGTTTCCAAGACCGACGTCGCGCCAGTAAATCCTTCGTGCCCCTGCCTCTTTCCCCTTTGAGATATTCGATTACCCGAATACCAATCCGCGGACTCGAATTCGAAAATCGTACACCCCCCTCGGCTAGACGGGCCTGGTTGAGGTCCCAATGTCGTTGGTCAGCAACTCGTCCCTGGAATTAGCGAAGTGATGGCAGCATATCCCCAAACTTTCACCGGACGACATTCCCCATTGGAAGTAGGCTAGAAGCTCATCGAAGTCGCGGAAAGGCGGTGGAAGGGAAGAGGGAAGCAGCCACTCAGAAAGCCAGATCGGACCATTGTCGACTCGAAACAAGGAAATATCGACTCAACGAGCGCGAGAAGTGCATCACAGGACCGCACTGGTGTCCATTTTGTCCAGGGGCGCAGTGAACAATTCTCCTATCATCATTCATCCTTCCCGACTCGGGGCACTTTTCAGAAATGCTGCATACGCCTCTGGGAGTCAGAGATGCCCAGGCTAAACCACATAAAGAAAATGATGAGGAGAAAGGCAATTGTGACATCGCAGAATATGGGATGGACAGATGGATTTCGTTTTGGTTCGGACATATTTGTGATAGAATGGATATCAGGGCCATCTCGCAACGTTTGGATTTGGGTAAGCGTGTCGAGTAAAGTGCAGCCGACGGCTGTGATATGCGGCATGATTTCTTGGCTCGACACTAGACCACACTATCATTCGATAGCCTTGTGAGTTGTAAAACGTTCTACCCGGCAAGTACGCTGGCATGTTTGTATGACGTTGCGATCATTCCTCACCAGTTCTGCAGTTGATCAGTGATGGCCCTTGATCCCTTCATTCGACTGGGTTACATTGCACATTGCAAAGCAGACCGGCGGAGTGAACGTTCCTCTCTCCGCAACATCCAAAGCAATGCCACCCACATTAGCAGGGGACCGTGATTAGCCCAGATTGGAAATGGGCAGTAAACCCATGGAATCTATTGATATTTGGAAACCCTTGACACGGGTTGAGGGTCCTCAACGCATGGAGAATGTCGGATGTGCCTGCCGAAAGCGCTAGCGATTGGCGTTGTCCAGACGAATCAATTGCTGAACGAGATTAATATCCGGTGTGGTGTGCGGCACTTTGTAAATGCACATGTATCGTGATTTGGCCTTGGCACTGAGATGAGGCGCTCCAGCTAACCAGGAGTGTAATGGCAGGAAGATCCTTCCCTCGTCTTCCCGCTATCCCTGAAATATTCCTCCCCGGAGATTTGCATGGAGAGGTAGAACCGAACGTCAAAATGAATTGGCATGCTGGTCATTTTCCGATCCGCGTCTAGGCTGTTTGGTAATCGATCTGGGACCAGGCCAGTTTACTCTTTGTGCGGTGCAAGTTTCAGAGGTGCCGTCTTGGGTTGGAAGGGTAAGCACTAAGAAGTAGGTGAGGGGTTAACGAGGCCTGATGAGCCATGTCGTCAGCAAGCATGCCTGCGCCGTGGCTTGTTAGTTTTCTGCTCTCTGCCATCCTGGGTTTGGTCGGTCTGTCAGGGAGAGCAGTTGAGAGCGAAAGCCAATGAGTGAACTCGTTGGTCACAAAGGATGATAGCGACTTGCGTCAACTACAAAGCTTGTGGTTCGTTCGTTCTTTAGGGGCGTGGCGTGATGCAATAGGTCCATTGCCAATATGCGACTTGGGCTTGAAAGATTGAATGGTCGAGTCCAAGACACTGCTCTGCCGAAGGTATGAGCAAAGTGTGAACATCTCAACAGGCTCAACGGCCAACCTTCACCCCACTCTCTATCGACTTTGGACAGGTATGAACCTAGTCCTTCTCGAGACAACGACCGGTACAGGAAAGTACCCGCAGGCGGTCCGAGGCTCTGCCAGGGCCTGGGATAAAGCTTTCGTGCCCGTGGATATCCCGTAAGGGCTAAAGAGCACGATCCAGGGTATCGATTGGGCAAAAGACCAGGGTGAATCACCTTGCCATGTGTGTAAAGGCGTGGGAACGAAGAATGGATACATCCCCTCCCGCTTTTCCGTACACCTATGTTACTTATCGTAAGAGTAGGGAGCTCCCACTCTGCACTCATGCATCGTAACGTGTCGTAACGGCGGATATAACAGCGCTTTTAGATTCAGTGTCGGCCTTATCGGTCCAAAGCTGGCCCATCTTGCTGCTCCTCTTCTGGGTGCAAGTGTGGGTGATGCGGGACGCAAGGAAAACAGCGACTAGTGCTATGCTCACGCGTGGTGCGGAGGTAGCATCAACGATGAGGGATCGACTGAGTCTGCCGTCGAACGAAATCACTGACGTAGCCTGCTGCATCTTCTCAATAGAATCCTAGACAACATCATTTCATGACAGTACTTGCGTCACTAGTAATGAGCCAGGAGGTTGAGTTGCAACGGTTGTAGTGCATATGATCGTCGGTGGCATGAATAGAATAGCACTGTCTCGACGTTATCGTGTACAACAAGGTCGTAATCGAGGAGCCAAACGAAACCGTCCTTGAGTAGCCAGCTGTGGCCTTGGTAGTGGCCGGGCAAGAAGACGGATCCTGGGATCGGCATGCTCAACCGGCTGCAGACATCTGCAGCACTAGCCATCGACGGTATTGGCACTCCAGAGAGGAAACTCCAACAGGAGATGGCGGGGTGACAAGCCGCCAAAGGGTCTCGAGCGGGTTAGCATGCCATCCTGCACCTCGGGTCCTCCCGCCAGCCGTAGACATTGTTGTAACCCTCGCATCGTCTCAATCCTTGCGGCATGGAGGGGTTTTCAAGGCCGAGCCCGATGGAAAAGAGCCGCCGCTCATGTCTCGTCCTGGGCTTCGTTGATCGTGGCACCACCCATCGGCTGCTCTAGGAGGCCACTGGGTCCTCGTCCTGGGCTTGATTCACTCCCGGTTGGCGAGACCCCGCCTAGATCCTGGGCTTCCTCGCGCAAGCAGACATTTTCCAACATGTTGGTCCATTTCCCACTTTGTCCAGCATGGCTGTGTTTGAGATGTTGTCTGAAGTGATCGGCCCGGAAGAATTTCTTTGCTTGGTTGCACTCACCAAACTTGTGAACGTTAGTGAGATGGTCGACCCGGCGATCCCAATCAGGTTGTGGTAAATTTGGAAATTCCTCTCCGCAGTAGCCGCATACATCGGTCTGAGAGCCTCCAGAGGATGTGGGTGACGAGGACGGATGGAAAGCGGCTTGATAGCTCGAGATAGCAGCGCAGGACCACGAGTGTCGGCGCAGATGTAGCGAATTCTGATGCCGCTCGGCCTCATTTTTGTTCTTGAAGCGATTGTTGCAATACTGGCAGGTGTATTGTTTCTCCATTTGATGTGCTCTAAGAATGACAAATATCAGCGGGAAACCGGCGGATGGGGTATGAGGGGAGGAGAGAAACCAAAACAGATGCGTAGGCCGCCTGAGCGAAACTGGCAGTATCGACATACCTTAACTCGTCCTGTGAGTCGAACTTCTTGGGCTTCTTGGGACAGCAGTCGCAAATGAAGTAGTTGCCCACACGAGTAGCTGGAGGATATCTAGAATCGGTCATCGAAGTATGCGTGGAGAATTTGCGGATGGGAGGTTTTATATCCAGAGCGGACTGGGTAGGCTGTACTCGAGATGGTGCGATTGACGTGGCAGGACTTGAGATAGGCTGGGCCGAGGCTATATATGCAGGCTGAGAAGCAGGGTCTAGCGGTGACTGTCGCTCGAAGGAAGAGATGCTGGTCATACTACTGCCGGTAATTGACAGCGCAATAGATGATGCATACGAGTTGTGCCTGACGCTGGACGCAGTGGATGAGACAGATCCATGCTTGGGTTGATAATACTTTGAACCCGGCGAGCGTGCCGACGCGATCGGGTGGACTTTTTGGTGGAACATTTCTGCTGAGGCGCTGCCACGTGATGGAGACTTGTCGTCCCGAGCCACAGCGGATGGGGGTGACCCTGCTCGCCGCTTCATGCCTTGCTTAGAAGATCGTGGACCCACCTGCCGCTCCTGAGAGTCGCTGAGATTTAAATTTCGGAAAGCACTGCCATCATCACCTCCCACGTCCGATTCTGTCTCAGCGAAGAAGCCTTGGTCGTAGCTCCCTTGGTACGAGCGGCCTCCTGCACTGGTCACTTCATCGTTCACCAGAGTCACAGCGCCCAGCGGTGGCAAGCCAGATGTTCGAGGCTGAACGAAAAGTTCTGGGTCCAGCACGAATGAATTCGCAGCGCTGTCGATAGATGGACTCCGATGACCCATGTTGTAGTCACGCCAGCCGGGGCGCGAGCCCGGTGAGACACCTGCTGATACCGGACTTGTGATCCATTTGGACACCGGATCAATAAAGGCCGATTGATGCTCATTGGCTGACAATAGATGGACTTTTGAATCCTTGGTTTGCAGCGAAAGTTGAGTGCCATTGACATAACATGAGGATTCCGTAGAACCTGAACGCCGATGCCGCGGAGGCGAATTGGTTTTTCCGATCTTGGACAACAGTCGCTGGTCGTATGCTTGCGCGGAGCGGTCGAAATTTCGTTGTGCCAAGGGAACCTCTCCCTGTAATCTAAAATAGAAGAACACATCAGCATTCCTTTTCGTGCTTTGCCACTCGCGGCAATCCACCCAAGGCGGCAAATTGGCCCCCACGCTGCAGGAAACAAAAATCCTACAGCCCACGTCACTGGAACTGGAATCGCTTGTACGACACTGCAACACCGTGTTGCGGCTG
Source organism: Cladophialophora chaetospira (assembly GCA_030247875.1). NCBI lineage: Eukaryota > Fungi > Ascomycota > Eurotiomycetes > Chaetothyriales > Herpotrichiellaceae > Cladophialophora > Cladophialophora chaetospira. The sequence goes on from JAPDRK010000005.1 coordinate 1,329,144, forward strand.
ACTGACAAACAACCGGAGTTTAAAACAAAGGGGAAAACGCAAAACGTGCCATACAGGACTCACCTCTGATTTGCCAGATTTGGAGATGGCGGTTTCCGGACTAAAGCAGGTACAGGAACCCCCATGCGAATTTCGGCCAGCGACGGTGATCTCACCGTCGACACGTTGCTGCTTCTTCGCGGATTTTCGTCCTCGTCGATGTCCATGTCGTCGTCGTCTTCTTCTCGGCCATGTGCAAAGATGCTTCTTGGCTCCAGATAGCCGCCTTGAAGACTTGAGCCTGGTTTGATTGGCGCCAACCGACGCTTGTTGTCGAATGGGTCGCTGTTGGCCCAATTCCAAGCAATGTCGACCCCGTGAGCTAGGTCGTCATTGTAGCGAGGAGGTGGAAGTGGTGGCGGGACATCGTCAAAGCGGGTACCTGGTATGACCATTGCTTGTCGAGGCCGCGAGGAGTCCTCAAAGGTTTGAGAGTTGGAGCGAGCATTGCTTCGAGGTGCGGCAGGCATGTCTCTATAGGGAGGTAGCGGTATCCGCACCTCAGCGGCTCCAGACCTGCGTATGTCCATGATTTGTGTCTCAGACTCTAAGAGTCACTGCAACATCGGACAACGGTGGGAGGCAAAGGCTGCTGAGACGGGCAGACGAGGGGTTATACCGCGATTGACAGGATCCTGTATTTTGGATTTGTATGTGGCAAGGGCATGTAACCGCGGGTGATCACTCCCGTATCGGATTCTTTGCCTTTAGAGTTGGCGTGGGTTAACCGAAGGACATGTGTCTGAGCTGCGGTCTCTTGCAGTCTTGGTATCTTCTGGGGGCGATGTATGGTGTATCCTCAAAGTAAATTCTTTCAAAAGCGCGTGCAGGTCGCTGTTCATACAACCGGGTCGAGTCTTCTTGACTGGTGGAGATAATGGAACAGTCTATATGGTGCCTCTCAAAGGTACAGGGTTGTTGCAATTGTTTCTGGCGGTAAGGACAGGATGTAGAGCCGAGAGCAGTGGTTCTCTCCCTCTCTCAAGGTGGGTGGGTTGTAGTAGGATAGACACAGCAGGACGTGAGGACCAGTAAGAGCAGGTCTTGCAAGATATGAGGGAAGGCTCAGGAGGGGTATGGCGAACGGGCCGGCGAGCCACAATCAGGCAAGCAGCAAGTGGGAGGAGTGATAGACATGCTGCATCAAAATGAGGTATGCGGTGTGAGCTGCGAGGTATGTGTGATGATTCGTTTGCAGAGTTCGCCCTCGCGATGTGACTGGACAGCACGAGCAGTGGCAGTCGGTCGGTGGTATAAGCGAGCAGGAATGGAAGGTTCAGTCTTTTCTTGGATCTGATTGCAAAGCCTGGACCAGGGCAGCGGTAGGGCAGGAGGACGAGTCGAAGGATGAGGCCAGAGGGATGGGAGTGGAAGGCGCGGGAGAAGCAGCAGTGAATTCTGCGAATGCTAGTCAGTCCACAGTATGATGGCAAAATGGCACGCTCCAACCCTTGGAGCTCCGCGGTTCTTGTCTGAAGTCAGTCATGCAAGCCTCAAAGCCATGCGATGCGCCTGCCTTCGCAATTGCAGGGGTAGGCGCGCCAGGCAGGTAGGGCAGTTCCCAAGACTCACAGAGCCCGAGGAGGGTGGATAGCTGAACCGACGGTTCAGGTGGAGTCGACAAGAACCTCAGCAGGGCTGTCGAGTGCCACGGGAAAGCTAAACAACCAGGCCTAAAACTCCAGGAGTGTGGCCACTGCGGCGCGTTGTTCATCATCAAGGCTATTTTTTGTGACCTGGCTGGGTGGGCAGCTCGAGGTTCAGCCCTACGGCACGCAGCCAGATCGGCGTGGCTTCTAGCGTAAAAAAAGAGAAAAGGCTGCAGCCGTTCCGAGAGCACCAGGTGGATCCAGACTTGGTCCTGGCTAAACACGGAGTAGCCTGGGTGGCCTGTGACCTGTCGAGGCAGGGGTTCAACTGGCTAACCTCGACTGCGCGACGCAATCGCCCGGGCGATGGAACCTCGGGGTCGATTGCTTGATAGACCTTTCCCTAAGGGCAAGTGGTTTTTCGCCCGTCCTTCAGACTCCCGGACAGGAAACGGTGGCGGCCATTATTGTGGCCGCAAAGTTTGACTCAGGTCAGCAAACTTCTCTTCCCATCCCGTCCCTGTTTTGGGCGCATGATGAGCCTTACACACGGCTGGCTGAGCCTACTGCGAGCAGTGGTGATAATAAGAATCAGACGCCCCGTCGGGTCGAATCAAACCGCCCTGGTGAGCCCAGCGACGTAGCTCAGAGTCAAAGTAATAGTGGCCGCCGGACGAGAACGGCATGAGCTGACCCATGTTCTGCAGTTGGCAAGCTGGTAGGGCAGGGCAGGCCTACAAGGCGAGCAGCCATCGGCAGAGTCGAGCGAGACAAGGATCCCTGCAGAGCTGCTGGGCTGCCCCGCCAGGACTCCGTATCACCCACGACCAAAGGGGGAGGGGTTACGATACGGCACCTAACCCACGGATGGATTCTTCTGGGACTGCAATCAAAAGGCTCCTGGATCCCAACCTCAGCCGGCCACCAACATGGTCCGCCTGCCACTGGTTCGCGGGCTCTCCATCTACGCGATTCATGATTGGAACGGTATGACTCGAGATTGTCAACACGCCGTGCACGGCATCATCGTCTCACCACAACTTAATATTAGAGACTTGTCAACCGGGGTGACTCAGTGTCGCCCGTTCCCAGATTTGCCTTAGCCAAGCCCTATGACCTGCAAGTTCAACACAGAGATTCTTCGTAGGTTGTTGTCAGCCTCTTTCTGACCTTACCTCCCCGGGAGTCTCTTTTAACCTGCCCTGCTCGATACGCAGCTTTAACAGTACGTACAAGTAATCCTCTCGCGAAACTTGTATGCAATCATTGGACGAGCGCCAGCCACAGCCGTAACCGCATGTGCGTCAAATGAGGACCATTTGCCGCAACGGCTAGCATGGAATGTTTGGGGCATACCCGCTGTAGAGCATTCACCAGAGGTGGTTAGCTTGACTCGATCCCATTAAACGCGCCTTGACGCCTCTTCGGTTGTGCTTCCATATCATAGGCCCGAGGTGCGCTGACGAGGACACCATGAAAACCGCTTCAACAACAAGTCACAGATGGCTGAACTCCACAATCACGAATACCTTCTGCGCTGGCAATAAGCACCTCCCTCTAAGAGCATCTGATATGAGAACTGGAGTCAGTGTTGGTCCCGCGAATGTGAGTCCCATGACTGCTTCTCAATCCTTCTATTGATGATGATTGCTTAGACCCGGTTCGTTCCTGCAACATCGCGGATATCATGAATCGGGTTTGCCCATCTACCGAGCACGCTAGAAGGGATACAATTGACGAGTACCTGGTCATTACCCTGCGTCCGGCCAGCCCTACCATACGAAGCGGATCGTCATGCCTTGTAGAGCTACCAATATCGCCTCTCATAATAGGCTCCAGGAAGTCTTCTCCATTGTCTGAAACCAGGCCTTACGTGACCCGCCTCTCACTTCTTTCTCGAGCTTCAATTTGCTGCATTGGCGCCGGTTTCGTTCAGCAGGGTGATATACCGCCAGACGTCCTGAAGCAGCCCTAATGAAGTGGGCTCGGTTCGACACAGTCCCGAGATGACTAATTTGTGCATGTGCATTTGTGTCTTTTTCTTTTCTCAAAATCCCTAATCTCCTGGCTAAGGGCATCTATTGGAGTGATTATTTGAAAATCCAGCACTCCGGTAGAAGCAAACAGATCGGTTCAGAGTGTAGACACGAGGTAGGTAATGTGACGATTTGCGCTCTCTATGCGAGTACGACTTCGAAAGACATCGTGTCTGCAATGTGAATCCTAGCCTGTGGAGAACCTTCAAACTCATATGCTATACATCTCAGCAACTGGTGGGTGGTTATTGGTCGGATCCATGTGCTTGAGTGAAGCCTTGAAGGGCCATCGACAAGGCTGACAGGTGTCGGGTTGATTGGCTGAACGGGAGAGGACGTTGACTGATTTTCTCCAATACGTTGCCATGAAAGGCAATCGGCATAAGGATGAGGTTTCCCAATAGAGAACTGCACGACTCAATTACCAAGGCTTGCAAGAAGATGTGTCAAGATGGCGCCTGGCGTCGGAGCAACAACTCCAGAGAAGGGCAAACGTCCGTTTCTCTCCGCCAAGGACTTGAATGGATCGAGGCGGGTCTTTTTAGATGGACTGTCTGAATGAGTGGATGTCATTGGATGTCATTGAACCGTTTGCGAAGGTCCAGGAGCTTCACCATTCAAACTCCCGGATGCTACGCAATAACACCAAGGTGGAACCTGTGGGCTGGATCCTTCAGACTCGGGAGTACGTGGGGAATCCTATCACGTACCTTAGACAGACCCACCGCGTCTTCCGAGCTTCTTGATTCCCAGACCGACAAGTCTTGGACCCGCTTCACCGTTTTCTAGAAGCTCCATACAGATTCGCTTGAGGCTCCCGTTGAGGAAGGCGATGCCAATCGTCGATAGGAAAGAGAAGGAGCCGGAGGGCAGTCTTCTCAAATTGTTCTTGATTCTGCTCTGCACGTCACTCTTTTCGCTCTCTTGCAGCTGAAAAGACGTAGCCGAGACTCGAGAGAAGGTTGTGCTTTGGAGCAATCATGATGGTAAGTTGCTTGTGGCCCGGTCGTCATTATTGAAGCTCTTCAACAAATGTCATTTGGGAGACCCTGTGATCGGCGCCACCCACTCTACCACTGGAACCCGCTCCCTCAGCCTAGGATTACGACCCTTGCCCTACCGGTTAATTATACGTTGCAGGACAGAGAGCGCAGGTTTTGGCGAAGACTGATGTATGGCCGGCCCGACCACTAGCCACCGCCACCTCAAGCCACGATCAGAAAGGGCAGTCTAAACTAATCAGGAAATCTGGATAAATCGAGTAGAACACCTGGTTTGTCTTTGTCATCGTTGCAAACACCTCATCAGGAAATCAAAGGAAAGGAGACTGAACGTCCCAGAAGAGGAGCCCTGTGTAGGACCAAGTCCGCGCCACGCAAGATGGATTGAACTTGAAGTGAAGTTGAAGTGAAGCCCACTCGATATGACCCTGGGGATGCTTGGCATTAGCCGAGGCTCTAAATTTTCAGGGCAGCATCTTTGATGATCACAGCCTCCTGAGTCATCGACCAATCTCATCACCTCTTTGCAGTTCTGTGTTTGTATCAAAAAGTGTCGAGTTTGATAATCCATCAGTAGGCCCAGACATCTCTCGCCTAGGGTATCAGCCGACAGAACCACTATCCGACTCAAACTCGCCATCACGTCACCCACTTTCTGAAAAGGGCAGCCGTACCTTCACCGCCTGCTCTGCTTCTCCTCCCTGCGTTTGGGTTGGCTGGTCTGGACGGGGTGCTTTCTATACCCTCGATATCATCCTTACAAAATAGCCGGACCACGGCGCTTGAAAGTCCGATCGACACACCCACATCTGGCAGCCGATATGGACATCCCAACTTTACCCAGTAAGGTGCCTGGCTATGACCTGTACATTGACGGGTAAGTTTCGGTGCTCTTTCACAGCCCGATCATTCCTCCCCCAGCAACAACAGTTGCAAACAAGTGTCTGTTTCATGCACGGGCGAAAGAGATGACGGCTAAACGTGACCAACGCCAGATTTCACGCACTGCGCCGGCCGAAGCTCCTCCAAGGCTCCAACATCACCCACGTCGTCTCGGTCATAGACTGGAAATTTCAAAACGTCTGGGCTGCTCTTCGCGGATTTCAACATCTACACATCCCTCTCGACGATGTCTACGACTCGAATATCCTGTCATATTTTCCTCGGAGCAATGCCTTCATCCATGATGGGCTGAAGCACTCAAGACCCAGTCAATCCACAAACCCTCAAGAGGCGGTTACTAAGGATGGTTCCCTTACCCCCATTGCTGGCGGGATCTTGGTTCACTGGTAGGTTGTCCATTTTTCCTATTGTTTACGTGACCTGCCATGCCTGGCTCCAAGTCAAATCGTCGTCATCCCTTGCCTATATTTATTCGTCACAACCACCAAATGCCCCAACCGCCCACTCCACACTTCAATTGTGACACAACTTTTTTGCTCAGCTGCATCGGACACGCCGGCCGTACTTTTGAAGACGTCAAGCAGCCTTACGAACTTTTGAGGAGCAAGCTGGAACGTCTACGCGGCTCCTCGGTCAAGTACGATTGTGTTACCGCTTTGGGCGGTCTTGGCCGAAAGTTGAATTTGTTCTGAATGTCGCCACACGGTAATTTCGGTAAGGTTCCGCTTCCGTTGTTCAAAGTTTCCGCCTTACCAGGCGTTGAAGCTGCCGGAAATGGTCGCCTTTCACTGTGACGTCGTTCATGACCACTACTGATCCCGATCAATCTAAGTTGACGACCGGTTCTCATTGAGATCACGTCGAATCTTCGATCACGTGATGATTTCTCTCCTGCAAGGCTGCGAGCCTTGTGAACAGCTCGGGGCGCACAGCAATGCACTGGAATCAATGTTGTGCAAACCTGGACGGCACACGGGTTTGAGGAACAGGAGCGCTAACACCTCCCTCGCAGTGCAATGGGCGTATCCCGATCCGCAACAATCGTTATCGCCTACCTCCTCTGGCACTCTCGACAAACGACGACAATCCGCCAACCATCGGGAGACCCGTCCTCAGAATCGCCGGAAATGGTCTCCCTCCCTCCAACACCGCTGTCCGTCGACAGCGCCCTGCGCCTCGTCCGCGAATGCCGCCCGCAAGTCGAACCCAACTCCGGCTTCATCAAGCAACTCCGCATGTACGAAGCAATGGGCTGCCCGACGACCCAGCAGGAACTGGAATCGCACAAGATCTACCGCCGATGGATGAACTCCCGGGAAGTCATGGACGCGCTGAGCAACAACCACGCGCCTGAGATGGCCCACATCTCATTCCGCGACGAGGAGGACGAGGAAGATGAAGACGCCTTTCAACCTCGACCCCTGGACTCGTTGGCCGACAAAGTCGAAGCCCTCGATCTATCCAATCCCGAAGGCGACGACCCCACGGAAATTACAAACCCAGACATCACGCTCTCGTCCCCCGCCCCGGCCACACCCTTGCCCGCAAATCTCGAGATCAAATGCCGCAAATGCCGCCGTCTGCTCGCGAAGTCGGCATTCATCCTTCCGCACAAGCCGCCTCCCCATCGAGACCCGTCCGCCAAGCAGTCCGACGACCCCTGCGCGCACGTCTTTCTACACCCTTTGTCGTGGATGAGGACCACCTTGTCGCAGGGCGGGCTTGATGGCCGACTCACCTGCCCGACACAGTGGTGCGGGGCGAACATAGGAAAATTTGCATGGCAGGGGTTGAGGTGCAGCTGTGGGGGGTGGGTGACGCCAGGGTTTGGATTGGCAAAGGGAAAGGTGGACGAGGTGCGTGTCAGTGGGAAGAAGGCTGAGCCGGGGTCAGAGGAGGGCAATGCCAATAGGAGGCAAGGCTATGCAAGTGCGGTGAGGTTACCGCCCAGTATGAAGAAAGGGGCCAGTAACGGCAATCTGTGACAAGGTTCGTCCGAGAGATCTCGCTTGAAGGAACTGGTGAGCCTGAAGCTGCTGGGCAACTCGATTGGACGGTGGTCCGAGCATGACAAATAGAGCCAAGGCACGAACGTTGTCGGCCGGGCCTCACGACGATGAGGTTGCCTGGCTATGGCATCATCCAGGTATGTACATTCAGTGATAGACCCTTTGATCTGTGCAGAGTAAGACAGGTGCATAGATTGCGTCGAAAGCCCTGATTTCACACGTGTGCAAGCAGAAAAAGCAATTTCCGGTCCAGTCGGCCAGGCTCCTCGGCTGGGGAGTGCCGACATCAAGTTGGCCTGGCGTTCAATCACTCGAGAACGAGCTCTTCAAAGCCCGAAAATATAGTGCTGATCCCCGAAAGAGGGTCAACGAAGAAAGAATTCGTCCCGGCCAGGAGGGGTACTTGCCTATTCGAGAAGCACTCAGTCGTTGCAAGACGCTGACGACAAATGGGCTTCGAGACGGTACGAGAGCAAGAAGGCGCTAGAAGGTTGCTGGCCGTTGGCCGACCTTCTGGAAGCTCGCTTGACTGTCTCCGGCAAACAACGGCCCCTTTCGGGTAGTTCAAGATAGGGCGCGCTGCTGCATCACTATCCAAGGCATGATGACGATCACGCGACAGATACTCTCCAGGGTCCTCCTTCAATCTGCAGGATTCGAGCTTCGGTTCTTCCTTCTGTTTTTGCCACGAATAAGAGATGCATCTGAGCGGCGCGAGGTCGTGGGACGCTCCGTGCGAGCAAGCAAGGTTTGGCATCGTCGCCCAGAGTCTTCAAATAGCTAGAGACTTGCTGTATGCAATCCTTCCTTCGTCCTGCAACGGCAAAGTTACTGTTGCCAGTTTGAGATAGCCGAAGAGACATGTTGAGAGCTTGTTGACTTAGGCGGGGTCAAGTCAGAGGTGGGCGTAAGCCGGCTACCTGGACACTTACCTCGTTCAACGTCGTCAGCAGATTGAACAGACCTTCATTCGACAAATTTCACTCCGCCATCCAGCATGGCAGACTTGTCGTCGAAATTCAGCACTGTATACACCCTGACCAGTGCGTCATCTCTAGCATCGATTACCACTTTTCAGTTTATCGCCCAGCCCTGGTGGCGTTGGCATCGAAATCCTTGACGGCTGGGTATCGTTCGGGAAATTCTATTTCTCAATCCAGTAGGCAATTGACTTTACGGCGTCCGAGTCGAAATGATCTTGTGTATTGACGGTGTGATTGCATACAATTCTTCGGCCTGTCGGCTTGCCGGTGTGACATCCAATTCGTTCCCTCGGGTTCTGGAGTACATCGACTTGTCTGCCCGGCGTTAAGTTGTTAAGGCAGATGTGTCTGACCCGCCTTGCGTAAGCTATCCGCTAAAAGCCGTGATCAGGGCATTGACGGGATACAGCCTTCTCGTAGGGCTATCCGACATGAAGGGTTTGAAGTTTCAGCCTTACAGGTTGCCTCGTCGCTTAGTTGGTGGATGGTCCGCTCATCATCGAACAGCGGACTCATCGCGTCTGAAATTTGCCCCACGGCATCCGTGATGTCGAAAATCATACTCCGCAGGAATCACAACATCAATAATCCTTGGAGATGATCCTTTTGGCCCTTAAATGCACGGATCCTTTGTCGACCCACAAGCTTTGCCGGAATCCTGCGAATGCTGACATGCTGATGCCGTCGTCGGCCTCTAACATGACTGGTTCACCAAGTCTGGATACTTTCTGACCACCTTACCCCGTCAGATCGCTTGGCATGTTTCACGACTTTGGGACTGATTTCAGGTGTCAGGCCATCAATGCGAGTAGGTTCAGTATGGCCGGCTGACTCGAAGGCATCGGCCGCGCCGAAACTTAGTGCAATTGAATTTCTGTCCCAACATTGAAGAGCGGGTTTTCCTACATTGAAACTTGGATGGTTTCGGACGGCCGCCTGAACTGCGATCAGCCCGAGTAATCGATAATGAGGCTAAGATCGCGTACCTGCCATAGTCGCTGATCTCGAGCCAGACCATAATCAACGACTGACACGACCAAAGTATCGAAGACTTGCGGAGGACAACATCCGGCATGAGCGTGTCCAGCTGAAGCTGAACGGGAAGGGCCGGGACAACAACGTGGTTCAGGTTGGAGACGTGGGTCAGCCTTGTCGGAACAAGGGTCCATGGAACCCCGACCCCAGCATTCATCCAACATCCACACTAGGTGTCCGTAATGCCGAGTATGGTTAAGAAGCTCGGGCCAAGAGACTGACAGATTCATTGCAGGTCAGAGGTTTGCTAGGACTTCAGTTTCAGGCAGTGTAATTTGGAGAGGGATCCCGATCATCCGCGGTGCGCTTGCAAGCGCTGCCTCTGTGCAAATGTCAAACAGGGCCCGGATGTGGCATGGAGGCGAGCCAGCAGCCGAAAACGGAGGAGGTTGGGGGCACACTTTCTCGGCGGGAGGCCCAACTGCAAAGGTTGGATCGCTGTCTTGATCCAAAGCTGGCAATTCGTGCGCAACTTCAATCACTTCTGCAGTCGTCCTACCTGGGTGAACACGAACGGCACGATGCGAGCTCGTGTTGTATGCATATTGCGAAGCAAAAATGTTCGCCATCAACCACGTGTCGACGTGGCAAAGGCTGGGATTTCTGCTTGTTTCTCATGGTTCAGAGCTCGTGGGAGAACGGAAATGCATCGCGTCGTTCGGCCAAATTCCGTCCAACTTGAGCATGGCTTGGAGTGGTGGAATAGATTAGCAGCTCCACGATTATGGAAATATTTCGCGGCGTACATCTAGTGCTTACAAGGGCACGAACCGCAGAGGGACCGTCTTGGACCGTTGGATGTTAAAGCTGAACCCTGTTACACGCTCACTGCATGTTTGTGCCGTAGCTCGGCACTACAATAGTGTATGCTGCAGACTCGCAGAATAATGCACCGTCATTGAGAAGTGACTGACATGGTTTCACGCCAATGCCCTTCCGAGTTACCATCGAGCCGGGTGCGTCACGGTTATTTCCAAACGAGTACGAAATGTGTCTTGGCTCTGTGTCATTGAAAATCCCCTTTAGGCGCTGCAGGGAAGAAGGTAGGGTCTTTAATTCGTTGTTGATTTCGCTTCGCAATCTCCAAGTTGCGCACACGGTCGACTCGCATTTGAAAGAAATTTCTGTTGGCATTGAGAAGGCGACCCTGCAGACTCGGCACGATGCACTCACCTGTGAAGGGCGTAGATGCGAGGAATGTCTTCGGTCTTGTTGTTGCCATTTGCATTGGTTTGTAGGGCCTTGATCTGTACAACTTTAGATTCAAAGCGTGATGATCGATTAGCGATCCAGGTGAGAAGAAACTGACCTTGTCATCCCTTTCTTTTTCAGCCTTGTCGTCGTCTTCGTCGGCCTTCTTCTTGTCTTTGTCATCATCTTTGGCCTTTCTCTTGGCCTTCTTCTTGCGCTGTTTCTCTTCGTACTCTTGCTTGATCTTCTCGATCTCTATATCCAGCAGCTCTTTCTTCTTCTTTGCGGCTTCCTCTCCGGCATCCACGACGGGGGAGGCGAATCCTCTGTCGCTGAGGTGGGAAACACAGATGTAAAGAAAGTCCTGGAAGACCAATCGTAAGTCGATCCAATTCCACAAGCCCATGCAGGTGGGTGGGCGTCCGATCAATGACTACACCTACCTTGTTGTCGGGCGTGATCATCACTTTGGTTGAAGGTTTGTGACAGATGTAACATGGTTTGGACGAAGCCTCAGCCACAGTGCGTAAATGGTAAACATTCTGAAATGGTGAGGACATCCTGATGATCAGTACGGGTCCATCGGACCATCGAAGACTAGCAGCGTCCTTTGAAGGTATCAGGGCTATTGCTTGTGGCCGTCTGAGTTGATCGAAATCTACGAGGAAGGTAAGGTGAAAGTGAGGAACTGTTCTGGCCACTTGACCTCAGCCCTACCGCGCTAACCCATTACAGGCAAGCCTTTCTGACTTGCTCTTGGTTTCCTCAGATCAATTCTCTTCAAGATGTCCCTTGTTTTGCATGAGACAAACTACTCTAACTCTCGAGAATTCATCTTCGTCCATGATTTTGCTCGCACGTTGTTTTTCATTGAAAATTTGTGACGCCGTCCAACACGGAAAGCGAAGTTTCGGCCAACCAATAAAACATGCTCGCTCGATAAAAGATAAGCAGAAAAAGATTTCCTGGCATTGACCTCAAGCAGTCTCGAGCTAGTGTCGCTTTCTGAAGAAAAGAAGGACAAGGGCTGGCGCAGTAGGTGGTCTTGCAAATTTTCACTATACATGTGTTGTACTGAGTCACCCGGTATCATAACACTTTCTCCTCATCCGATCGTCTTGCAGACCGCTCAAACGAGGACCAGAATTTACAGTGCTCTTTGCAACCGGAACTCGCCCTTAGCTCACATTCGGCTCACTTGTATCTTATCTCCCCAACAGCGCTAGGAATAGACACGGGGTTGGTCATTGAGAGTTGCGAAGGATGGCGGACTCAGGCTCCAAGCCGCAAGCCAGCATGCTCTGGGGTGGCCGCTTCACCGGTGGCCTCGATCCCCTCATGGTTTCCTACAACGAGTCCATCTACTTTGACCGTGCCATCTACGCTCAAGACATTAAAGGCAGTGTAGCCTACGCCCGTGCTAATACGAAGATCGGGATTTTGACGCAAGACGAGTTCAATGCCATAGAGAAAGGCTTCGCAGAAGTTCTTTGGGAATGGCAAAACGAGAAGTTCGAGATCAAGCCTGGCGTTGACGAGGACATCCACACCGCCAATGAACGTCGTCTGGGTGAGATCATTGGCACGCATATTGCAGGCAAATTGCATACAGGACGCAGTCGGAATGACCAGGTCGGTACGGGCATGCGTCTCTGGCTGCGTGACCAGCTCCGAGAAATTGAGCAGCACCTCATCGCTCTCTTGCGAGTAACAACTTCGAGGGCAGCAAATGAGATCTCGGCTCTCATGCCAGGCTACACTCATCTCCAACGTGCTCAACCCATTCGCTGGTCCCACTGGCTACTAAGCTACGGCAGCGTTTTCAGCTCTGACCTCGAGCGTCTGCGAGAGGTCATCAAACGGGTCAATCGCTCTCCTCTCGGCTCCGGCGCATTGGTAGGCAACCCTTTCGGCATCGACAGAGAGGCCATGGCCAAAGAGCTTGGCTTCGATGGGATCATCAACAACTCCATGGCGGCCGTTGCGGACCGAGACTTCGTGGTAGAAACACTACAGTGGGCATCTATGCTCATGCAGCACATTTCACGATGGGCAGAGGACCTCATCATCTACTCAACTGCAGAATTTGGCTTCGTTCGGCTCGCCGACGCTTACTCAACCGGTAGTTCTCTCATGCCACAGAAGAAGAACCCAGATTCCCTCGAACTATTGCGAGGAAAGAGTGGCAGAGTATTCGGTTACATGGCCGGACTCATGATGAGTGTGAAAGGACTGCCTTCGACGTACAACAAAGACCTCCAAGAATCGTTCGAGCCCATGCTTCAAGGTGTCAAGACAACAGCAGACTCAATCCAGATTGCCACGGGCGTCCTCTCGACCCTGACCATCTTCCCAGAGAAGATGAGAGCAGCACTCACACCGGACATGCTAGCCACCGATCTTGCAGATTATCTCGTCCGCAAGGGAGTTCCGTTTCGCGAGACGCACCACACTTCAGGTCGAGTTGTGGCGCTGGCCGAGAAAGAAGGCAAGCCAATGGACAAGCTTAGCCTGCAGCAGTTGCAAGGTGTGGACAAGCGGTTTGGCCAGGATGTGATGCAGGCTTTCGACTATGAAAGCAGCGTGGAGAAGAGGACTGTGTTGGGTGGAACCAGCAAGAAGAGCGTTCAGGAGCAGATCCAGAGGATTCAAGAGCTGCTTCAATAGCGAGAGATGGGATTGACACAAGGAAAAGGTGCAGTAGATCCAATCAGGACAGGGAGGGCATAGACTGAAGTGCCTCTCGAGCACTCGAAAAGCCTGTGGGCGAGGTCGTAAGATGGAACGCTTGGGTTTCTTGTGTGGTAGTGTGTCCACACTGGCGGATACATGCCCTTGCACCGATAGATGTCCCTGCTCTAGTCTTTCATGGTCGGCGGGCAGTTTCGGCTACTGCAAAATCTTGAGAGGAACGACAAAGCCGGGGTCTTTGGCGTGAATGACCGTTCCCCGAAGAATGTTCACGAGACGGCCAGGCCCATGATAGCATGATACAGATTTTGTGGAAGCCAGGTTTCAATCCCATCATTGTACATCCCGTCTCTGTACCCTTGCGTCCAACTGCGCCTGCTGAGAAAATACAGCGCTGCCAATCGCCGGCCGTGCGTTACCTTGTCTCTGCTGCGGCAAGTCTTCGTTCAGCGCAGTCTCACTGAGCACATCGTCATCCTTCGCGGGCGTGCCTTCAAACGCAGCCACCCTGCTCGTCTGTTCAAAAACCGTCTGCCGACTCCATTTCTCCCAGTCGTTGTACATGTGGTTCTCAATTCCCATCGCGATTTGGATCTGGGACTTGCCGAACTTGGCGCCCATGTGTCTCGCCTCTTCAGCCGCGATCCTGTCTCTTCGTTCTTCCCTCCTCCTCAATGTGTAGAACTCTTTGCGCGCGATATCGTATGCTTGAGGAACAGTGATATCGGGTGTGTTTTGGAGAAGCCAAAGCTGGCGTTGGACCACACATTCGCCCGATAAGGGGATGCCCGGCTGGACGAGGCCTGTCGACCAGTCCGCATTCTGGTGTTGATCGCCGGATGTTTCGACGATTACCCGGGGGCGGGCGAGCTCCCAGGGGTGGTCGCTGAAGAAAGTCCGACGTAAAGAGTCCTCCTCATAGCGTAGCTGCCTGGGCTGGAAGACATGGCGAGCTTTGGCTGACTTGCTTCGTTTCGATGCTGATATCTGTTCGTATTGCTCTGTTTCACCGCTGGGAAGGGTGCGTGTGCGGACTTTTGTCAGAGCGTGCTTGACGGGCTGCTGTCGGACGAGGACCTGCGCGGGAGGAACGTCCTGTACTATGTCCACCCAATTTGGGAGAGCTGGAATCTGCTTGGACTTAAATTTAGCAAGAGCTGTTCGTCGGACGTTGAAGGCCGTCAGGTTTAATCGACCCATGATGGCAAGGTAACTAGAGAGTTCCCGATCAATGGCGGATAGTGGGCGAAGAGTGAGCCGTCGTGTGTCTCACTCCGACCTTGGGATGTGGCACCTTGATTGAATGGAGTTGCTGTTGTGCGGATGATGGGTGCTAGAAAATGCGGGTGCATTGAGCATCGAAGCTGCGGCGAAAGCGCGCTAACGGGGAAACTCGACAACCCCAGTCGAAAATGTTAACCACGCCTCATCCTTTACTCATCCCAGATGAACCCAAGCACGTTATCTCAATTTCCGAAGCAGAGGATGGGGTCTTGATCATCATGTTCCCAAGCTTATGCATCGTCCGCCCAAGATCCTCGGATGCGACAGCCTTCCGAATCCGACCTCAATAAGACCTTACGCTATCACCATCTGTGACTTTCTCGCACCAGCGATCGAACGGGTCCCAGCCCTGACTTCGAGACGTGTGCTAGGCGGCGATGGCGTCAACGAGCGGCGTGCGACTCCCACGGTCGAATCGCTCTTCTACAAGGCCCTATTCCGAGCTTCGGAATGCCACAACAGCCCGCGCTCGATAACACAAGCTGGAGCCCCACGGCGGCCCAGCTGTCAGTGGTGGCGGCAATGCAAGCAAGAGAAGACCAAGGCAATTTCGGACGGCCAGCGGCGAGGTCTTGGTTATAGTTCTCGTCGACATGCAGGACTGAATAGGAGGGTAAACGAGGATCGCCCGACAAAGAGGCGGACTGAGAAGAAGCCAACTGGATGGGACTTCTTTGACGCAAACACGCTCGAATTTGCACAGAAAAGTCGGCTGCCTTTTGCGTTCTTCCACGATCTAAAGGCTTTCCACGACAAGGTGGAATCGAAAACAGAAGAAGAGAAAGCCCAGGATGGACTACATGCATCTGAAGTCCTGCTCAAAGAACAGATGGAGCTGTTGGGATCTGTCAGACAACTTGAGGAGAAGCTGGCCAAGGCGAAAACAAGCCTGAGCGACTCACTCTGCAACGCTACAGCATCACAAGTCCAAGTGGCAGAAAGACAGTCTACTGAGCCAACCCAACCCAAGGTGGTTCTGACCAAGGACGACTACAAGAACCTAGTTGATCTGTATTTTCATACGCACACTAGCCGCTTTGATCCAGAATCACCGCATTCATCTCCTACGCCGATGGTTCTGGAGGACTATGCTTTCAAGCTTTCCGAAGACTTCGCGCCACCCAAAGCGTATGCAGAATTCTACGAAGACGAAGCTTATGAGTCGCCGCTCAAGCAAGTGGAACGCATGATCAGAGACAGGCAAGTTCGCGAAGTGACGGCCTTCAAAGCTTTCGTGGATTTGCTCCTCGACGACTATTCCTCAAATCTGGCGCTCTTCAGAGCATATAAACAGCTGCCACAGCCTGGGGTCGCCTTTTTGCCCAAAGGAACTGTCAGAGTCTTCTTGCAACGCATGTCTACGCCGTGGCAAAAGAATGAAAAATCAATGATCAGATATCTCTCCCTCATTGATGATATGCAGAAAGCCGACTTGCCGATAACTCAGGCGGAGTGGGCGTCTGCCATCTATCTCGCCGGGCGGTCTTTCTCCAAGGTCACAGATACGGACCTGAACGCTTCGATGCGACTGTGGAAGCACATGGAGCAGGAAGCCGGAGTAACAGCCCACAACGTGACATTTAACATCCTTTTCGATATTGCCGTAAGAGCCAACAAATTTCCGCTGGCTCAGATGATGCTCAAAGAAATGCATGATCGTGGACTCCAACTCAACAGGCTGGGTCGTGTGAGTATTATTTACTATCATGGTCTGCGAGGTGACGGAGACGCCGTCAGGAAAGCTTACCGTGATTTTGTGGATGCAGGGGAGATTGTCGACACCCTTGTTTTGAATTGTGTGATGGCGGCACTGTACAATGCTCAAGAACCAACAGCGGCGGAGCAGATATACGAGCGTATGAAAAATCTGCATGCTAACACTCGTCGGGAAACACGCAGTGATGGCTCGATTGCATACTACCGACAATATCCTGGTCCTGGGTCCGATGTCATCGACCGCGAACTAGCGGCAAACGCGTTGAAAAGAACGCTACTTCAGTCCAGGAGGCTCAAGGATATCCTACCCGCGCACCACCAAGCGCTGCAAGAGATTATGCCACTCCGTCCAGACCATATAACTTTTCGAACGATGATATCTTATCACGCCAACGTATCTGGAAACCTCAACCGAATCACAGTGTTGATCAGTGAAATGTCGAAGATGTTTGGTCTTGCGATGCAAAGCATTCACTATCAATTGCTCTTCAAGGGCTTTGCACTCCATGGCGCCACGAGAAGTCCTGATGCCACCTGGAGTCTGAAGCGGCTGCAAATGGTGTGGGATTCCTGCCGACAAGAGATCAAAGACGGGTTCATCGCTCGAAAGCGTGCCAGCATGGCCGCTGATGTACCACAGCTACCGTCAGTGAAGTTCATCAACGAAGATGGGGCTAAAGAAGATCAAGGCCAGTCAAATGCTCATAAACGCCTCAGCCCTTGGGACGACTTTGTTCTGGACCTCGCAGCTTTCCCTCGAGAGCGGCGAAAACACATTGAAAGAATTCACGCCGAACTTTTCGACGAAGAGCAAGAGAAGAAAGAGCCTCTCATACCGAATCTGTTCTCTCGTCGTCCAGCGAAGGAACTTCCGCCGCGAGAACAGGAGCATTACTATCCGCTGGGCGACATTAAACTGGATGAACAAGAGGGCGAATACGTACTACCGTCTCCAATTTTTACCATTGATCCATCACGCACCGAGTTCCAGGATCCTTTCTTCCCGGAGCGAGCAGATGATGTGCATCCTCTTGCACAGCCGGAGGCAGATCAGATGTCCCAGTCAGACAAATCTGATGTAGATGTCGACCCTGCCGAGAATGAGACTTTTTCTACCTCAGAATCCAAGCCTGACTCTGACATGAAAGAAGAGCAAGCAAACGCAGACACCCACGCCCCAAAAGTCGAAGACGAACCCGACGATGCCCCTCCGGTCTTCTCTAATCCGAAGTATCAAGTCGAAGCCACCAAAAGTCTTGTGTGCTGGTTGCTTCGTGCGTACGATAGCTCAACGGGCTCTCGGTCGCAGGTGGAAGAGATTTGGAATTCGGTGCGCAAGCTGTGGCGTAATCAAGATGCCAATGATCAAGCCTCTGTGATTCGAGTGTTGAGACGGTGTTTGAGGAATTGCGACCGGTATGGGCCGCCTATGTAGAGCTCTACCCTAGCACGTCCACAAGATGGCATGGGGTCTTCCAGTGTCGGTTTTAGAGTCGAAGACTAAAAGAATATTGATCGATCTAGGCAGAGATTGCAATGTTATAAGAGTTGCGATGCCTTCTGTCTGTCTACATCCCAGCAGTGGGACGTGCTTTATCGATTAAGCACGTGTACTATCCGCTTCAAAGCATGGACTGACGTGAACAATGCCATCTAGTGCCAGTCTCAAATCTATCAATCTATATTCTGGCGTCCCAGTCATAAATTCTATAACTTGCTCTCCCTCTCCCTACTCTCAGCCCACGCCACCGCATAAGGATGCCCCCTCCCCTTTACAACCAACTTATCAATCGCTCCCGTATTGACATACTCCGGCCCACACTCATCCAACCTCGTCACGCCGATATTCCGCATCGCGACCTCAAATTCGTCCTTCAAAATATCAATCAGCGCCTCCACGCCCTCTTGTCCATATCCCGTCGCGAACAGCGCGGGGCGGCCAATTCCCGCAGCCACGGCGCCCAGACAAACCAGCTTGAGCACATCCGTCCCGCGTCTTACGCCGCCGTCCACGAAGATACTGAACGGGCGGGATGCGCCGGCCTTCACGGCGGGGGAGTTCGGATGGTGCCGCGCAATGATTTCCGGGAAGCGCGCGTGGATCTCGAGCAGGACGAGCAGCGCGGGCGGCGAGGTGTCGAGATTGCGCCCACCGTGGTTGCTCAGCACGACGCCATCCAGGCCGTGCTCGAGCGCGAGCTTCACGTCGTCGGCGGACATGATGCCCTTCAGCACGAGAGGAAGTTTCGTCTGGGCACGCAGCCACGCGATGTCCGTCCAGTTGAGGTTCGGGTCGATGAAGCTGCCCATCAGGCGACCGTATCCACCGCCTTTCTTGTCATTTTTTGCTGCCGAGCTCATCATCGGGTTCTTGATGCTTTCGTCCGCTTTCACGCGTTCGTCGGCCTCGCGCTTCCCAGCGGCCGCGGCATCCGTGGTCACGAAGATGGCGCGGATGTTCTTGTGCGAGTGGATCTTGCGGAGGAGGGCTTCTGATTTCTGGCGCTCGCGGTTGACGTACAATTGGAAGAAGAAGGGGTAGTTGCTCACCGAATCCTGGGAGACGATCTCGCTGGCCGAGTAGCTCGCGTTGTTGGAGATGCATTGTAGGATGTGTCGGGATTTGGAGGCTCGAGCGAGAGCCAGTTCGCCCTCCGGATGGATGAGACGGGCCATTGCGGCTGGGGAGATCATCAGCGGGAAGGAGACGGGATGACCTAGGATTGATGTTCTTGTGTCGATTTTGTCGACTCGCCTCATTACTCGTGGCCGAAAGAGGATCTTGTTGAAGAGTCTGACGTTCAGATCGCGTGTTATCAGGTCGTTTGCAGCGGAGGAGTAGAATGCCCAGGTCTTCGCGGTTGCGGTGTTGCGGGCTGCGAGTTCGAAATCGTGGGCGTTGATGAGGGATTCCAGCGGCGGTTTCTCTGATGATGAGGCGGGCTTCGAGTTTGGCGTCTCGGAGGGCAGTGGCTGTGACCATTCTTCGGTGATTGTGCTTTGGTCGAGGATTCCCTTTAGGGCGTCTGCTGGGAGGTTGTTCTTGATGATAGCAAGGGAGTGGATTTCATTGTAGGCTTGTGTGGCGTCGCGCCCGGCGTACTTGTAAATGATGCCAGGACCGCCAGGGTGGTCGGGTGCAAAGTTCGTGATATCCCATACTTGGCCATCGATCACAATCCAGCAGTCTGTGTCTCTATTGTGCGATGATATCTCGGAGACCGACACCTTACGTTGTGCCATTGCGAGTTAAAAGAGCTTTGCGAGAAGAGGAAGGACAAGCTCACAAAGACGAGGAGGGTGTTCTCACAGTTTTCACAGATATGTACAAACTTGACTTACAGAAGCACTCTCATGTAGAATTCACTGCGCATGCGCTGAAAGTAGTTTTACCGGGTGAGCAGACCGATACGTGACATTTTTAGCCACTTATCGATGGCGCTGTATGTCGAGACGTCCAGAGAATCGAAAAATGTTGATGGAGAAGGCTCAGACGGTCGGCGTCCAGCCCGGTGCGGAGGATGAGGAGATCCAAGGGACCTGGGAGACGTTGTCATAGGCGTCGGGCTCGGCGGGATAAGTGCCGAATAATGGCCTTCTAACTTTGACGCGTAGAGTTGGAGTTCTGTCCCTTTACCAAATCTCATCCGATCTTGTCCCTGCAGCAGATCTGATCTGATGCCATTGCGGCTGAAGGCCGTTCTAGACCCTAATTGTATTCATCTCATCAGACCGTCAGCCTCGTCCGTCGGTTCTGTGTGGCCTGTACATAGGCTCTTTAGCGGTAAGCGTTGAAACATTTTGGTAATATTTTGAGTCACGGCTGAGATTTAAAAGCACAGGAGAGATGGCGCGGTAAAGGCACTATTGTTTCGCATGAGATAAGAAAATCAGCATACGCGACCATGGCGAAATCTACCTCATCGTTGAAGTATGCCGACGTGGGTAGCTCACATGATGCTCCAATCCGTCCATGAACTGATGGAATCAGGTCGGCATCAACCTCGGAGATCCGGTCTACCGTGGGAAATACCATGGGAAGCAAGCACATGATGACGACCTAGATGAAGTGGTGCAGAGGGCACTCGATGTTGGATGCACGAAAATGATGGTCACCGGCTCGAACCTCAGAGAGTCTCAGCACGCCATCGATCTGGCGAAGCAGTATCGTATGAGAATTTTGACCAGAAGTTGCTGCCTCCACTGACCTCCCTCCAGCTGGCGTATGTTATGCAACGGTCGGAGTACACCCGTGCTCGACTCAGGACTTCGACAACTACAAAGGTGGCCCAGAGGCACTGCTCAAAGATCTCCGAAGTCTTACCATGCAAGCGAAAGAAAGCAGACTGGTGGTGGCCTTCGGTGAGATCGGACTAGACTACGATAGGTTATTCCTTTCTCCCAAGGAGACCCAGCTCAAGTACTTTGAGATCCAGCTCGACTTGGCCGAAGAAATGCAACTGCCGCTGTTTCTGCACTCTAGAGCCTGCAGTGAGGACTTCGAGAGTCTCATCGGTGCACGGCTCGACAAGCTGCCCAAACGAGGCCTGGTGCACAGCTTTACGGGCACGGTCCCAGAGATGGAGTCACTTCTCAAGCTCGGATTCGACATTGGCATCAACGGGTGCAGCATGAAGACGGCCGAGAACCTAGAGGCGGTGAAGGCAGTCCCACTTGACCGACTCCAGATCGAGACGGACGGGCCCTGGTGTGAGATCCGGGCCTCGCACGCTTCTTCACAACATCTCAAGGACGGACCTGCCGTTCCAAAAGCCGCCAAGAAGGAGAAGTGGCAGAAGGGTTTGATGGTCAAAGGCAGGAACGAACCCGCCACGATTGTGCAGGTCGCTCACGTGATTGCACGAGTCAAGGAGATTTCGGTCGAGGAAGTATGCGAGGCGGCGTGGAAGAATTCGACAGAAATGTTCGGCCTAGGAACCTGAGAGCGAACACTAAGGCCGAGAAGTTGACTTCAGTCAAAGCGGAGGTTGTATTCCCGAGTTGTGAGTAAGCTGGATTGGTCATTGTCACATATTCATGCTTTGACCTCGGTGCTTGTCCATGGCCAGCGCCTTCAAGTGCGAAGCGTGCACCACACCAGTTGCCTGTTGGAGAAATCTGAAAAGAAATAGAGTAGAACAGACCTCAACAACGCTTGCGCATTATAATGTGCGATTGCTTATGACCTGTCTTGAGGGATTTCACTTCGGACGGAGTCAACTGAAGAGCACGTGAAGGGTGCAATTCCGGCTGATCGATGCAACGAGTGACTCTTCTTTGATCGCTTCACGATGCCCGACTTTTTGCCTTCTCTAGCTTGGAAAGAGCGAACGCACGCGTTGGCGGCCGCCTGCCGAAGAAAGCCTGGCTGGCGAATGACGAAGCTGCACAACCCACTCAAACTCTCAGGTGATTTGCGCTGACTGGGCTACCCAGCTACCCTAAAACCGCCGCTCCGACACGCGCCAGAGAAAAACTTACCAAGCTCACGACGTCTTGTTTCCACAACTTCCTGGATCCTCAAAATCTCGGTCGCGCGCTCGACTCGACTTCTTTGTTCCTTCATCTCCCATTCTGCACGTTGTTGGCTCTGGCGTCGACCCGAAGTTGAACCTCTCGTTCCTTTTCTGCACCACCCTCGCAGAATCCTGAACACATCACCATCACAATGTATCCCATCAATAAGCTATGTCGACCAAATCGACCACGGTTGAGATAACTGCCTTAACCACTCGGAAACAAAACGTCCTCCTTGTAGCCATCATTTCCGAGTCATCACATCAACCGAATCCAACTTCCTTCCGCAGATCGTCGAGCACGGCCACCGTTGACCGGCTTGCCTACGGTGTACACCTGTGTCTCAGACGAACCACTGGAACACCAAAACCTTCTGGACAACATGGCCAATTAATCGCGCGTTCCAAACACTTTCTATAACCAATCTCCCGGGTCAGGCTGCTTGGGCGTCTTTGGAACCCCACTCCACGACAATTTTCGCAGCTCTGGAAAGTGTTCGATAAAAAAAATCCCCCGGGACTCTTATTTCAAAGAGCCTTCATACATTCTCGCTCACACTTTCTCCCTCGTCGATCAGAAAATCGCCGTTCAGATCGTACACGACCCGGTATTCGGTAGACCATTCGTTGACGACAGCGGCGACCCCCAGGTCAAGCACCAAGCCTGCCGTTTACTCGACTACTCGTAAAAGAGCCGCTTCCGCAGCCGAAATTCCTCGATTTCTGACAACCAACAACGACGACCGATTTGCAACCATGGTCGGCACCGGAGTCAACTCGAGCGAGCTTGCAGCCTCTTTAGCTGCGCTCAGTAATGCGATGGAAGCCGAACCCATGCAAGTTGAGGAGTCTCAACCTCCGACTCCAGATGGAACCGGGCGTCCTGTCAACTTCCAAACAATCGCCCCTGGATTGTACCGATCCAGTTATCCTCAAGCGCCTCATTTTCTTGAGCTGGAGAAGTTGAACCTCAAGACCATTGTTACGCTGGTTCCCCAAGACCTTCCTGAAGACTACAAGAAATTCATGGACAAGAACAACATCACTCACCACCACATCCCGATCCTCGCCAATAAAGACCCAGAAGTATACACCACAGACGAGATCGTGTGCAAGGT
This sequence comes from Cladophialophora chaetospira, assembly GCA_030247875.1. Taxonomy (NCBI): domain Eukaryota; kingdom Fungi; phylum Ascomycota; class Eurotiomycetes; order Chaetothyriales; family Herpotrichiellaceae; genus Cladophialophora; species Cladophialophora chaetospira. Next base: position 1,352,255 of record JAPDRK010000005.1, read on the forward strand.
CCTCGAGCTCATGCTGGACTCTGCGAACTATCCCATGCTCATCCACTGCAACAAGGGAAAGCACCGGACTGGATGCATCACCGCCTCTTTCCGCAGAGTCACCGGCTGGACCTTCGATGCTTGTATTGCCGAGTACGAGCGATTCTCTAAACCAAAGGATCGTGCACTAGACAAGGTCTTCATCGAACGATTTAACCCGCTACCTCTCAAACCCACCGCCATTGAAAGAGGCTATGTCGGAGGTATCTGGCGTCAACCCATGTTGGGCTCGACCAACTTTTCCACGTACACCACAACCACGATGGAAACTAACTACACGGCAACCAGCGATGATTCGTCCTTGGACTACCTCGAAAGAATCAAGACCGACAGCGAAGCGATGGACGAGCGCCTCTATGTTGAAGACAAGGCATGATCAAGCCGCGTCTCCAGTAATTCGGCAACGGACCTCAACGGTCAGACGCACTCAACTACGCTCATCTCGATCCTTCTCATTGGAACCAGGACGAACACGAAACAGTATGGATTTGGGGCGGAGACTTGTCACAGTATGACAAACTTGGAATACGACGACGACTGGAGGTAATGGTTCGAGAACAAATCACCCTGACATACGTCGGCCGTTATTGAAGGATTGAATGCATTTTACAAAGGGCAGCGGGCCAGCCGGCGTGCGGCTTGCGCTGCAGGTGCCTGAAAAGGACATAGCAAAGGAGAAATGGCATGAGCGTAGGGCGGCAGTATTGATTTAGAATTGGTGGAATGAATGTTTTGTACGGGTGAAGTGGGCTAGTCGTCTGAAGCCTCGATTGCGGCAGCAGAAGAGAAGAAGGAGGGCTTGGATCTTCTGTCCAGCGTTGCACTGGCATTATTATTATTGGTCTTTACGGACTAGCGAGCAGGAAGATCATACCTCTTAACCCTTAACCCACCAATACTACACTACTTGAAATAGAACGAACGGCCACCAGGCCACAAAACATTATGAATGTAGCATAATGACACACTGGTCTTCCAAGGAATCATCTTGTACGTGATTTCAGTAGGCCGATGAGGCTCGCCGGCTTGATATTCTCCCAGCCGGAGAGTCGGGCGCAGAGAGCCTGGGCCTCGCCAATCGGGAAACCCTGAGGGCACACCACCCTTCCACGATCTTGAGAACCGACTCAACGACGTCATTCGGGATGACACGTCGAAACAATATCCCGACCTTTGCGCGCAAAACGCGATCTACGACATCGACAAGTCCAGGCAGACAATACTGGCTATGCGGCGGAAACGAAAAGAGGTCCATATCGCGACGCCAGGTATTGCACTGCCTCAAAAACGTCTGAACCATTCGCAATAGGCCAGCCGGTAGAGCATGGCTCTCTCCATGTTCTTAGCTTGAGCACCAAATGAGTTCTATATCAACACGCCGACTGCCATTGCTAGCGATTACGTACGAGGTCTGTCTTTGTTTTACCACCTACCCGTTGCTGGGTACAACCTCCTTAATCTCGTATCCCTCGAAACCTCAATCTCAATTTCAACCGGCAGACACTCAACAGAACGTGAGAGTTGACAACCATGACGACCCACCATGTCCTGGACAACTACTTCCTCTCCCTCACGCTCCTCATCACCATCGCCTACCAACTCATTGGCTTCTCCATCGCCTACACCCTGCAATTCGACAAACTCACCGACTTCGCCGGCGGCACAAACTTCATGCTCCTCGCCATCCTGACCCTCGGGCTATCTGCAACCCACAACGCCCGCCAGATCGTCGCCACCCTCGCCATCGCGCTATGGGCTGTCCGCCTCTCAGGATTCCTGCTGTTTCGCATCCTCAAGACAGGCAGCGACAAGCGCTTCGACGAGATGCGCGGCAAGTTCTTCTCGTTCTTGGGGTTCTGGGTCTTTCAGATGTTCTGGGTGTGGACCGTTTCACTGCCAGTGACGCTGCTCAATTCGAATAAAGTCACGAGGTACGACTCGCCAAGTTTTGGTACGGCAGCGGACATCGTCGGCGTGATCATGTGGGTTGTGGGCTTCCTATGCGAGGCTGTGGCCGACGTGCAGAAATATCGATTTCGCTCCAATGACGCGAATAAAGGACGGACATGTGACGTCGGTTTGTTCAGCTGGAGCCGTCATCCGAATTACTTCGGCGAGATCTTGGTGCAGTTCGGCATCTTCACGCTGTGCATCTCGCCTTCGGCGTACGGATACATCCCGTCAGGCTCGGGACCCTACGCGGCGCAATACGCCAGTATTGTCGGGCCCTTCTTCCTGACTCTCCTCTTACTGTTCGTGTCCGGCCTGACGCTGCAGGAACGACCCGGCGCCAAGAAGAAATTCGAAGAGGATGGGCCGGACGGGCGGAAGTGGTTGCAGTGCAAGAATTGGTTGGACAGCACGAGTATTCTTCTGCCGATGCCGCAGGCTTTTTGGAAGAGGTTACCGACCGTTGTCAAGAGGACGGTTGGATTTGAGTGGCCTATCTATGTGTTCGACCCGGAGAAGCACGTGGACACGGCCAAGGTCAAGCAGAGGCAGTCGGAGGAGGGAAGGACCAGGGGAAGCGCGCAGAGTCAGGAGGGACTCGTTGAAGGTCGGACAGATTAGTCCTCCATTATATACCAATGCTCGCTAGATGCGTTCTAATTACACGCTGTGTCTCAATATCTGGTGCTGAAAATCCAGAAGAAACTGCTCACTCTAGAACTCATAATCTAGCCTGCCCGCTGGCCAGCTTGTCCCAGTCCTCGGCCGTGAAAGGCACGTATTGATCTCCTTTAGGCGGTATCCACAAGAACACATCGTTCTTTCCCTCGGGCGCTTCTGTTCCAATTGCCTTCGGATCCACGCCTTCTTTCCGCAAGGGGACTTTATTTTGCTTGTGATTATGAATATGCGTGCTTGCCTTGACGAGCCGTAAAAACACTGGAATTGCGTACCGAGGAAGGCGCGTACGGGTGAATCTGAGCAGATCGTTGTAATCCAGGGCTGCTCCTGTATAGTTGGGGTCAAGATGGACGGCCGCGCAACCTGCTCGGCCTTCGTGGTTTGGCACAAGCACACCGTAGACGTTGGCCTCTGCGATGCCAGGGTACTGTCCGATCGTCAAGGCCACTTCCGCGGTCGAAACGTTCTCAGACTTCCAGCGGAAGGTGTCTCCCAACCGATCGAGGAAGTGCCATCTGCCATCTGCTTCTCTTCTCAAGGCGTCTCCCGAGCGATAGTAGATGTCTCCCTTCTTGAACACATCGGTAGCAAATTTCTTGTCCGTCGCTGCCTGGGATCTCCAGTAGCCCTGGAAAGCCTGCTTGCTCGGCACGGCCACGAGCATCTCGCCGCCCTCCTCATACGACGTCCTTTGCGCAAAACCCGTTTTGGGATCCCGCCAGATATCTCCAGTCTCGTGGTCAATCTTGACCGGGATATAAGTGTTGCGAAGCATGGTCCGCAGTATTAGACCGTGGTGGCCCACGCAGGCTTGGAAGTAGGGGCCTCTGTCATAGTTGAACAGGCTGAACATACCCTCCGTCGAGTTGAAAAACTCGCCGACTTCGGGTATGTTGAAGCGAGTCTGAAATTTCTCCCACACGTCGGGTCGCAGACCGTTGCCGTAGCATAGGCGCAGATTGTGCTTTCGCTCGAGCGGATGGGGCGGTGCATTCAGGAGGTATCTTGCTGTCTCACCAACGTAGATGAAGATCGTCGACCCGGAATCATGGACGTCGTTCCAAAAGCGAGAGACCGAAAACTTTGGTGCGATGGCGATCGAGAGGCCTTGTAGTAATGCACAACCGGAGCTGATTGCGCCTGTGCCGTGATAGAGAGGCATGGAGTTGTACCACTGGTCGTGACCTGGGATGCCACCGGCTATCGGTTGGGATTGTCCACGCATCAGGTAAACTCGTTCCAGAGTGAAAGCGCAGCCTTTGGGAAGACCTGTGGTACCGCTGAAACTTCGTCAACACCCATTCGGTGCGCCAGGTAGAATGGAAAACTCACCTGGTGTATATTAGACAGAACGGAAAGCTGCCTTTTGTTCCTTTTCGAAGCTCATCGCCGGGTCTGACAACGGGCTTTGCAGCGATCCTTTGTTTGAGACTGCTGTCGAGCAGTGCGATCTTGGTCCCTCGAGCTTCGATATCAGATTTGCTTTCTGCGATTCTCTTCTGGCACCCTGCATCCTCATCGACGATCAACAGTCTTGTTTCACACACATTCAAGCAATGCATCAGCGCTTTTCCTTCAAGATTGTAGTTGATAAACGCAGGTGCGGCACCGATAGCTGAACAGGCAAACCATACGAACATGAATTGCGCAGAGTTGGTCATGTACATCCCGACCAGCTCGCCGGGCTTGATGCCTTCGTCCAGCATAAATTGTGCGTATCGGAGGATCTCCTCGTACATCTGTCCAAAAGTGTATTCTCCATCTCTCGTCCAGATGGCGCGTTTGTTCCAGCTCTTCTTGCATTGCTCCTCGGCGAAGTAGAAGAAGGCGAGTTTGTCCTCCTCGACAAAGCGCTTGTACTCCTTTGCGCCCAGACGCAGTCTATTGAGTCCTTCAAAATCTTTTCGAAAATGGAACTTCGCATCTAGGTAGGCCGCTGTGGCCCAGCTGCCGGCAGCGACTGCTGCTGCTGTCGCTGTAGAAGGTCAGTGTCAGCCCAGTTTTTGCTGCCAGTGAAGGTGATTTCCCGGCGTACCAAGAGCCATATTTCACTTGTAGGTCGGTGATGACGTCTAGAAAACTAATGAGAAAGCTCTGTCGCGAAACACATATGCAAGAATGAAAACGAACGCAGAATGAGCGGTCTGTATGAAACAGATGCATAGAAAGGGTCAGTGGACTCTCTGGACGAAAGATCCATCTTCAGGCCGGTAATGAATCCCACCGATAGCGGCATCGCATCTTCGCTGATGCATCTTTGCAGATACCGAGGTATCGGCCGGTTGTTGCTGCGACGCAATCCTGGGGACGAGATTGGAGGTGAGTTGGAGTTCTGACTGGGCGTGGCTTGTGGGGGATCTGGTGGCGCTTCTGACACCGGCAGTCAGATACGGAGGAGCTCTGGGCAACCGCGTGGGTGACAGCAAAACGGCGGGCGAGGATCTCCGCCCCCAGGCGCGCCTCGGTGTCGAATTTGTCCGAGTTGCGCCGGCAGCATCAATCCCAACACGAGCTCTCTTTCATAGGCTTCGTCAATGCAGCGACCATCAATATCTAATCCAAAGCGTCGATTGTTTCTTGGGCAGCGACAAACCTATCGATCCAAGTTTCGGAATCTCGCGCCAGAGAGATTCAAATCGTGATGGGTTCTTTTCACACCTCAGACTGCGACGTGTTGATTGTCGGAGCTGGCATCTTCGGCACAAGCACAGCATACCATCTATCGCGGCGTCATGCAAATCCCTCCCGAATCACCGTGCTGGATCGTGCGCCAGCGCCCTCACCACTGGCCGCATCGTCAGATATCAACAAAATTGTCCGTGCAGATTACAGTAAGGCCTTTTACATGGACCTTGCTTATGAAGCCATGGAAAGCTGGATAAGCGACCCTATACTGAAACAGTACTTTCACCAAACTGGGTGGGTCATGGTCGATGAAAAGGACAGTGATCTCGCAGACAGGATCCGCAAGAATTTCCGTGAAAGTGGCCGTCCTGACACATCGGCTGATCTGTCAATCGACGAGGTGAAGTCGAAATGGGGCGGCGTACTCTCAGGCCTCGACACGACGGATTATGACAAGGCGTATACGAATTCTAGTGCCGGTTGGGCAGACGCTTCGGGTGCCGTTGAAGCCTGGATGCAAGAGACAGTAAAGGCTGGCGTGAAGCAGGAGGTAGGAGAAGTGACTGAGCTGATCAGTGATGGAGAGAAGCTCACTGGTGTTCGCACTGCTGACGGACGGACTTTCAGCGGTGAGCAGATTGTCCTCGCTACAGGCGCATGGACACCTTATTTGATGTCATCGCTCGAACAAAAGATGAAGGTCTCTCCAGAGGACAGTGTTAATAAACAAATAAAAGCTGCAGGAGTGTGCGTGGCAGCTTTCAAGCTTTCAGAAGAGGAGGTAAATCATTACTCGCAAATGCCTGTCCTGATCTACGGCGCGAAGGGAGAGGTTATGCCGCCCAACAAAGACAGGTTCTTCAAGTTCACGAACGCAAATACTTTCCTGAATACTCGGCCTCATCCAGAAACGGGTCAGGACATCTCGATACCCCCGCCTGACCAGAAATCGGTTCCGGCATCTCTCAAACACCAGTCAATTGAGATTATCCGCCAGCGAGTACCAGAGATTCTCAAAAGCGGCAGAGTCCCTGACGACTGGCGCCTATGTTGGGATGTGATGTAAGTTCCCGTTTCTATGAAAGGCTGTTCCGTTCTTAACAGAGCTCTTGCTATGACTCCGACAACAATGGTACAAGCTAACGCAGATCCACAGATCTCCAGACCAGAATCAGTTGATTGCGAATCATCCAGATCCGCGTCTGTCCAATCTATACCTCGCAACTGCTGGCTCCTTCCACAGCTGGAAGTTCTTGCCTAATATTGGGAAATACGTTGTCAACGTCCTGGAAGGTAAGTCGAATGGCAAGGAAAAGGACGAGGCTTGGTGCTGGAAGAGAAGTTGGGACGGTCGAGGCGCTCATGAGAAGACTCTGCCAAGGTGTGAATTGAAGGACTTCACCTGAGCAATCGACAAAAGATCTCGGTGAAATGCGAGAATGAACAGTCAGCAATTAAAATGTCCACGCCTTCGTCGAGTGACCGCAGCTTCAATTTGTGAGGGAATATCTTGTAATCGAGAGGACTTTCTCGCTCGTTGAGCTTGAGGAGATGCTGATTGCAGGCCCGAAGTATGGGCCGTGAACGCGGGCGTTGTAGCGCTCGTCTTGGACGAAGAGATGTGAGTGGGGTGTTCCTGCGGAATATTTTCTTTTGCGGTTGCTGGGTTTCGTAAAATCCAGGCAGGCAGGCAGTTGGATATCGTTTCAGGCACAGTACTGCTGAAGAGTGTCCAGAGCGAATGGGAGATGGAATTATTTGCTGCTGACGCCGCATCTCCTATCAGTCTTCTCCGCAGTCCTCCACGACCTCACAGCTTCTCTCAAGCTTCTCCACAGCCCTCACCTCTTACAGCTTCTCCGCCACTCTACAAGGATGATACCGAATCGGGGTCCGATGCAGTATCAACGCACTATTGGTTACAACTGTGGGGCAATAACATGCAGGAGTCAGCCTTGTCTTCATAGCGAGGCAGTCGGTCCGAACGGATGCACCACTCATATCACGATATTCCGATCTTGGCGAAGTGCCTCTGATCTTGATTTCGGAAATGGCCCAAGGAAGGAGGTCATTATTGTCCTCGTACAGACCGTCAAAAATATACAAGAAGCAGACTCAAAAGCACTCATTGTTGCCGAACCCCTCGTGGCCCAAAAACTGTATCTGCACATATTTCAAGCGATGCCAGTCCACGAGGGCATTCTCATCGAGCGCGATGTCTCCATTCCGATGGATGACGGGATATCAATCAAATGCGATGTTTTTCGTCCCAAAGATGGTCAACCGGCGCCTGTCATCATGACTCTAGGTCCATACGCCAAGGGGGCGCCATATTCGGTGCAATTTGCACCTCAGTGGAAATGGCTTGTCGGTACACACCCTGATATGCTCCCTGGATCAAGTCGTGAGCTGATGAATTGGGAAACTGCTGATGCAGAGATGTGGGTGCCTTTGGGCTACGTCTGCATACGTGTAGACTCTCGAGGCGCAGGACGATCGCCCGGACGTCTCGATATATTCTCACCCAGGGAGATCAGGGATTACCACGACGCTATCGAGTGGGCCGCTGCACAACCCTGGAGCACGGGCAAAGTTGGACTCAATGGCATCTCTTACTACGCCATCAATCAATGGCTGGTCGCATCTCTTCAGCCGCCTCATCTGGCTTGCATCATTCCATGGGAGGGCGCGGGTGACTTCTACCGCGATTTCGGACGCCACGGAGGCATCCAATCCAATGCTTTCGTAGACACGTGGTTCAATCGACAAGTTGTTTCTACGCAACACGGAAACCCAAACTCCATTCTCGATCCATGGCTCAATGAACGCATCAGTGGCCCTGCATCTCTTGGTGACGACGAGCTCAAACAAAATCGTGCAGACCCTGTTGAAGACATCCTTCACCGCCCACTCGATGGTGAGTGGTATCGCGAGAGATCGCCAGACTGGAGCAAAGTCAAGGTACCCTTCTTAAGTGCTGCAAGCCTGGGAGGCCACGGTCTTCATGCCAGGGGCAATTTCGAGGCTTTTACTCAAGCTGCATCCTCGCAAAAATGGTTGGAGACACATACCGGACGACATGAAGAGCTGTTTTACTTAACGGAAGGAATGGCCCTGCAGCAGCGCTTCCTAGACCACTTTTTGAAAGGCGCCGAGAATGGTTGGGACCGAGAACCCCCTGTGCTGTTAAGCCTACGGAAGCCATTCACCGATGCCGTTGAGCATCGAAAAGAGTGTTCGTGGCCGCTAACGGGGACTCAATGGACGAAAGCTTATCTGAACTCATCCAACACCGAGCTATTGTGGGATCCGACAACAACAGATTGTAGTGTAAGCTTCAAAGCTCTAGAGACAAACGTTACCTTTCGATCTCAGCCCTTGAGATTCGAAACAGAAATCACTGGTCCAATTGCTTTGAAGGTCTTTGCAGCTTCAACGACTACCGATCTAGACCTCTTTGTTACATTTCAAGCCTTCTCACCAAACGGACGCGAGGTTGATTTTCAAGGCACCATCGATCCACATACGCCACTGTCGCAAGGATGGTTACGAGCGAGCCATCGTAAATTGGATACGAAGAAGACCCTTGCGTATCGGCCCTATCACAGCCATGATGAGCTACAGCCTTTGACACCAGGCGAGATATACGAGCTTGATATTGAGCTTTGGCCTACGAGTATCGTCCTTCCAGCTGGATTTGAAATTGCCGTCCATATTGGTGGCAAGGACTTTGAACGGCCATTGCCACCAGATGTTCCCAACGAAGCATGGGTTGCGCGGGGATCGGGACCTTGGTTACACAACCATAAAAAGGATCGACCTAGTGATGTATTCGGTGGTACCACAACACTGTTCACCGGGGGACAGCATCAGTCCTACCTGTATCTACCGGTGATTCAAAAGGACTAGCATTGCTAAACTATCCGTCGGCGACAGACTATTTCAGCATCCATGGCTCTCGGAGGCAGAGTGAAAGGCCGGGAGCAATGCAGAACGTGGTGGAAAACGTCAATGACTGGCAAGTAATGCTAACGCTAGGTCTGACATAGTCCCCCTTTGAATACAAAAATGTACATCCATCCTCCCAGCTCTACTAGCCTTTCTGTGGCATACTTTGCGGCAAATAATAACTGGTTTTCTCGCCATCGTCAAGACATGACTCGAGTAGGCGCTTTGTGTAGCCACGCGATCGAAAAGATTGACATCTAGGACTGCCACTCGGCGTTCACCACCTCACCTAGTACGTCCGAAGTGAGGTGCTGGCGGGCTATGGCGAAAGCGAGCGAGCTTCGCTGTGGGGACGTGCCGGAGCTGTTGGCACTCGGCCCGACCTGTACTGTCAGATCACGGATTCGCGGCAGCCATTGCGTGTCACCGGTCGGGAGATCATTTGTGGTCATGTGGGTTTTATCGCCGATTTCAAGTGCAGTCTGGATGGTGGATGCGTCCGCCCTCCCATGTAGGATGAACAACGGATCGGACTAGACGCTGTGTGGGATATACTCATCCTTCAGTCCGTGAGTGTAAGTCAAAACATCTGTCCCCGTCCCATACACTATACAACTGCGATCGCGATTACAACAAGCCAAGCTCAGGGACCAAGATGTCGACTTCGAGAAGCCCTTCTTCAGAGTCCTTTTCATCTCAGACTCTCGATTTGCGAATCTCCCTAGACGGCCAGGTCATTGCTATCACCGGAGCTAATCGAGGGATTGGTCTTGCTATCGCCAATGCTTGCTTGGCCAATTCCGCGATTGCGGTCTACTCGTTGGACATAATAGATCCCACCGACGAATTCAGAGAAGTCCAGGCGCTGTACAATAATAGACTTCGCTACATCAAATGCGACGTAACGTCAAAAGAAGAAGTGACGGCCGCAATCGATCAGATCGTCAACGAATGCGGCCAGATCAATGGGTTGGTCGTAAATGCAGGAGTGAGCAAGCACCGACCTGCTCTCGATACCGACAAGGACTTCTTGCAGTCCATGTTCGACATCAATGTCTTCGCAGGGTACATCTGTGCCACGGCTGTTGCTAAGAAGTTCATCGAACTGGACGTCCGAGGTTCCATTGTCTTTACCGCCTCGATGGTTGGACATCGACCTAATCGAACTTCGGCTTGCTCGGTATATGGCACTACTAAAGGGGCAGTGCAGACAATGGCGAGAAATCTAGGTCTGGAATGGGCACAATACGGTATACGAGTCAACAGCGTCAGTCCGGGTCTAGTAGAAACTGGGATGGCGTCGACATTTCATTCGCTTCCAGATTGGGACTTCAAAATGAAGAGCCTTGGAGGGATGCAGCGAATGGCTGATCCAAGAGAGCTAGGAGGTGCGTATGTGTACCTGTTGAGTCAGAGCGCGAGCTATACAACGGGAATTGACATACCAGTGGCGGGAGCTGTGGGCGCGTGGTAAGCGAATACATCAGGCTTATAGGCGCGTATTCTTTGGACAAGCAAGAGGCACTACTTGAGTACACGTCTCACTCGAAGATGACATTCCAATGTTTGCCAGTGAAACCTACTCCGGACCATTTACATAGATTATATAGTTGTAACAGCTAGGCTAGGAAGCTAGAACTGCTACCATTGAAAACATCGAACCATTCAAGACCGGGAAACTCACCGCCCTCGTCAGCGAGAGGCAAATTCCACCAGTCTTCATCTGACATGTCCAGGTGAAATAGTTGATTCGCCTCAATAACAGGTCCTGATCTTTCTAGAACTTGATCCCTTTTGCCCAGTGCCTGAACGTCGCTCGATTGGGATGATATCTGGGCCATGCCGTGGCAGTTCAAACCCATATTTTGGGAAGGTTGGTAGTGGTCGGACAGATTCGGATCACGGGACGAGCTCGTCTCACCAGGGAAGGGACGTCGTTGGCCAGAGTCACAGGCCTCAGGATCAGTCGAGTTCGGCATCCTTGAGCTAGCAGGATGGTTGGTAGCGGACTCTGGAAGAAGAAAATGGTGATGCGGGCTGGCTTTGATGGCAGCACAGAGCTTTTCATACTTTTAAAGATTAGCTAGTCTTCTAAGTTGACTCATGGACGCAGCAAGCTTACTGGGGCTTGTAGTGCTTTCCAAAAACGTTGAAGGGTTTCAACCAAGCAAATCAGCGACTTCAACATATAAAGCCTCTTCTCTTGGTCTCCATCGAAATTTTCGTGCATGTTTTGGCGTCGGGGAGAGCCTTCCGCCGCAAGAAGTACACCAGCCGCGATGAATGCTCCAAACCCCTCGAGCGGACATAGGACTGTTGCATCCTGCATATTGTCAAGGTACGGCTGCAGGATTTGTACATAAGAGTCGGCATGCTGAAGCATGGTTTTAGCACTGCTCCTTGTCACCTCGGATGGGATTGGTGGCCGAGTAGAGCGACCAGAGAAAAATGGAACTGCTTTGGAATGTAAGGTCATTTGGCCCAGATGATAAAGAGCATCAGAGATCTCGAGGAATCGCAAATCCGCCGCATCGTTGGCCTTTGACAATGCGAGGCGGTAGGATGTGGTGGCGGAATTTGTGTGAATGCGCTTGGCGAGCTCGGATATAGCCAACATCTCGTCGACGCTCGAGCTCGACAGACTGTGAAGATGAGTGCGTGTGAAACTCTCTACCTTGGCCCTTATAAGGTTTAGCACACCTCTGGGATCTAGGGTTATATAGCTGTATAGCTTACCAAACTCCAACCAGCTTCATCAACACTGCTGCAGCGTTGGCGAGTGATTCCCCATCTTGCTGGAGGTCAAGTAGAACAGGGGACCAATTCTCGTCCATGCTTTGCGCTCGTTGAATGCTCCAACCAGAGACTGACGTGATTATCCGTGCTGGTAGTGGCACCATCGCTGCTTCGGTCCATGCAGCAGTGACGTATGGCATTGGTCCCCCGGCAAAACACACGGAGGTCCAGCATGCCCAGAAGCATCGACGCTGAAGCTCGGAGTCAAGCAAGAGTGCTATATCTGTGGAATCGCTTGACAAGTCGTGCTTGTAGCCTGCGACCGAGCAGAAGCGATAGGCGAGCGCTGTGACGTCTCCGTTAGTACGAGACGCCGAGGGTCCCAGCTTATAAGGTTTTAGGGGTATACGTTGGGAGCGACGAACCAATGCAAAGATCACCGGTGTTCGGATTTCCCACGCCAAACCAGTATATCTGAACCGCTTCAAGGACTTGACAAGCAGCCAGTGATGGCTCTGTCGCCATTGAGCTCATGGCTTCCTTGGTGGCGGATTTCGCCCATGACGGTCCACAGCTGTGGTAGGAGCTCAATGCGGCCAGCTCTGGAGCTGTGTTGGGAACCGCACTATTGGCCGGATCGAGAAATCTGTGAATTGTGAGTGAGGTGTATCGAGCACGATGATGGGCATGCATACAGAGTGGCCACAGCGAACAAGGCCTTGAGCAAAACCACTGGGAGGGTTCCAGCAAGGAATCTTTGGAGCAAGAGTGGTTTGTAAAACAAAATGTGGGCGTTATAGACGCGTTGAAAATAAACCTCTAGCAAAGCGAGCCCTAAAGCCGGTGGAGGCAGCGAGGCTTCCGTGGGTGTCGATACTCTTTCTGGTCTTGTTTCCGCCTTCGAGAGATCAACGTTGCGCAAGTGAGTGGGGTATGTCTGGATCCTTCAGCATTCGTCCTCGCATCATGAAGAATCCTCACCTCGGACGAAACGTTCGTCAAATTGCACGCGTCTCCTGTGTCTGGAAAAATTTGGCTCGGCTCATCGGATGTGGTGGCGCTTCCGTCTTCTATCTCTTGGAGACCAAAGGGAGCATTTGAAGACTCAGTCCAAGACTGCGATGCATCAATACTTCTTTCAGTAGCTGCGGGTCTCCCAACGTTGCGGTGGACTTCAGCAGGCCGGCCGAGTTCTTTGACAGAGATGGACACGTCTGGCCTTTGACGCCGACGATCATGGCGTTTTGGGTATGTACAAGAGCTTTGAAATTTTCGACATCGATGGCATTCGGGCAGATCTCGACTGCACTTCAACTACGGGAAATGTTATCGACGCGATGCCTATGACGAGGAAAAGGGGATAGATGCCTTCTGATGCCGACAACGGTGACACGCCGTGCTCGACAGCTCAGAACTCCGTGCTTTTACGGGCCGATTTGACTCGTCGGCAGATCGCAGGGGCACGAGCTCCCTCAGAATGCCCTGTTCGGGATTTGCCATGGGGGCACCATGCACATTGTCTCTTCGTCTCGATCATAGAAGACCGACTGGAAAGTGAATGCAGGAAACGAGTAAGTCCAAAGGAAGCGTCCTCGGCCTTTCCCATTCACAGGCGGGGATGCTTGGCAGCTGCTTCCGTTTGTTCGGCCCGAGTGGCTCTTCGTCGAATCACAAGAAGGCCGAGGCGCCCCACGAGCCCAATGCAGCAGGATATGAGGGTAGCCTGCTTCCCGTGCTGTGTGGGCTGGCCTCAGATTCAATTGAGCACTATTTGGGCACCAGATGAGATGCCAGTAGTACATATCGGTCAGTATTTGTGACTGTATGCCAAATGCTGGAAGCTAACCTCAAGGCAGTGCTTTTCAAACTGACGCGCGATGTGTCGGAGGCTCAGATACATCAATGGAAGCAGCTGGGGGAAGCCATGGTTGGGAAAATCCCTGGGCTGAAAAACTTGTCCATGGGTCCGCCTCTATCGACAGCTCGAGCTCACGGTTTCTCAATGTGCCTTGTGGCAACCCTTGACCAGGCTGAAGACGTGGATACTTACATGGCGCATCCAGCACACATCGGGTAGGCGGCCCAACTTCTGCTCCAGAAAAGCATAAGGCTTACCCGAACCTTCAGATTCCGTGATTACGGAGAGACAGTCTATTACGAAATGTTGGCATATGATGTGCAAGTGATTGAGCCCAAGCGAGGGTTCGCCTGTTGAAGTGGCGATCGATAGCACCTCTAGATTTTCAGAGTAGTCAAAATGCACTGGAGCGGCATATTCGGCTGCCAATAATCGTATGACAAGACTGGCTCTCTGCGATTCGGAAGCCGGCTTTGGTGATGTCGCTCAAGCTCGAGCCTCTGCCCCAGATGCAAACTTTCCTTTTTCCATGGGGAACCGCGGGGCACCAGCGGCGGAGAGCAATAATGATATGTGGAGAGGTGAGTGTCGATTGGCTCACAGGGTCGGGGCATCGGCTCCCTTGATGTCGCTAATGCTATACCTCTAGGCTTCCAAGCTCAAGGAGAGCGTAAGCGAACGGTTCTTTTGGACAGTGATCTCGGTAGACGAAACTCGTGATGAGTGAGGGCCGACCAGCCATTCTCCGATACCCAGCCTGAGCATAAAATGATCAGGTAGTCTGAGCACGATCTTGCCTTTTCCTTTCTCCAGTCGGCGGAGGATTCCAGCAGGTCAGCCTCCAATATTCCTGGCTTTCGGAAATCAAATCCAGGCCACTGCTTCCATGCAAATCCGTTCCATGATGAAGACCGAATACAATGCGACAGAGATTGAAGCAAGTGACGATGTCTCCTATGCACATACCGAGCAAAAGGACGCAACAATAAAAGAGAAGCTTTACCAAACCCTTGCCGTCAAACAAGAACCTGGGGACACATTGGACAACCAGATTTACTCTATGCGAGATGTTGATCCTGCATTGGACGACAAGCTTCGACTGTTGAACGAGGTACTGCCCTCATGCTCCAAACTTTATGCATTCTTCTGACACTTTTCAAGGCCATCGAAGAAATTGGCTGGACCGGCTTCCACTGGAAAATGTTCTTCCTCAGTGGCTTCGGTTACTTTGCGGACAGCCTGATCAACCTGCTCATGTCAATCACGCAAAAGCCAGCTGGCAACGAGTTCCACCCATCTTTCGCCAGGGGTTTGACAGTCGCCGCTTATTCTGGATTACTGCTGGGAGCGCTGTTCTTCGGCTTCACCGCCGATATAATCGGCAGGAAGCTGGCTTTCAATACTTCGCTCTTCATGTGTTCAGTCTTTGCTATCGTAGCAGGCGGCGCGCCCAATTGGTATGTTCTAGGCTTGTTCGTCTCACTGGCTTGTTTTGGTGGAGGAGGCAACCTGGTCCTGGACGCCACAGTGTTCATGGAGTTCCTGCCGAGCAGATACCAGTGGCTTTTGACCTTGCTTGCCTGCTTTTGGGGCCTAGCGCCAGTTGTTGCCGCTTCATTTGCCTGGCCGCTCCTCTCCTTACCCCAATTCATCTGTGCAGAGGGCGAGGTCTGCACGCGTTCGGCCAATATGGGTTGGCGTTATATTTGGATCGGGTGTGGTGCATTAGTCTTGGTGCTCAGCATCTTGCGTGTCACGGTCGTCAAGCTCTCCGAGACTCCAAAGTTCCTGGTATCCCACGGAAGAGATGAGGAGGCCGTCGAAGCACTGCAAAAAGTTGCACTCAAGTACAACCGTCAGTTCAGCCTCACATTGGAACAGCTGCGTGCTTGTGGCGAGTGTAAAGTCCTCAACAGCCCCTCGAAGTCGATATTTCCTGAAATCGGATCGCACCTGCGAGGCCTCTTCGAAACGAGGAAGCTGGCAATCTCGACATGTTTGATCTGGTTCTCCTGGCTGCTGATCGGCCTTGCGTATCCCTTGGTAGGTCTACCCGAGTCCTGATCGTGTCATGTTGCTCACAGGTTCCAGTTTTATGTCTTCTTGCCTGAGTTCCTTGCGTCTCGAGGTGCTAAGGTTGGTGAGGGCTCGCCATACTATGTATGGCGGAACTATCTGATCACGAATACTTGTGGCATCTTTGGCCCTGTGTTCGCTGGCCTGTTGTGTAATTGGAAATATCTCGGTAGGCGCTACACACTGGCGGTTTCAGCACTGGTGAGCTCCAGACTGGTAACATAGGAGAGGATTACTGACACTTGCAGCTGGCAATGGTGTTCTTCTTTGCGTACACACGAGTACGCACATCCGCACAGAATCTCGGCTTTACCTGTGCCATCTACTTCTGTTTCAAGATGTACTATGGCACCTTATGTGAGTTCTTGCTCAACGCAGTATCGTGTCCATTGTGATACAACGCATTTGCTGACCGAGGTGTTTCCGTTGCAGATGCATACACTCCTGAAGTGAGCATCCTGCCCGACGTCTGCGAGTCTCAAGCTGATGTCTGATAGGTACTTCCGTCGGCACATCGAACGACTGGTTATGGTATCGCGATTGGCTGCAACCGCATCATGGGGCTGGTGTCGGCATTCGTTGCTACCTATGCCAACACGGCGACGGAGGTGCCGATATATCTCTGTGCGGCGCTTTATATTGCCATGGTAAGTGGTGAGATTTCGAAACAGGCCGATATTGTGCTGACCAGTCACAGGCCATGGCTGCAGTGCTCATGCCATTCGAACCATATGGTAGGAAGTCAATGTAGAAAACGACATCTGGCCCGTAACGCGGGAGACTGCCAGTCCGGAGAGATCACAATTGGGAATAATCAGCATGCATAATGAAGTCGTAGGCAATGAGCAAGGGCGGCCAACACATAGGAACCTAGATAGTCATTGTTCTGAGACCACTGGCTGCTGAGGATGATGTTGCGATGAAAGGTGTCAGCTGATAGGTCTGGAAATCAGTGCTGGGAAGTAAGATTGATTTTTGCGTGGCAATCAACGTTTTCGCACCGTCTCTTCAGAAGCTCCGATAACTGATGAAGGTGCGAATGCGTGGTTCAGTTGTTCAGGTTGAGGTAAAGCGAGTGTAAGAGGTCGGTGAAATAGCTTTGAGGCTCCGCATACTCCGCGCACTCGAATGTCGACGTCATTCCTGCTTGCTGATCTCAGTGCCTCAATCAGCGCGTCATGAACAACCACAAATTTACGGCGAGGACAGAGCCCAATATAAGCCTGGATGGGCTTCGGGTACCTTCTGTTACTATCATGAGCTCCGCTGTTACCTAGAACTAATGCTATAGTCCTTCGAACTACCTCTCAAACTGGCTGCAAAGACCATCCACCGTCTCAGCCGGCTCGCATCTACCATGTCGCACCCTACACAATCTAAGATCGCTCCTTGGAAGAACACCTTCGAGGAGCACCTGAACAAATCAGGCGGGGCCAGCGCTGAATTTGTCCTCGCGACAGTGACTCCCAGGGGCGAGCCCCGTGCGCGAACATGCATTTTCCGCGGCTTCTGGGCGACACTGCCTAAGAACGAGCATAATAAACTGCCTAAGAATCCAGCGATCTACGAGTCGGATTGTCCTACATTCACGACCGATGCACGAATGGATAAGACCTATCACGTCTTCGCGACCGGCAAGGGCAAAGGAGATCTAGCGCAGTCTCGATCAGGTACCGGCGGCGGAGGACCCGTCGAAGCAGTGTTCTGGTTCAAAGAGACGAATACACAATGGCGCATGCGGGGCAAATGCTGGCTGGTCGCTGCCGACGATATCGAAGGTGGTACTGAAGAAGCACAGAACTCCGGCACAGTCACGGTCAAGGCGGAATTACAGCGGTACATGCGCATGACCGAAGGTTCTAATGATTCAGAAAAGAACAAATGGTCATGGCGGCAGGAGATCGAGAATTACTTTGAAAACCTTTCTCCTATGATGCGGGGCTCGTTCAAGAACCCTCCTCCAGGCCAACCTCTGGCCAAAGGCAGAGATGAGCAAGCGGGTGAGGCACTGGGCCAGAAAGGAGAGCACCTGTCTGATGAGACGTTGGCGAGGAAGAACTTCCGGGTCGCAGTGATCACGCCGGAGCAGGTCGAGGCCGTTGATCTCACGGATCCCGCCAAGGCCACGAGGCAGATATGGACGTTGGATGAGGAGCACGGTGGCCCCGGCGGGCCCCAGCCCAACGACGAATCGATAGGAGAATGGAATAGGGTCGAGACGTGGCCATAGAATGACTGGTTAGCAGGGATGGCCTCTCCGGCGTCGAAGTCTGGCGGCAGCTATAGAGATGACAGTCAGGAGTCGCCGATCGCCAGAAAGTCTGTCAGTGTACCAGCGACATCCGAAAATTTCCTTCACATGTTCGAAATCCCATATCGGCACTTGATCGGATTTCCAGATGATATAAATGCTATGCATGAACGCTACATAAGTCATAAAGTGGAACGAGTGGGTTTGCTCGCTCTCGTGTCAAAGCCGCTCGTCACAGCGAAGGTGTTCTCCGGCGCCCCAAATCTAAACATGATAAACAAACCCGTGCTCAGTGAACATGGTCGTCGCTCTGAGCATATCTTCCAACAGCTAGCTCGCCAAGGAAGACGCCGAGCAGAACTGAAAGGAAGTATCCCACGTTGTAGGTCATGACAGCCAACATCCTAGCAAGGTGTCAGTATATTCATTGCCCATGTTTGGTGCACGGATACTTACAGCAGATAAGCCACCGCAGCAATAAGAGTCGTCAACGCCGCCCGAGGAACATCAACGGACAACCGAAAGGGCGTAAACCCCATTCTCGCTTGCACGACTTTGACATTCTCCTCCACGCCGTTAACAGTAATAAGAGCACCGTCCTTTGCGTCGGGGTCCTGATCGATACGCCCAGCCTCGGTCGTCCGGCCTTGAACCCGGACGTAACGTCGATCTCGTGCAGCGATGCTCCACTTTTGTTCTAAGATGGCCTTTCCGGCGAAGAGAAGACGGAGGAAGATGGCGAGGATGACGAGGAATATACAGGTGCCGGCGTAGCCTCCTCCTGATGAGGGTGTCCATCCGTTGCCGTAGAGGGGTGTGTGGTGCGAGGTTGTGAAGACCATGGGCATGGACATGGAGGACATAGAGTCCGAGTTCGAGGATGACATGTCCATCGTGGTGAGGTGTTGACTGGAGTGTCGAGGGCTGATACTGTTCCGGCCGAGGTCGACAGTCGAGTCCAGAGTAAGGGCGAAAAGATCGTAGTCCGTCGGCACAGTTTGCAGTTCTGTTCCTCCGCGGTGGGTGACAACTTTCGGCTTTAATAATGCTGCTAGAATAGCGAGGGTTCTATTTATTCACTTCGAAGAGTGTCTTTGTGAGAAAAGTTAGCGGTACAAGGACCGTTCTCTGCCCTTTTGTGTCCCAGAGACGTGAGCAAGTTTCTCTTTTTGCGGTAGGTCGATAGGTGTGCCTACGATTGGCTGGTTGAGCCCGCTAGGCCCTGGACGTGTCTATGATTGGCTGTCTAGGCACTCGATGGGCCTCTAACCGATGATGATCTGACACCGAAGGGCAGGGATTAGGCGGCTGCGGCGTTCGCCCACCGCCTCTTTGGTGGTTTAACTTGCTCGTCCCTCCTATCGCACAACACCACGATCTTTCGGAGAGTTGCTGCTGCGAATTTCTCAAGTTTGTCTGCCATCTTCGACACCTTCACGCTGACGAACCAGTCGTGGCATGAGATGGCCTAAGCTTCACTGGTCCCGAAGAATGATCACGGTTTTTGTCTTGCAACAATTGGCATGTTCCGAGTCTATCTCGCGCTGTCGACATGACGAACTGCGGCACGAGAGCACATTGTTTTCCGGACAGTCCCCCCTACCTTGTCCAGCGAATGTTATACAATTAATTTCACCTATGTCGCAGCTCCCAAGTCCTGAGCGGAAGCAGTTGACGTCGTTCAGGTGTCGCCGTTCCAAAAGAGCATCCTCAGCAACGTCTCCGCGACCGACACCACGGTGTCGTCTCATGCTCAATGACTCTCACAATCCCTAAGAGAGAAGAGAGAATCACATCTTGACTCGCGAAGGTGCCTCGCCGGCAGTGCGATTTGGCGCTGAATTCTCAACCAGTGCCCTTCCTATCTGTTTCCTTTGTGCTATGGAATGCTGATTTTGCCAATGACGAAGGATCCAAGCACGCCGGTGTTTGAAGGACTATCGCAGTGTCTACGGTCGTCTTGCAGGTCAATGTTCGAAAATCTAGTCAGAATGGACGATACAATTATCTCGGCAAGCCATTGTCGCTTTCCACGTTTTAGTGAGATGAGTTGAGTCAATGGTAGAGATGTAATGGGACGCCTGCCATCGAACTTGATTCGGAGCCTACCTGTTTGCAAGTGATTGTGCTCCCCTGACAGATACCAGTGAACGCCGGCTCCTAACTCGGGACAAGATGCCGGTTCATGAACCGATTCCGATTCTGCTCGAAGCAAAATCAGCGGATCGCACTGAGCGAGAGATGAACAGAAACAGGGCATGGCTTGTGAGCCATCACATCTTCTTCGGTGGAAGCTGGGAATTCGGGTCGACTTGATGGTCTTGCTAATACTCGCTCCCCAGTTTGCATTTGTAAGTCCTTGCGGTTCTAGAGCATTGCTTGCCTGCCGTACTTACTCAATTCCACCTGCGCCGGTCCTTTTGGGCCTATCTCTGTTAAATAGACATTCTCAAGATCATCAAATCCTTAAGTGGCAAGTGGCGACGTGGCCATTGTGTGTGCGTTTCTGCACAGAGGCTCTTCCGGGCTCAAGGTCATAATGCCGTGTACAGACAGTGAAACTTGCGGGAATGGATCGTTGCGGAGTCGTTGGTCAGGGTTTCAGCATCGACGCGAGTTGCAGTCCTTCCAATTCGGTGATGCGCCCTGATGGGCACAACGTGCGAGAGTCGTTCGAGAGTGATTGACGATGAACTATTACTCCATCTGGTGGAATTTTCAGAAGTGATGTTATTCTGCTCATCAGATAGCATACTCGTACGGCATGATTAAAGATTAGAAGAGCGGCCCACCCCCGGAGTTTCGCAGCCAATTTGAAACGGACGACACGGAATTACCGCTTCCGATTGGCTGTAGCGACTTACGCGCGAGTGTTTGCTGCCAGGGCTCCGGCTTTTTGTCCCTCAAACCTCTCAACTCGAAAAGCCGTTGAGTACGAAGCTGTTCAGCATTACACCTCATTCGTTGGTTGGTCCCCGACACGGTGGTGACGCTTCGATCTGGTTGCCTCCATTGAGAATGTCGAAATTACCAACAGAGTCGGAGTAAATATTTCGCCGTGCATGGAGTCGCGTACACCAAGCCGTGCCCAAAATGCTGTGACTGAACGTGTATTAAACAAAGAGGTTGTCACGACTGCGGAAAGCCAGCCCTCCTCGATATCAACGCGCCAGACTCTCGTCGAGTACAGACAGCTGCTAGAATTCGCTACAGGACTCGTACTGCCCTACACTCTTCACCCTTTACTCGCCATCGAGGTCTACCACCCGGGCATTGCAAGCATGTGGCCCTTCAGTGGTGCAACATTCGTACCCGCCACGAGCATCAAATCGCTCGCCGGCAAGGTCATCCTTGTGACTGGAGGGAACAACGGGATAGGAAAGGAAACGGTGCTTCAGCTCGCCAAACACAATCCTCAGAAGATCTACCTTGCGTCGAGAACAGAATCCAAAGGTCGCGACGCCATCGCTTCCATCAAGGCTCAAACCTCGGAGAATGTCGACATTGAATATCTACCTCTCGACCTGTCTTCGTTACCATCTGTCAAGCAGGCGGCGGACCAGGTCATCAGCCACAGCGACCGCCTGGACATCTTAGTCCTCAATGCTGGAATCATGGCCGTTCCACCCGGAAAGACGCCCTCAGGACAAGATATTCAGCTTGGCACCAACCACGTCGGCCACTTCCTATTGACAAAACTGCTGCTGCCGACATTGCAGAAAACAGCAAAAGAACACAGCTCCGACGTACGAGTGGTGTCGGTCTCCTCCGAGGCACATAACCTGGCACCCGACTTCGACACTATCATCTCAACTGAGAAGCTCACTGCCACTGGACCTTGGACCCGGTATGCAGCTTCTAAAGCCGCCAACATCATGTTCGCCGCGGAGATGGCGCGACGATATCCTGCACTTACTAGTGTTTCCCTCCACCCAGGCATCATCAAGACTGATCTATACCTCCCCAACGCTGAGACGAATATACTGGTGAGATGGGGAGCGAAGATCGTCGGTCCCGTGCTGTTCGGCACAGTCGCAACAGGAGCATTGAATCAACTCTGGGCGGCTGCCGGCGTCAAGAAGGAGGAAATCGTGAATGGCGCATACTATACTCCCGTTGGCAAGCACAGGACTAACAAGTGGTCGACGGATGCAGATGCAGGGCGTAAACTGTGGGAATGGACTGAGAAGGAATTGAAGTCTGCTGGGTATTGATGTTGACTCTCTACGGCCAGTGGTGTTCGGGAAGACGCTTTTCTCTACTAGTGATACCAAAGAATTTCAAAGATGACCTCGACGTTGGATGAACGAAGTTTTAGACTGGCTAGCCTGTTGAAACAGCCTTGATAAGTGTGCTTCAAGCGTGTTCGTTCCTGTTCCACCGCAAGTCTACTACGCTTACCAGTTCCAATGAAGTAAGATACGAGATTTATAACATCTTGGGCTGCATAATAATGAGCGACAATTCTGCCACGGGCGCAGCACAAACGATTTTGGGCTGTGTCATCAAAGGCCAAGAGGAAACCAAGAACCCCGTGCCGGAGGTGATTCGGGCATTGTCGAGCGAGGCCTATATTCCCATTGGCGAAGGAACAACTGCCATCTCAGCTCAGCCACAGATGCATGATTCTCGCCTGAGCTTATGTTATCGTGCCTCGCCTTCCGCAACGTGGACGACTAAACATAAAAGGAGCTCTGCGGTGCTTTTGCTAGAGAAGGTCTCCGCTTCGATAGAGCAACTACCGCAAAGGACAACGCACGTTAGAAACCAGGCAAGTCGCAGTGAAGCACGAGACCCGCAGTAGACACAGTCAAGTACGGTGAACGCATCTTTACTGACCAGAAGAAATAATTCTCAACCGAAAGACAACGAAGGCAGTCAGAGCGCTCCATGAGCTCATCTGCAAGCTTACACTGAAAAACGACCAGTCCGACCAGCCTCGGCATCACAAACGCAGCCCATCACGCCCCTTATCGGGCATATAAATCAACACCCCCATCTAATTTCCAAGCTGGAGACCTCAAAACGCCTCAGTCACATCTACCTCCGCTCTCTCAGTCGAAGCAGAAGCCGCTCACGCTCAGTCTCACCAATGACACGCTCCGACAACGCGGACAAGATTGTCCTTGTGACAGGCATCAATGGCTACATAGCCACGCACATCGGCCTGCAACTCCTCCAGAAAGGATATAAAGTGCGAGGCACGTCTCGATCCGTTGCCGCCAAGGATCACCTCCTCGCAGGTGCTTTCAAAGGCTACGACGCACAGTACGAACACTTCGAGGTTAAGGACATTGTCGCGCCCGGCGCGTTCGACGACGCGGTGAAAGGTGTCTATGCCATCATCCACACCGCCTCGCCCGTCGATTTCACTCTCAAGACCGTTGATGATTTCTTTGGCCCGGCTATTGGTGGGAATTTGTCGATTCTCGAGTCCGCGAAGAACGCCGGTCCGCAGTTGAAGGCCTTTGTCGTGACCTCGTCCATTGCCGCGGTGGTTGATAAATGGCGGTTACCCCCTGATCATGACTACACCGAGGCCGACTGGAACGACACCGCCGAGTCCGTTGCCCGCAAGGAATTTACCGCCCCGGTAGCGTACGGGGCCAGCAAGTCCGCGGCGGAGAGAGCGCTCTGGAAATGGATGGAAGCGAACCAGCCGACGTTTGCCGCCGCGGCCATCAACCCAGCCGTGGTGACTGGCCCGCCAATCTCATGGCCCGCAACCCCGGACAAGCTGAACACGACGCTCCTGCCCATCTGGAATATCTACAGCGGCAAGAAAGAGATGCCCCCTCAGATCGGAGGCGCCGGGTACATTGACGTGCGCGATGTGGCCCGCATGCACGTCTGGGCCGCCGAACACCCCGAGCAGAGCAACGGTGAGAGATACATCACGTCGAACGGCAAGGCGCCGCCCCAAGCCGCCGCAGATCTCCTGCGAAAGCATTTCCCTGAGAGGGATATCATTGTTGGAACGCCCGGCCAGGGGTACACGGCGGATTACTGGTTCGTCAAGGGCGAGTCGAGCACGGTTTCCACGAAGGCGTATAAGGCACTGGGTGTCAAGCGGTTCATTTCATATGATCAGAGTGTTCTGGATACGGTGGAGGCGTTTGAGAAACAGTGGCCTGGATTGGCACAGAATTTCAAGCATAAGAATTAAGATGGATGGAAATAGTTGGTTTACGAAAAGCATCTGGAAATTTTGTTAAAAGGGTTCACCCGTGCTGTAGACGGGTTTTGAGCCGAGAATGAGATTTTGGCAAGTCTTGCGTTGGCTGAAACAAGCGACGTTGCGTTTTGGTGGTCGAGCATCGTGCCGGAAGTGACACCAGATCACGCCTGAGACCAATGAGGAAAAATTGCACCATTTCCACATAAGATGTCTACCAGAGGCCCCATTAGGGGCGACCCATCCACTCCTTCCTTCGGTCGTACTCGAAGTACAGGTCTTGCACTGCGATATCTCTCATCAGGTCATGGCGCGATGGTTTTGAGTCGGTAGGCATCCAACCGCCGACGAGCCCATTGAGCAAAGAACTCAGCAAAATTCGACCAGAAGCACCAGGCCCCAGATGACGCCGCCATGAGAGAAGCGGCCACGATAAGGTACCACCAAACCTGGGGTTGACCGGCTTGGTTGGTGACTTGTTGGACGTTCATACCAAAAATACTCTGCTCAGCCGGAATAAGTCAATGCGATATGATTGGATGTTCTGAGCACCATACCGCAGCCAGAGTCAGTGGCAAATACACAAAGGTCAGGACCGTGATGCGTCGTATGCTTGCGGCGAACGCATTTGCGGCTCTGCTTTCGGCGATGGTTGCTCTGGTGTCCTGCATTGTGGTGATGATGAAAATCTGACATATGATCAGTGATTGCAGCCTTCTTCTTCAGTGCCGAGTTACGTACCAGGCTGATCAGGTTGTTGGTCTCTTCCGTGAGCTCTGCGGATCTATCAATCTGCTCTTCGATGACGTTCATGCACTTTTTGAGGTAAGGCTCGAAAGCCTCCTGTGCATTCATGGAAATGAAGTAAGGATGGACAATCATTTGTTTTGCGAGATCTCTTGCTGCGACTAGCCTCCGGCGAACCTGTGCCCAAAGTGGTGACAACTGATGCAGCTCGCGCGTGTATTTCAGCTGGTCGGTTGGAGACAGCTCTTCTTGAATGCACGTGACACTCTCCTTCGAGTCAAAGGGGGTTTCTCCAGGCGGCGATGAACACCACTTACAAGGTAACGCAAGTGGGCTTCGGCTTCACCCAAGAAGCCGTTCCAGGTAAGGTTGACAATATGAACGAGCTCCGTCAAGATCTGGCCTTGTCCCGCGATTGCCTCTGTGTCCCCAGGCAACGTCTCTTCATCCCGCACCATTAGGGTCTCGAGGGCTTTCGCAATGGCTTCATCAGTGTGATCCAATTGAATGAGACCTCTGAATTTCTGCTTCGTAGTGTCAGTCATGAAGATTATAGCAACTCTTGTCACATGCCATTCATGTGGAAGAGGCCGGTCTTTGGCGAAGAAGCGGGCATAAGGAGTGGCATCACTGCGTCGCGACTCGGTGGGACGGGTACCAATGCTGTATCTCTCCATCAACTGAAGTGAGAAGAAGCTATCTGAAGTAGCTGTCAGCATGGACGCGTTATATTCAAGTCAAGACGAACATAGCTGCACAGTGTTCCCTGTGTTCAGGATACTGGGTGGGAATTCGAAGAATCGAGGCGTTATGGCGAGATAATGTCCAAGTGCTTCGATAACCTCGCCGCTGACGTCGGTAACGATGCTGGAAGGCAAACAAAGCTCAGCAGAGCTTAGTACAGCATGAACGCCAGAGAGACTTACTAGAAAGTGCTGCTGGAGTCTGCTGGAGCCTGACAAGCGATAAATCTTATCTACACCACAGAGTTGCAATGCGCTCACCTTAAGTATTTCAAGGAGCTGGTATGTCTGCGTGGCTTTTCTGTTGGTCCTCCATTTCGACACCAAGGCCGCACTGATGGGCTCCTTCTGGTAAATGTATTCTTGAACGCAACACTTGGCCGACGGGGCCTTGAGGGCCTCTGCTAGAACAGAGAACGGTAACCCTTTCGTGTTCTGATTCCAAGGCCAATCTTTGTGAGGATCTGTGGGATGTGGCGATGATGGCTTCAAAGCTCCCAAGCCAGACGTATTCGACATCCACCAGACTGTATTGACTGCCATTGCTGTTGCTCTCAGCCGCACAAAACCTAATGTTTGTGCTTCGTGGATTGTTCTTCTCTCCAACGACTCGAAGAACGAAGACAAAACCTAGTGAATGGATGATCGATAATAGGACACAAGTAAAATAAGAGAGTTGTTATCTCGAAATCACGATAAGGCTGAGATATAGGCTGCATGCCTCGGGGCATACCATCAACCTCAACCTCAATGGAGTTCCTTATGCCGAGCCAGACACGACCAAGAATCCATGGTCAATTAGGGTGACGGAGAACTCGCTTGCTTAAGGGCTAAGTTTGGCTTGATGTGGTTGGTAGATTGACGAGACTGCTCAGACCTTCTCTCAGACCACGCGGCAATAATTTTAGACGGCCAGGAACGGCGCCATCTGCTCGAACTCGACGCAGGCCGCAATTAGGAATCTGCTTTTGGGACTCATAGAAAATAGAAGGATCGAGGAAACCGCATGTATTCCAGGCATGCGCAGTTAAACCAACCAGCTGAGGACAGCGTTCTTCACCCAGACACACGGCCGCTGTCTGTTGCTAACGTGAGGCATGACACCAAAAAACTTTATATAGACGTCAAATGTGGCAGTTTTGATCGCATATCGGTTCGGCAGAAAGTGCAGGGTGTGGCACGGACAAGTTGGACGATGCTGAATCGAACAGTTTGAAGACTTGTACAGCATAGAGGTGATCGCCCTGTCCGACGACCAGGAACAGCCACGAGGACAAATCGGGCAAGAAGGCTGCTATGCGAGATGGCTTCTCCTGCATGTTCGTTGTCAGTGCGGCTTGATCGGCGCAGCCACTACGCCAGGCCAGCGGCGCTGTGTAACATGACCCATGGCGATTTGGAATTGCCATGAGTACGTGGTTCATTCTGCTTCTCGTGTCTTTGTTCTTGTGCAACTTCCATACTCCACCTCCAGAGACTTGCCTACGCGGAAGCGGTCGCCCGCCCGGGATTGAGAGACAAACATGGTTGGGCAGAGAAGCTCTGCCGCTGGGCTGCTGTGCGATGGCTTTCTGCGATGCATGGTCGGGGGTTTGAGGTAGCAGGTCTCTTTCCAGCAGTCTGGATCGGGATGCGAGTGTCACACTGACCGATTACTTCAACCTCGATATATGGAAGGATAGAGCAGGACGGCTCGCATTGAGAAGGAAGAGAACGGGTGCAGGTGAGAGTGATGTGAGCCGACGTTGAAACTGGTGGGCGTTCATTCGCCAGGTGACAGACGCCACTGTCTCAAAGTCCGCTTGAGGATGAGGGGTGTGGGTCACGCCCGGAGCAGCATGATGCTCGTGGGCGGAGATGACCTGCTGAAGTCCATCATCAGCCTCGTGCCGTGACATCGTGCCCCTCTTCAGGCTTGTGGATGGGTGACTTTTACCCCAAGTTTTCCTTAAAGGCCCACGCCGGACGTGGTTCCCGTCGAGAAGAATGACATATCCATTGGTACGTTACACAAGCCAGACATGATGTGAACGCTGGCATTCCGAATTGAAAGGCAGTCCGCGTCGTTGAGGAGCTGCTCAACGCATACTGCCATGGAATCTGAGACTGGTGGAGAGATAGATAGGGAAACGGTTGGATTGCCCCATGGCGTCGTCTCTCCGGGTTTCGCGTATCTCTGGGAAGGCGCCAAAGATAACGGAACATGCGACAGGGTCTCATCCGGGTCTTGGTCCCTCTTGCTCGGCTGCTCGTCGGCCACTCGCACTTGCAGCAACGCGCAGCTAACTCTGGACATCACCGCTTTCACTCACTTTTGCCTCTTGGATTTCGTTTCTTCTGGCGTCGCAGTTGTGGAAGCTTCTGACTTTGATGACTTCGGGCTGATGCATTGGCGCCCATTGGCTTTCTTCCCCAACAAGCTCCTGATTCATCTTCGCATTGGAAGGAATTGGCAACCGATTACTGCTGCTGCCACCCTCACTTTTCTCGATTCTGCTGCTTCGAGATTCCCCTCCTTCACGTTGACTTGTTTCCACGACGATCTCCTGCTTGCACTTGGGCGTATTTTGGTTCATCAATTACCTCGATAGACACTTCCTGACAGCTTCTGTGCGCGGTCCTTGTGCTCTACTGCTGGCCATCGGCGCACCTCAATACGAAATTACCCCTCCACACCTTCGTACAATTCTTGACCTGCTCGCACGCAGTGTCGAGCTTGAGGTTTCTTTGCCGTCGCCCATGCCGCCTGACATTGACAGCATCGTATGGAGATCCAAATACCTTCGCCGTCCGTTATCCTAAGACCTTCTCCCATTCTCAAACCCGCACCTATTGTGCAGCCAAGGAAAACTGCCATCGCAAAACCGAAACCCTCTGCCCCTCCCAAACCCCCGAGCAAATCGGTTCAAGATGGAGCGGTGACAAAACCTAAACAAAGCAAGAGTCGAAATGGTACGTGCGCTTATTTATGTGGCCACAGCATCGGGTCGATGGACACAAGCTGGTATATGAAAGCCCTCAACTAATCCGTTCGTGTAACAGGTTGTATGACATGCAAGAAAAAGCGATTGAAATGTGATGAAACAAAACCTTCTTGCGTCCAATGCCAGAAAAGAAGTGTGGTGTGCGAAGGTTACAAGAAGGACTACAAATGGAGGACGTTCGAGGAGACCACCTTCGCTGCCAGACCTGCCGTCAAGCGGAAACCGATCTTTCGGTCCAACTCTTTCTCCTCCGGCCAGAATGTCGATAAGGCCCCGCGGTTGGAGACTAGTCTGACCAGCGTGGACGATTCTCTGCCTCCACAGACATGGTCACCAGGTCTGCATTCCGCCTTCGAAACGGCGGCTCATGCCTTCTACGATCAGCACCAAGGTCGGGGCGAGAGTTCCACGTCAAGTCCAGAGCGGCTGGGGAATACCAAGTTCAATAGGGGACAGACATCACCCTTCAATCGCACTCCAGAATCCATCTTCATGCCCGCGTCCGAAACGGAAGGAACATCTCCAAGTCTAGGATTTGGCAATCCAGTTGAACCGTACATGCTAACCACCACGACGACAAGATCTCCTGTCAACGATAACAACAGTGCCAAGTCCTTCTCCCCAAACTCGCCGAAACTGCTTGATCTCTTGCTCTCGAACACAGAGGTAGATCAGTTTCCTGACTTACGCGAGGTGCACCCTCCAATGATCCTGGACCCCGAGGTCTCGACAGACGAAGACTTCGACGAGGAAATTAACAGATCAGAGGCCATCGCCACCTCTGCATCGATGCAGATTCCAACTCCATCATCTCTTCTGGATCCTGGCCTCTCCAACCCCAATTTCCAAGCCTTTCGTGCATCTTCTCCCACACCCAGCGAGACATCGACAACATCCTCAAAATCCAGCGAGATGACACTTCTTGCTCGACCCTCGCTTGATGCCTCTTCGCCAGAAATGCTCATGCTCCGTTTTGACAAAGAGACCTGCGGGATACTGTCTATCAAGGATGGCCCTACTGAAAATCCCTGGCGTACCCTGATCTGGCCGCTCGCCCGTGAATCGCCAGCGCTATACCATGCCATATCATCCATGACAGCGTTTCATGGTACCCACGAGATGGCGGCTCTGCGCATGCCTGGGATGGCCCACATGACGAAGGCCATCAAGCGTCTTGCTTCTGAGATCGAAAATATGCGATTAGACTCGGCATTGGCGACTTCGTTGGCACTGGCGTTTGGCGAAGGCTGGGATCGGCACGTGAGTACAGGCGTGCAGCACCTTCGTGGTGCGAGAATCATGGTCAACAACGCCGTTGTCAAACATCGGCGAGATATGCAATTGGGACAGATGAACACCCAGGATGCCAACAGACTGAAGTTTCTCTGCAATACGTTCGTCTATATGGATGTTATTGCTCGTTTGACATCTCTTGAGGAAGCCCATGATCTGAATCTGGAGGAGATCCTCCTGACGGTCAATGCATCGTATGGAGATCAGATGGAGGTTGACCCGCTGATGGGTTGTGCGACTACGTTATTCCCTTTGATTGGCCGAGTCGCCAAGCTCATTCAACGTGTCCGTAAGACGGACTCGAACTCTCTTACCGTCGTTTCGACCGCGATGGAGTTGAAAGAACAACTGCAGCAATGGCAAGTACCTCAAGCTGTTCAATTTGAGCGTCCGGAAGATCCCGGTTCGGAAGTGCAGCATTCGATTCAGACAGCCGAAGCTTATCGCTACGCTACCTTGCTTTATCTGCACCAGGCAGTGCCCGAAATTCCCAGCGATCCAGCATTTACTCTGGCCAAAAAAGTATTGGTGACACTGGCATCCGTTCCACTATCGTCGCGGACGACAATTGTCCAAATCTTCCCCCTTTTTGCGGCCAGCTGCGAAGTCACTGATCCTGAAGACAGAGGTTGGGTGATGCAACGCTGGGCTGCAATGATCAGCAGGCTCAAGATCGGCAACGTAAGTTCATGTTGGGATGTGATCCAAGAGGTATGGAGTCGCAGAGATGAGTATGAGGGTCAGAAGGCAGACCGGATGCTGAGACAGTATGCAAATCGTGGTGTACCTGGGGGCGTCCCGCCCTCCCTTGACATTCCACCTGGACTCAAAAGAAAGGCGCATACCGTTGACTCCGCTGCCATGGGTGACAATGGACTATTCGTACGCAGACAGAATCAACTTCCAAACCAAAATCCCCGAGGAGCGGAAGAGGTGGACCCGACTGGGAGGCCGATCAAGCGTCGGACGACGATGGATATAATCAACAATGGAAGCGGTATGCAGAAGAGGCCCATTAGCATGCCCCGACGCCAGACGGGCGACATTTTTTCACCTGATCAGCTGGAACCAGAATACACCGTGCGAGGACCCTTGCACTGGCTGGGGGTCATGGAAGGTTGGAACTGGGAAGGTACGTTGACTTTTTGCTTTTCGCTTGCTTCTGCATGTGCTTTTTGGGCTCCAAAATCCTTCGACATGCAATGCTGTTTGCGTTTCCCCTTTCTCTCAATGCTCAAAACTCGCTCGACAGACGGCGTGTATACAGCATTGCTCTATGGCAGCTGTCTCTGCCAGGCGGTCCGGTTCACCTCCGCCAGTTTTACTCTTCTCTTGGCCAGTGTGAAAAGGATGCTAATAGATGACTCTCAGTTTTTCTCGGTTGATTTCGCAGCTGCGTGTGCCGGATGCCTCTTTCCCGACACCGTCTTTCCGGCAGGGCTAGCAGGTCTGTGATCTCGATGATGCTGGCGGGAGTCTTTTCCAGCATGGCTGTGGTGACTGGACGATTTTGCCACACTCTTCGATATCCGATTCTCGTTGCCTGCTGGAAGAGTCGGATGCCCGGTTCCATGTTCTTTCCGGAGGCTGGCAAGGTCCATCCACCGAAACTCGGGTGACTTCTCTCTGTCACCACCACGAATATTTTCACTTCTTCCGGTGTTCCGGTCGTGGTCGGCCTCACTGGCACGTTTTCGACTCGCTCCAGTGACATTTTCGATACTTGCGAGGTAGCTTCGCATACTGGCAGCATACTCATTGAGCTCGGTGCTCGGCGTGGTTCTTGACATGGAGACTGGCGAAAGAGGCGCACTTGGGGTTGGGATTGGTTTGTTGCGTTTGCTTTGGAGATGGAGATCGATTGAGGCCGACATTTTTGGTTACCTCGGGGTGGTGCCCTGTTATGACTCTGATGCGTGATGCCCTATGAGCGACGCTTCTCGACACCAGACGGATTTTTCTCGGATTGAGCACAATCGATATTGCACGGTGCTCAGGTTTCGATCCTCGTGGGGGTTCAAGGGCGTGCAGGTAAGGGGGTTGGTATGCTGGACTCGCTTCCTGTTACTTGGTTTCTCCGGCGCAATGGTGCTGCTCCGGTGTATGGTGTATGGGTGCTTTGGTAATCTGGGCGCGTGGGTACCTGGGGCGTTCCTTTGCGATATCGGGTAATTCTATACGAATCTGGCGATTTTATGTCGTGGATAGTAACCTTTTGATTTTGGACGCCAGGGGCGAATTTGAGCTGTACTGTGTAGTGTTGCTGGGGGCAGATAGATTGCGATTGCGATTGCGGCTTGCACTGTTCTGTACTGCAATTGCGTGTTGGACGTGAAAGGCGTCCGGAAAGTACCAGGGGTCTGTGTTTAGGGGGTTCCTCAGACGTGGCGGTTCTGTAGGCGAGTAGATGATACAGTGATGAAGTCTTATCAAGTTTTGTTGCTCACTTTGCTGCGAACCTGGTCCTTTTTCCAGAGCCAGGAGAATTCTGTCGCAATGGATGGTGTGTCCGAGGAAGTAGATATAGGTAGCGAGTACAAGGAAAATAGCGCGTGGCAATGTCGTGTCAGCAGCAGGTTCCCATGATTGCAAAGGTGACGATCTAGTATAGCGAAAGAGGCCCTCCAGAATCCTGGTCTGCGACGGGTAGCTGCGTTGTGCGTTGCGTGGTTCAAGTTGCAATGGACGGATGGCTCTCGGTACGGGGCTCTGGCCGGTGGTCGCTTACGAGGTGGTCCTTTGTTTGCGTCTTGTCGTCACTTGAAGGTCCTGGTTGAGAAAATGCAGGTTGACGATGCAGATTGACGGGTTCAGAGTCGCTTTGGTTCCAGATTTACAGTTGATGCCTATTGTCGCTTAAGGTATGTTGAAACGGGGCAGACGATGCAGGCTTGCACGGTCAGTTGTTGCTCGGGGGCGCAAGTTTACAGGATACACGGTTTCCAGTACTTCACGGTTACAGTTGCAGTTGGGTGTTTGTCGCTCTGGGTTGTTGTCCTGGGTCACGCAAGATTGCGGTGTTGCTTGGGTTTCTGCTTGGTCCAGATCCAGACGGTGCTGTCGGCTCGGCTCGCTCTCCTTTTGTCACTGCGAAGACCAGAAGAAATCTCGAGAATGCCGAAAGGAAGGCTTTTTTTGGTGTAAAGTAATGCAGTAGATTCCTCTGAGCTATAGAAAAGATGTAGTCGAGGAGAGAGACTGATGGACGAGCGGAGGAGTCGAAAAATGTGGGGAAATCCTCGAGTTTTCGTCTTTATTGCTCTCGCTCAGCACGTAACCGAAACCCTTGGTACTGCCTTGGTTCAGGACCGAATATTTTTGTTGTAAGCGGTAAAGAGTGTCGCTATGGGGGTCGACACTCGGGTGGATTTTGACGAAGGGTGAGAAAGGTAGACAACGGGCGGGAACTAGATCAATAATGAGTCTTGGGGGGAGAGGTTAGAGGAGTTTCAATGGTCATGTCATCAAAGGACCCCCAGAGTGGAGTGTCAAAGTTTGTTGAAAGGAGTAAAAATATGAGGCTAGAAGCAGATTTTGCAAGCTCAGGCCTGTCTTGCGAAGAATTTTGCCTTGCGTCGGTGCAAAAGAAGGTGATATGTATGGGCGGTCGTATGGAGAGGATGGATAGACGCGGGTGGAACAAGGGATCGGTAAGGGTGTCTCCTCAAGGCTCAGGCCCGGGGCTATACCTCGTACAGCAGGACCGTAACGTATGGGGGTCGCAAGAGGCGAAAAGGCATGATGGCATCATGCGAGAGTAGCTGGATGCCGATGGTAGGACGTATTTCCGAGACGACGTGACAGGCTGGGTTCGGCGAGCTCCATGGCTCGGCAAGCGCAAGGTGGGAAGACACGAACACGCAGAAGACTAGGCAATGTCATTCGTCAGTAGGACAGTCGAAAGAACTTACCGAAAGTAATAGAATGGCGTGCGAGATGCAGTGATCACTGCAAAGACCACTTGGAACTGCCTGGCGTGGGCGAACTGAGGGGGATCCTTTAGGACGGAAATGCAAGTTTGGGGGCGCCCATTCGGCGGCAGAGGAGTTTGTGTGGAGAAGGCATGCAAATGGTTGGAGTCGAGGCACCAGCGTGCACATTGGGCAAAATGCGGCAGAGTTGGGAGCTGTGGAGTCGTCCTTCCTCATGGTAGAGAGGGATATCTTTGCATTTAAATGCAGCTTTGTCCGCGACTTCCTCGTACGGACGTGACGTTGAAGGGTACTCGGACGCATCTTATCGTAGATAGCAATAGTCGTGTCGCGGTTCAGTAGCTCGGCAGGTCTGGAACTGTGGAACGAGTTGGTGGTCCCACGCCGAATGCCATTGTTGATATGGTAATGAGATGTATTTATTGTTGATCGATAATGAGTTGCCGGGTCTCTGATATCTGTGTGACACTGATACCTTGCCGAGGGGACGCATGTGCTTGCATGATAGGGAAGAATCCCCATCTGGGTACACAGCTCCTTCTGCCTCAATGTCTCGTTGCCTCTTTCTGTACGGCGTCCGCCCCGGGTCATCCCAAAGACGTTCCTACCTTCAAAGGGCAAAGCGTGCGAGGTTAGGTAAAAAGGCCCGATGGTCGTGCGGAACGCAAAGAGAAAGGTTCGTCGAACGAGGGTTCGAGGTCAGTGCCGAGCAAATGCACCGAGGGGAAATGATTGCTGAATTGGGGTTCGCGCCCGTCGATGCGGACATGTCCAGCAATAGGCGGTCACTCGTACTCCAACAAGGTGCACAAGAGAATGGACAGGTGAGTGGACACCGGTCAGGAAGCTGTTTGGGACTGAGGATGGAGAAATTGGGAAGATGAGTAAGAAGCAGAGAAGAAAGAGCTGCTGTTGGAAGGCGCAGAAGGAAACGACATCTCTTTCTCTTGCGATTTTCCAAAAAGATCGTTCTTCCCGGGCACTCAGCTGCTCATTGGCTCTTGCCGTTAGCCAGACAGCCTTGTGCCTGGTTCAGGAATTTTGCGCTTGTTTGTCGGACGCAGGTAAGCGCAATGGTGACGAACACCCCTTGCAAAATGCTGTTGCTGGAGTTGCCTATGAGCTATTGTCAGTCATCCATAGGCATGCCTATGTACCAAGTATCAACACCTAGCAAACATGCCCAGGCTCTCCAGGCCCTGAGATCTCTTATCTCGAGCGCCTGTCCCTGATTTGCTCGATGCTTCAACGTTCCACTTACCCCTCGTGGTGAGCTTCCGCTTGCTCTCCAGAATCAGCAAGAGCTTTACCGTCTCGGGCATCCATGTCCCTCGTTACTGTACAATCACATACTCTATCTCTATCTTTGCTTTGCCCCCGAGCTGACGGGACTGGCTCGAATTCATTGAATCTGACGCCCGTTGTAGGGAGCATGGCATCTGATACGTCGACGCGCCGGATCCTGCTGTCGCATTACCCTTAGACGCGTTGTTTGCTGGTTACCAGCGCCCTGGATGATGACCGAGGTGACGCTCAGCGCGGCGAGTATTACAAGGTAGGTGGTAAGTGTTGGAAGATCCTAGGAAGTATATCTTATTGAGCCCTGCTTCCTCTTCTTCCACGCCTTCCATTCTGGCTCCATCTATTGCGTCCCTCTCAGAAATCGTGCAACCAAGTCTCACCAAAATCTTGTACTTGTCAGTGTGACAACTCTGAACCAGCCACAAAGGTGAGTTCAAAATATGCTTCCGGCAACGGTCGAAGGCACAAGTCCTCCATCTGTCTAACGATGGGTTTCTCAGTCAGTTAAATCGCCTCACAACCGACTACATCAGAAAAGATGGGTTCCACGCCAGCCTTCACCCACTTCTCCAAAGTGCAATCCGAATTTAAGCCCCCCTTGATCGCCAACGAGAACGCGTACCTCGGCGACGTCGCAAGCAGTGAGAAGATTGACTCCGAGAAACCAATCAGCTGCGGCATCTACAGACTCGAGAAAGGCACCCCGCTTGTGTATACTTACACCTACCACGAGATGAAGATCATTTTGGAAGGAGAATTCGACATCAGTGACGAGACCGGTCAAACTGTGCACGTAAGCAGTTGCAATCATTGCTTGGGCTGAGCTGATGTTCCGACTAACACGAAATTGCAGGCCGTTGCGGGTGATGTTTTCTACTTCCCCAAGGGCTCCGTTATCACTTTCAAGACCAACAGCTATGGCCTGGCTTTCTACACCGGTCAGCGCAAGGAGGGTGCCGCATAAATGGGACAAATTAGCGAGGGAAAATCGACACGGGAAGACACCAAGAGGTGAAATAGTCTACAAATCGATGACCATTCCAGCAAGCCCGCATGCAGTCTATGCTTTCTTCCTCCCTTTGCGCCGAGCCTGTGACCTCGTCATAAGGACGTATCCGAACAAAAGTAGCACTGTCCCGATTGTGAGCACGAGCCACCGATGATCCAGTCCAACCGGCACTGTATCATCTAGTCATAGGGACTCGGCCGCGGGTAAACATCCTTTGATGAACACTTCCAAGTCGTCGATCTCTTCTGGCAATGCTGAATGAGGTAGTCCTCTGAACAGACAAGTTAGCGACGCTCCATCAACAGCCTCGCTTCTCCAGTACAGGGTTGGCACTCACGCATATGTTTTGAACTCAACCTTGTGCCCCAACTCCTTCCGGAGAACATCTGCCGTCAATTGACCCCACGTGTACTTCACCACTTCATCTGCGTCACCGTGTCCCATGAAAAACGGTGTGTCTTTATTTGCGTCGTTGGCCTCCTTCGCAAAGTCCTTGATCTTGTTTCCCAGTACTAGATAGCAACTCAGGCCGAATACGCCCCCGAGCTTGTGAGGTGTTGTGACACCAGTGAAGAGAGAAATTGCGCCGCCTTGTGAGAAGCCACCAAGTATAATTCGATTGGAGGGAATGCCAGCATCGATTTCGTCCGTGATGAGTTTGTTGAAGACTGTTCGGGAGCGAAGGATGCCGGGCTCATCGTGGGCTTGTTTGAGGTCGGAGAAGTCGGTCTGAAACATCGCAGGATTCGTTAGCCTCTCGAGCACTCAAGGATGGGGTGGATGTTGGGTAGGAGTGCCAACATCTTCGCGGCGCCTTACTATATCGTACCAACCGGGCATCCGCATGCCGAAGTTCTAATCCGCCTGTCAGCATTCATGTGTCCAGTTCTTCTCCATTCTCATTGGAACGTTCCAGGTGCATACCACTGTGATCGGAATGTTGGGCGCATTGGGAAAGACGAATTTGACGTCCTCAAACTTCCCTCGCCGCCGCCAGGTTTCGGCAAGTGATACCCTGGTGTTGGTGAGCCCCGGCCCAGGCATATGCTATCACGAAGGATTAGAGAGACCACTCACCATCCTGCTCCACTATAACTTCAAGTCAGCCATCTCTTCACACAAGTTGGGCCCATGGTGCCCACCTGTCGCCCAGTCCGTGCGCCATGATCACGGTGGCCGTATGCTTCTTCAGAGCAGGGACGATCAATGCCTGTTTTCCAGCCATTGTGTACGAGAATCAGGAGTTTTAAAAAACACGAAGGGAAGAGAAGAGAGTGTTGCGAACTGTTGTAATGTTCCGTAAAGTCAACAATGGCGGGCAGTGATGGAGGCACAAATATGACGGAACCCGTTCAATCAGCCGAGGTTCAACCACTACCGCCTCGCCGCCTAGTTTAACATCGTCGCAGTTTCGGTTCCTTGACTCTTCCTTTGTCAATACGAGACCTGCCTTTACCCATACGACAAGTCTCTTCTGTAATGATAGGCTGTCTAGAAAGTAGCTTCGATGCCTGAACGAGGGCTGATTATTAGGATGTATCCTTCTTCCCCTGGCCAGGCGCCTAGATTCACTAGATTTACGTGTATGTTCCAAGCTATTTGAGGCCAATGTCAGGGGTAGTGATATAGTCAGTGCGGCCTTTGTGGACCTATTTTCACTAGCGGCACCAGCGACTTCTCATAAGTCAAGATCCTGCACCGAGTTTGCTCTCGAGGAGGGAAGAGAAATCTTGCGAGCATATGTGCTGAACATCAAGACGGCCAAGGCTTCACTAAAGGAGGAGGAGGCGGAGGAGGACAAGTGCAGAGTCAAATACAGCGTGAATGATCACCAGACGGCCAGGTGCTGAAATGCCAGCTCCATCCTTGACGGAGAATCAATCCTTCTTGTTTGATTTCAAACGCTGTCCCAGGGCGTGCGATGTCCAAGCTTACAAATTAGCATCGATCGCCGTTGCTCGCTGTTTAGGGCGATATAAATAAAACGAATTTTGGCAGCACTTTTCACTACAGTAGCTTTACGGATAGCTCTATTTTATATACGCCCGAAGCAGTACTTCCTCTAAACTAGATAACATTCAACTCGCAGAATGAAGCAGTGGTTCAGTCATCTATCCGGCCTCGATGGCTTAAAGCAGGTCAGCGCAGAGATTCCGGAGCCTGAAGCTGAGGAAGTCTTGGTTGAGATTCATGCTGTGTCCCTCAACTATCGAGATGTTGAAGGTGAGTGCGCTGGTGCTGGTGCTTCGGTGGGTCCGACGCAGGCCGTTGACGATTCATTGGGATAGTATGCGTTGGCGATTACGATCATCATGACTCGATCTCTTCACCATCCTCTGTGGTCCCTTGCTCCGACATGGTTGGCACAGTCGTGAAAGTTGGACCACACAACCGTCAAAGCCGATGGAAGGAGGGTGACCGAGTGATGGCCATATTCAACCTGACGCATGTTACCGGTCAGATCAATGACGACCATCTACCTTCCGGACTCGGCCTACCTCTTCCAGGCGTGCTCGCGGAGTACAGATGTTTCCCTAGCGAAGGTCTTGTGAGAGTGCCTGATCATCTGAGCGATGAAGAAGGCTCAACGCTGCCGATTGCAACTGCGACCGCCTGGATGGCGTTAAACTGGATGCGGCCAATCGGAGACAGTATCATGGGCAAGGGCACGACTGTGCTGCTTCAAGGAACGGGCGGCGTTTCAATCGCTGGGTTACAGATAGCCAAGGCGAGTGGTCTGACCGGTATGTTGTCCCATCGAATACAAATCAAAGTGACTAACATCGTCAAGCAATTGTCACCTCCTCGTCCGACGAGAAGCTCAAACGAGCCAAAGAGCTCGGAGCCGACCACACCATCAACTACAGGACCCATCCGAATTGGCACAAGGAAGTCATGGCACTTACTAAAAATCAGGGTGTCGATATTATTTTCGAGCAAGGCGGCCCGGAGACACTCGCCAAAAGTTTTGCATGCATCAAATGGGGAGGTCTGATCAGTTGCATTGGATACCTGAC
Source organism: Cladophialophora chaetospira (assembly GCA_030247875.1). Classification (NCBI taxonomy): domain Eukaryota; kingdom Fungi; phylum Ascomycota; class Eurotiomycetes; order Chaetothyriales; family Herpotrichiellaceae; genus Cladophialophora; species Cladophialophora chaetospira. The sequence continues at coordinate 1,391,621 of JAPDRK010000005.1, forward strand.
AGGGAAGATAGATAAGGCTGAAAGTGTCGTGAATACCAATGTGTTGGCATTGCGGCGCAACGTCACCCTGAAGGGGATCTGGAACGGCCCTCGTGATCGGCTTGAAGAAGCTCTGGAGTTGTATTCATGTCGGCAGATTCATCCAGTAGTGGAAAAGGTATTTGAGTTCGATGATGCGAAGGAAGCATTTGAGTATGTTGCGGCGGGCAGTCATTTTGGAAAAGTGGTTATCAAGGTGAAAGGATGATGGTCGTGAACATGCGACAGGTGTGGGTGATGGGGGAGGGCTGGAGAGAAGGCGATGGGTTTGATTGGGCATCCGCAGTTTCCGGCTATAAGCAGTTTGCTGGGGGGTTGCTCGTTGCTCCTCCCCAGAAACCTCTTAAAGACCATCTTCTCTGTTCTTGCACGAAAACTTGCAGTCGCGACACCAGAAACACTTTGGTGACCAGATCTTCCTCCTTGTCGTCACTTGCCGTGCTACAGCATATCTTCACGAACGCTGAACTTGAGATGGCTCGAATCGATACCCACTACAGCTTTAGGAACTCGGAACAACACGAATACGGGTGCTCCTACCCTTGACGAATCCTGGGACGAGAGCTTGCGACCTTGGGGTTCAGCTCAGCCCCCTCACCGCCACACGAGCCATGCTTCCTTACATTCATCAGCCATGAATCGTCTCCGAAGACGTGGAAGACCACAATCCCACACTGGTTTGCAAAGACCTCAAACTTCAGCCGGTGCACTTCCTTGAGAGCTACTCACACCCGGTGGTATGATTTTGCCCAAGTGCAATGTGAAAGACGAGCTCAACCGATGGATCCACTCAGCGTCGCCGCCAGTATCATCGCCGTACTTCAGGCTGCAAATACTATCATAAATGTGTGCTATGACTGCAAATCTGCAATGTCAGGTGCACCGTGGGCACTCACGTACACCATAAATGAGCTCCAAGACCTGCGCCATGTGCTTGAGACCTTGGATCGGCTTGCCGAGAAAGACGAGAAATCTCTTGGGAACTTGAAGCAAAAACGATCTTTGGAACTTCTCTGCGAACCTGGGAAAGGGCCACTCGACTCATGCCGTAGAGAGTTACAGCATCTGAAAGTTCTGATAGGCATTGAACCTGACGGAGTGACGACTTCGACCGGAAGAGCATTTATTCGCGCCATGCAATGGCAGTTCAAAGAAAAGGCTCTAAAACAGTGCTTGGAAAGGATTGAGCGATGCAAAACTACACTTGCATTAGCCATCACTGCTGACGAAGTAGCTTTGCTTCGGAATATCGAAGAGATGGGCCTCACCACAGCCTCTGACCTGAAAGAAATCGGAAACAACCTTGACAATTTCGTCCAAACAGCCCACGACAAAGAATTGGACACGAAACGCAGAGATATTACGAGATGGTTGTCATCAGTCGACACGTCCGAAACTCACGCAACGGCTCTGGCATCTCATCAGCCTGGTACAAATGGTTGGTTCTTGAAAAGTAAGGAGTTCAACTGTTGGCTGGAATCCGCCCGCTCCTTCTTGTGGTTGAGCGGCTTGCCCGGCGCTGGTAAAACGACTATGTTCGCCAATATTGTCGACCATCTCCTCAAGAGTGGCACAAGCTGTTACGTGGCTTATTTCTACTGCGACTTCAGGCGCAACGAAGCTCAAGAGATAGTCAATATCATGGGCTCGCTGGTTGCTCAAGTCTGCTCTCAGACTGGTGCTTTCCCAAATGAGCTCGAGCAAGCTTATGACCAAAGCAACAGCAGTCCCGGGCAGCAGCGAAGACCAAGCTTGTCATTGTTGAACAGCGTCCTCGAAACGATAGCTGAGAGACACGATCTTGTGCTCTTGGTGGATGGCCTTGACGAATGTCAACAAACCCAAGAGGCCTGTGCCTTTTTGTCGAAACTGGTTGCATCTTGTCGGAAAATCAAAATCCTGGTCACCAGCCGTGACAATGCCGAGACAAAAGCAGAGTTGCACTCGAATCCTAGGGTTAGGCTCGAAGGGCACATGGAGGAAGTCACTGAAGATGTCAATTCGTACATAAGGCGCCGTCTGTCGACGAACACTCAATTGCAATGGCTGACTGAATCTGTAAAAGAAGACATAGCGTCGAAGTTGATTGAAAAATCCGGTGGCATGTGAGTCGATATGCCACTCTCTTGTGACACTGACTGACGCCGCAAGGTTCCGATGGGCTCAATGCCAGATTGGCGCCATCGAAAAGCTCCGGACTGTGAAAGCCATACGAGCTGCTCTGCAACGCCTTCCTAAAGGCTTGAACGAAACCTACGCCAGAATATTGTCAAATGTCGAAGAGTTCGATATCGACCTTGTCCGCAGGATTCTCCTCTGGGTGTCGTTCACCATCTTTCCAGTGACGCTATTGGAAATCTACCAGGCTATTGCCATCGAACCTGGTCTCGATCATCTCGATGAAGAGTCTCTGCTGGCCAAGCCTGAGGATATACTCGATCTCTGTGGTAGTCTTGTCAGTGTCTCCGAATATGAGCATGTCAGGCTCGCACATCTGTCGGTTAGAGAATATCTCTTAGGACCCGAGATCAAGAAAGATGCAGCTCTTTCCGTCTTCGCTCTCGATTCTATTGCCGGGAATCATGAACTGGCTGTCAGCTGCATGTCATATCTCGCCTTCAAAGAGTTGACTTCGGGGCCTTGTCCCACCGCGAACGCCTATCTCGATCGAAAACGACAATATCCACTCTTGGACTATGCAGCGTTATCATGGTCATACTTCGTGCGCGGTACAACAATGAACCAGGATCTTAGAACCTTGGTGTTCTCGTTCTTCAGCGAGGCGAAGCGCCCAACGTTCATGTCATGGGTCCAAGTCATCAACGCCGCTCACGGGCGTTGGAACATCTATCCCAGACATGCAACTCCGCTGTATTATGCTGCTTCCTTCGGTCTACTCGAAGTTGTGCAGGACATCATTCAAAAACCTGGAGTTGATCTCAATGCCCCGGGCAGCCGTTTCGGCGGCACCGCCCTTCACGCAGCAGTGCTTCGTCAGCACGTGCACGTTATGTCTGCCCTCCTTGAAGCTGGGGCCGACCCCAACCAAGAAGACTTCAACCACGTCAGACCTTTGCATTCAGCTGCTACCTACGGCAATGAAGAGGTCGTCAAAATACTCCTGGCGTATGGAGCAACTGTCACAGTTTACACCGAATTCGGCTTGACGCCAGAAGAGGCGGCTTTGCTGAATGGTAATGAGTCGATCGCAAACCTGCTTTCAAGCCATACCAAAATACCTTTGGAATCAGGGCCTGTCGCGTCTGCTCAACCGGCTGCCAGAGGAGAGTCAGCACCAGAGAGACCTCGAGGATCTCCGCCTCTCGGCCTTGAAGGGAAATATAGAGCAGTCCCTTCATATGATGCCTTTCATCCTGGTCCACCGGTTGGGCGCTCAGATGTCACAACCGTGTCTGTGCCAGCTTCTGATCGGAGGTCGATTGAGCGCAGATTCCCGACAGAGTGTCAAGCCCCGCCATCATCAGAAATTACCCGGCTCCGTGCGCAAATTGTGCGCTCACGACTCAAGGCGCAGAAAACCGCAGGGCTTGAAAAGCATGATGCAAATTCAGGGTCCTCCCAGATCACCTCGACCGATAATCCATGACGTCCTCTGGAAACCACGACAGAACAAGGAAACATGAGAATATACCCGAGTCTCCTTAGTTGGCAAAAGTGCATGTGTTGCACGGATTTGAGTGAGAGGCTAATGCGCGTCTTTGTCATAGACGGAGTGGACACCATGACTGAGACTGTACTGAACGACTGCTATGAACCCCTGGAGTTACTGCGGAGATTGCCCCTTTCCATGCAGAATAGGTTGACTTCCGAGATTCTATGTCAACGCAGCCTTACGAAGTTGACTTCGAACTCGACCAATACACTTCCGCCCCACCGCAGTCCAGGACTCAAAAAGTTGCCACTGCCGATATGTCAATCTCACTTTCAAGTAAATGCAACATCGGGGTGTCACACTGATACATCACTCAGCCGTGCCAGCGCTGCTGCCAGACCTGACAACGGCACTTCAGAAGGACTGAGAAGCCATTCCAGACCCATGCAGCCCATTTTGGTGTAAATTCCAATGCCCAGCAAGCACGGTCCACTTCGACAGGTCACGGGAGAAACTCTCACAGGCGCAACCGCCTGGGGGACTGGATGCGTACCCAAGAAACCCTTGGCGTCATGCTCTTTCCCCTGGATTTCCGTCTTGGAGATGCAAAGATTCGCTTCGCATTGTCGGTCACTGTGGTGGGAAAAACGGGTTCGGCCAGATTTGCTGTTCGCCTCTACGCAGCGACCAAGATCGATAGTGCTGATCTTGCGGTGATGAGATCGCTCGTTAGCCAAATCCATTCACTGCAGACAACAGGCAATTTGATTATGGTTTTGCTGCAGACGGCGAGGTACTCGTGACACAGTGGTGCTTGCCGTAAGGTCCAGTCGGATGGGAAGATGTCTGCTCAATTTTGTCTAACTTTGCAGGTCTGAAGGGCATTGCGGTCTGGTAAGCTGCTTCGGCAACAACAACGGCTCGACGGCTGATATGGCTTGTGATTGTATCTTTGGACAGCCAATGCTCTTCTCGTTTGGCTCTTATGGCGCTCTTGAGGGTTCTGTCTCTTGTTTGTGGCCTGGGCCTGTACATCAAGGGGCTTGCTGCGACTTTGCGGTACGGGGTATTTTGTCATCGATGCTCTTTGAGACTAAGCAGAGCAATTTAGTCGAGGAAGCATCAGAATGATGTCCAAAGATTGCTTTTCTTGCCCTTTCCATCCGCGCCGGGCCTCGGATCACGATCGGGGACTGGTCTGTGGCAGGGAGGGGCCCGTGGTAGTGCCATACTGACGACTGTCGAAGTTCGACTCCAGCCAAGTTTTGCGGCTGGCCTTCACACTGCAGATGTAGTATTGGACGGCATCTGGCGCACTTCCATTTGCAATTGCGGCCACTTCCTCGACCGCACCGTCCTCATGTAGTGGACTTGATCGTTGTTGGGCTCGGGAAGCTCTTCGGCGGTATATTGTTGCTTGGAGTACACTCGATGCATTGCCGCGGCTGCCGCGACCACGAGGGCAGCGGCCAGAATGCTGAGGAATATGACGAGTCCGTTAGAGACCATATTGGCGCAGGGAGGCTCACGGCCTGGAATATGTTGGGGGAACACGACAGAATCTCAAAGCGCATGAGGTGTAAGAGGGCCGGAAATATTCACACCAGGCGCAGACTTCCAGGTATACATACATCCTGCGAGTGTCCGCGCGTCATGCTGTGTTCGGCTTACTGTCGCTTCCGTGACACGCCTTGAGAGTATGCATGCGTATTACGACACAAAACTCTCCTCGAGGCTGCATAGGATGGATGCCTGTGAATGGGCCACAGCAGCTCGCCTGGAGGAACACCCCGCACCTGTCGTACAACTTCCGGGCGCAGCCCAATGAGAACGAGCAGGCCAGGACAGGACCTTTCGCAACGTGCGCACGAATGTGGCATAATTTGTCTCAGTTTGTGCAACAGTCTTAATACGCGAGAGCTTGCCTTGCGCGTTGAGTGGTGTTTTCTGCTCGGTTTTCAAGGAAGGCCGGGATCATCCGGCAAGGCTTTGTGGCAGTGCATCCAATAAATCACGGCGCGCAAACGCGTTTACTCCCAGGGGCAGATGAGTTTGAGTTCACTAGTTCTGCAAGGCTGTGTGATCGGCCATGACGAGGGGGGCTAGGGAGGCTTGTCAGCCAATTTAAAGGAGACAGTCAGCCTTGCTCAGGGGGAAGGCGATCGATGGTCTTTTATTGCCCGCTCATCTCTCTCCTGGAGTCGCCTCGAGATCCTGTGCTTACTCAGGAGTGAACAGGCTGTCAGCCATCTCCTCGATACCTCGCGATGGTTTTCCCAGAAGCTCTCCGATCAACGGATCAACTATCGCAGTCTCTCCGTTCGCTATGCCATCATGCCAGCCGGCCCAGCTCTCAATGACCCAGAAATTGCTTTCTGGAACACTCTTCTTCTCCTTGTGGTACCGTTCAGCTTGTTTTCTTCCCACGATGTCGACCTTGACTTTTCGGCCTATTTGCTTCTCGATCAGCTTCGCGATGTCGCCGATAGTGCTCGTTCGGGGACCTGTCAGGTTCAGTGTCTGGCCGATATACTTCTCGTAGTTCTGGAGGATCTTGGCGGTAGCTTCACCGAGGTCGTCCCATCTGTGCACGCCATTAGCTTGTACCATTGTTGACTGAACAGTAACAGTAGAGCTTTCAAGACCGGAGCCGCCTTTCATGAAAAGGAAAAACTTACGTCACCCAAGATACGGGCCCGTCATGAGGGATGACAAAGTTGATCTCACTCGTGTCACCCTTTTTGAAATCTCGCGGTTGGAAGCCTGCGTATAGCCACCAGCTCTCTGCATAGATGCCTTCCCTCACGATCACATACTGCAGTCCGGTCTTGGTAAGATAATCGATGGTTTTGATATGTGCTTGCTGGACGCCTGCTATGCTGTCCAGCCCTGTCTTTCCCCCGAACATCAAGCTCGAGTAGATGATTGTCTTCACACCCGCCGATTTGGCTGCATCAATGGCAGCTTTGTGATGGAGCCATCTGTCAACGCTCGGTGAGGGATATGAGACCAAAAACAGGGCATCTGCGCCTCGAAACGAAGATGCTAGAGAGTCGGGAGATGTGAAGTCGCCCTCTCGAATCTCGATCCCAGCGTCCTTGGCAGCTGGTGAAACATTGTTCGCGTTGCTCGATGAAATGATCAATTGTGATGGTAAAATCAGTTTCTGTTTCAGGATGGTGTCGAGGACACGGGAGCCCAGATTCCCATTCGTGCCTGTAAGGATGAGCATTGTGGTCGCTGACAAGATTTGATTGGTATTGTCTATGGACCATTGGGAGTAGTATAAGGGAACAAGAAGTCAATTTATACGTTCGCTGTCGATCTTTAGCCGTAGACCTCACCTTGGATCAATGACGTTTTTCGGCAATTGTGGTTCATGAAAGAGCACATAGGTAGAGGATCTGCCACTCAGACGGACCAATATTGAATGACATTACCAATGATTGAGAACTTAGAAGTAGAACATATCGGAGCATTGTGATGACCAGGCTGGCCTTATCATCAATGACAGTACCTTCCACGGTTGCTATCCCAGATACCGCGGGTTTTATATCCCCGAGGATCTGTTACACGCGGCGAACGTTTACTCCCCCGTAGCCATTTCGACGCGTCGCAACGCGACTGCGCTCATTCCTCATTTGAGATCTACGCAACTGCGCAAATTGTAATTGCAACTCAACCGACAGAGATCACAAGGGCAACAATGTCAGGTCAACCAGAGTCATCCTCCGCCGCGGCAAGAAAGGCTCTCAATGCTACTGCTAACGGAGCAACACCTGACTACGAACTTCCATGGTACGCAACGCCCCACCATCAAGTCAGCAAGTTTCACTGATGATCGAGCAGGGTAGAGAAATACCGACCCGTCTATCTCGACGATGTGGTAGGCAACGAGGAGACGATTGAACGGCTCAAGATTATTGCAAAAGATGGAAACATGCCCCACGTCATTATTTCTGGGATGCCTGGTATCGGCAAGACCACCTCCGTCCTGTGTCTTGCGCGTACTCTGCTGGGTGATGCATACAAGGAGGCCGTGCTTGAGCTGAACGCCAGCGACGAGAGAGGCATCGATGTTGTGCGGAACAGAATCAAAGGATTCGCTCAGAAAAAGGTGACGTTGCCACCAGGCCGGCACAAACTGGTGATATTGGATGAGGCGGATAGGTGGGCAGACGACTACCGGCATGTTTACGCGTGGCTAATGACAAGGCCAGCATGACATCTGGAGCACAGCAAGCTCTACGAAGGACCATGGAGATCTATTCGAACACAACTCGCTTTGCTTTCGCCTGCAACCAATCCAACAAAATCATCGAGCCTCTGCAGTCGAGATGCGCAATCCTCCGATATTCACGCCTGACGGACGCGCAAGTGGTGCAACGTCTGATGCAGATAATGGAAGCTGAGAAGGTGGAATATTCCGAGGATGGACTGGCGGCTCTCGTCTTCAGCGCTGAGGGAGACATGCGTCAAGCCATCAACAACCTGCAGAGTACGTGGGCGGGCTTCGGCTTCGTAAGCGGAGACAACGTATTTCGAGTTGTCGACAGTCCGCATCCAGTCAAGGTTCAAGCAATGATCAAAGCTTGCTGGGAAGGTAAGATTGACAACGCTGTTGACTCGCTGAAAGAATTATGGTAAGTCGGCAACTGCTCGCATCAGTGGAAATGTCCGCCGTGTGGGACGCGTCACTAATCAATTTGCAACCCGATTAGGGATCTGGGATACTCCTCGCACGACATCATAAGCACTATGTTCCGGGTCACCAAGACCATCCCGACGCTCTCGGAGCACTCTAAGCTTGAGTTCATCAAAGAGATTGGCTTCACCCATATGCGCATTCTGGAAGGAGTGCAATCTTTCTTGCAACTGAGCGGTTGTCTGGCGAAATTGTGCAAAATAAACATGAAGCCCGAACTGTTTGAAGTGCCGGCTTGAACCATTTGGAGGCTACGGAACAACGGAACCGAGCACCTGCCTAAGCCTGAAAACCAAGAGAAGTTCATTTGCAGCCATCAGCACCAGCGAAGGAGGAAGCGCGGCGAAATCAAAGGGGTGATGAATATCATGGCTTGGCAATGGCCTGCCGAGCTTTCCAAGACGAAATCCGCCAATCTGCGTGCGCGATGGGCGGCGCCAGAGACCACCATCACGAAGATGGCTCCCGGAAATCGGTGCTGAGGTCCCGAACCCCCGATCTGAGGCAACTTCGTCCTCCACGTCAGCTCCCCGCCCGACTCCGCTGACGGGATGGAGACTGTTGGTGACGATCGATATGATCTAATATGATTTCACGTGAACAGTACTACAAGCGTGCTATGAGCTACTACACTGGGACATGATCAGAAGGGCTGCCGCAGGACGCGCAGTCTGCAGAGTCAGGTACAAGGCCTTGACGCGTCGATAACGGGGCAAAGAGACGTATGATAGATAGTTGAGGCAGAAGAACGCCTGACAGAGGTTGCACACGAAAGTGAATTCGAGATTGGTCCTCCTCGCTGAGTTGTTGCACGCCCATGCCCGTACTCGTACGGGCTTCAGGCCTTCATGGCAGTGTGAAAAACACGGAATCCTTTCGATACTTGAGGCTGAGGCGCAGATTTCAAGTTCTCAGGACCGCACACTAGAGATTCAGGTTTCCCCAGGTCTGCCAAAATAGCCACGAATCAAGGGCGATCGCGATGGAGAATTAGCCCCGATAAGGCAGGAAGTTCGCCCCGACGGAGTGTGTCAAGCCAATGAATTAGGCGAGCCCTGCCCACTCCTTGCGGGCCCTGAAAGCAATTGATTGTCCCCCTCGCTAGGCTGTAAAGGCACTAACCCGTCGCCTTTGTGCCTTGCAGAACCAATCTTGGGCACGGCCAAGGTGTCGGCCAGCACAGAAAATCTCCTTCTGGCTGAACATGACGCGTCTTCTCTCCGACCTCCGGCCCTCGCGCTAGATGATGGCTAGCCCTTACAGGCATGGGCGCTGTGCAAGCAAGCCACTGAGAACCTTGATGTGATGCTAACTTCGGAGTCCCAAGCAACGGCCTGCCAGCCATGCGGTAAGGCTGTGCTCTCCACCATTTTCACTGAGAGTCCGCTGCGGTGACAACAAACCGCATCCCGCCTGAATCTGGGCGCAGGACAAGATTTCTATATCTTGCTTGTCCCTGCCTCCCCTCCCCAGCCCTTGTTCTTCTCCAGCAAACCGCCCAAGACCTCTATCCTTCTTGACATAGATATCAGACACTCATCGATATCTCCTTCCTCGAAGCGACCTACCTCAGATACCCTTCAGTATGAAGTCCTTCGCAGCGCCGTTGGCGGCAGCCCTCTTCGCAACCTCCACCCTCGCATGGCTCCCATCGTGCTCATGGTCTGACTGCATGGGAAGCTGGGATGGCTCTTCATGTTCCGCCGGCTCAGGTTGGGACTGCCTCTGCTCCAACCAGACCGCTATCTCTCAATTGAATACCTGCGTCGCCACATCCTGCACAAACACCACGGATCAAGAGGGTGAGTGGCAACCACATCCCAATAAAACCCACAGGTCAGACAATGCTAACAACAAGAACAGCCATCTACGGTGCCGTCGCACAGCTCTGCGCCAACGCAGGCACGCCCGTCACCAACTCCCAACAAGCCACCTTCAGCGCCACCTCAGGCGGCTCAGCCTGGCCCTCTCAAATCACCGCCGGCCCGGGCTTCGGCCCCGGGGGCGGCTGGAACTCAGCCCAGTGGTCCAGCTGGATCTCCGCCTGCTCGACCGGTCTGCCCTCCGCCCCGAGCGGCTGGAACGGCCAAGGACCCTGGGGCGGCCCCGGCGCATGGGGAGGCAACAGCGGCGGCAATTGGGGCTCTTGGGGTCCAGGAAACGGTCCCGGCGGTCCTGGCGGCTGGGGTCCTTGGGGCACAAAAGCCAGCGGCGTGAACTGCGACTCGTGGACCACCTGGACTGCTGGCTGGGGCCCGTTCTCCTCGTGGACCGGTACCTGGTCGGGCTGCAGCACCACCACCGGCTCACCCGTCCCTGCCACCGTTACCACGACCGTCACGTCAGGCGGCTCAACTCAAGTCATCACAGGCACGACCTTCGGCATCCAGGCTGTCGCTGCCTCCACCGCGAGCGCGAGCGCTGACTCAGGCAACGCTGCGCCTTCCCTCCGCGGTCTCAGTGCCGCCGGTGCGCTCGTCGCAGCCATCTTCGCCACCATGCTTGCTTTGTAGGCGACAGTCAGTACATCACTGGGTTTTTGCACTTGAGCGCTTATGGGTTTTTGTTTTTGTGATACCTCCTGCATGCACAGGCTGGGGATACCGGAGCACCACTATGAGCACATTGGGACGGGCAGGCATGAAATTGACGATCGACACCACCACAGACACCAACAGGCCTTATTCTTGGATGGAATTGTATTGCTAATGGCATATGGCCAGGCGGGCTTATCCTGACTTGAGCCGCGATGCACAAATAGAAGAATGAAAAACAGAACAAACTCATACATTCTGCTTGGGAATTTTGTGATCCGTGCCTGACCATCTCACGTAAGCGCCGTCGGTACCTCGACCGTTGAGGGTGATCTTGTCCGAGATTCCGGACCCCTGATTCTGCTATGGGTGCATGCCCATGGCGGCCCTTGCTGACCGCGACGGGTCGGATCTATGGCATTGCTCGGACCTGCGTTTCCCCCCTTGCGAGCCATACGTATTTCGGAATCTCAGAATCGCTTCCTTAGCTGATCTGATTTCCAGAGCTGATCTGATTTCCAGAGCTGATCTGATTTCCAGAGCTGATCTGGTTTCCAGAACTGCGCGAGACCGATGTAACGGTCAAGAGTCACTCCCTCAGTCATATCCCCTTTTTTTGGCGAAGGTGAAATCCAATAACTGTCCAACTCAGGGGGCAGTCCCTTCTGCGTAGATGTACCTTTTCCTGTGTCGGCTGCGTGGCCTGCCAGGGAGGAGGAAACCTGTGGACGAAGACGTTTGGTATCGGACAAGGGCTCACACACATGGCCCTCTCCTTCGTAGCGTCAATTGTTTCCTTCTAGTACCCGTTGCTTTCGGTCCCGTCTCAATCTTCGCACGACAAAATCTTCTTCTTCACCATCAGCATTGCCTAACTGCCTCTGCACATTTCCAACGGGACCTGTAATCTCTCGGCCTTTAGAGAAACTGGGTTATACTTGACTCGGGTAGAATAACTTCCCCCAACTCAATCATTTCCTGTCCCCGTGCTTTTTTTGCGTTTGACCCCAAATGATATCCAGCAGATTCTATTCCTCAGACAAGGTGATGCATCCGTCGAAGGTGGTCGCTTGACAAATATCGGCACGGCAAGGATTCATGACCAAACGGAGCCCCCAGGGGTTGAGTTCGTCCCAGACTGTAACGTCCTCGCCCAACTTCGCACCGCTGACCACGCAGTATCGTTTCTTCCATTTGGTTCCACTAATTGGCGGCTTTCTGGCTGAATTGGTCGTCATTATGGTCCTGATGTTCGTCGGGGCGAATCTCTTGGACGGACCTCGTGGAAGTCGTTAGAAACCGTGATGCCAGCACACGGAGCAGCAAACACTGTATTTCGAAGCAGATCTGGAGGGATATTCGACCTATCGGCAATCGTATATAGCGTCGCTTCGTCGAGGATGGCGAGATATCCTGCTTGCTGGTTTAGTTCTATAAATGATCCGGGTGATCTGGCTAAACGATGAGCGACGGGACACTCACCCAACGTGTCAGTTGCATCTATGTCATGGCCACGATCGCAGATGTTGTCTGTGTTGATGAATGGCGTCACACCGATGCAAGAGAGTAATCCTTGTAGGCAAGGCCGTTTAGGCCACTCTGGCCTTCCAGCTCGATATATTGGGTTGGTACGCCGTGGCGAAGTCAAGGCGGGGACGGAATCGGCGTCTCGTTCCAAAGGGACTGCACTCGAGCCCTGAGATCATCTGTGGAAAAGAAACTTTCGAGAATTCGGTCCAGGATGCTTGGGTTCACGGTCTCAGGCACAAATCGAGCCTTGAAGCATTGGAACAGCTCCTTCCCGATTGGATGCAGTTCCTGGCCATCGTGAGAAGTCCATGCATCGATGCCGACAATCCAGATCCAGATCCAGCATTCCCGTTCACCAAGGGACTGAACATGGTCATCCTGCACGCCGACGGGGGAATTGGCGGGTGTATACATCTGCTGCAGCCTTCTCGTTAGAGAGCGTAGGAAGCCAGAGACCACCAACCCCGCAGAGCGTATCTCGGAATAGGCATTGCAAGACCATACGGCCAGTGCCAAGGTCAGCGGCTTCAGCAGTGGGTATACCTGGTCGTCGGGGACGAAGAGGCACGGGCACGCCTGACTGAATGAGTCGTACCGGCCAGGCTGTGAGTGAAAAGGGTTCGCTGTTCTTGACAACGGAACATAGGTATTTTTGCCGCCACTTCGACGTACCGCATTATTGATGCGGGACAGCAGCTCAATAATGTCAAGGGGTAGGATTTGCTGAAATGCCAAGTACTGAAAGCCGTCGGGTAAGGTGGAGACGAGCTGTTGTGTTTCGCGAGAGAACGGGATCGAAGGATAAATGGGGCAATACAGCACACGTGGGAGTAGCGTGCCCGGACCGCGTTCGAAGGAAACGATATCATCAAACCTGTCAGGTAATGGTTAGAGTAGGGAACATGCTGTTCCAATGTAGGGAGAACTCACTGCTTGATTGTTGCCTTGACAAAGCCATCGTATCCAAGTTTATCTAGGCCTCCTCGGAGCTTCACAAGTCGAGCAAGGTTTGTTCGGTGTATATCCACCGATGCTGATCTACCATTTGCGACCTGCATGGGTATCAGTATTGTTCCTTTGACTCCTAGCGCCTACGTACCTCAACGATGATGAGAAAAAGTACCGTCAGCAACATCAGATCAGTCGGCATAGTTGTTTTGTCAATCTGTTCCCGGAGTTGCTTCATCGCAACGGTCTGATGCAAAGTGACCCGTGAATCTTCGGGAGCACTCGGATCGCGCGACCTATTGGCCGTGAGCAATAGCCGAGCGATGGCTGTATGATAGAATGCCTCGCTCTCCATCATGAACTCAAACAGTATCGAAGTGTAGGTACTCGTTATATTGAACATTTCGTAAAGAGGACGAACCTAGAGCCGTGAACTCTGACGTCAGCTGCCTATTATTAATGCTGCACAGATCTCATAAAGAACGACATACAGTAGGAGCCGAGACCTCGAGGACTGAACCATCGCGAAACAGTTAGATGAGTAAGGTACAGACTGATGCTTGCCGAAAATTGGGAGCTCACAGTGTCCTACTGCCACATATACACCTGGGTGTCTTCGATATGGGATGAAGTGAAGAGGGTCCATTTTCGGTGGCGACATATATGCACTCGTCAATCCCCGGCGAGATTTGTGTCTCTGTCGTTGGCTGCTTCCTGGAGAGCCGACCAAAGCTACAGCGTTCTTCGGGCTTGAGCTCTTTTGCCGCGGAGAGGTGTCAGAGTGAATGTAGTCCACATCAGGTTGTTCGTAGTCGGAGGAGGGGGTGGTATCTTCCTCGTCATCGTCGTTGTCGTCATTTGTTTCATCGTCCTCGCCAGTGAGAGGTTGATCGTGACTTTGGTCACCAGCAGTTGTGACTAGATGCCCGCGGCTTGGTGACGGTCGCGATATGGCGCTAGGTCCTGATTCCGCCTGGATGTTCGCTCCCTGGGACGATAAGCGAGATATTCTGGCGGCATGAGATCTTGCACGCGCTTGGCGAAGAGCCAGTGATTGACGATCGAGGTTCTGAGGAGTAGAGACAATGAATGAGAATTTAGAATTACGCTCCTGCGCCATGTCTTATCCGAGATCAAGCATGGTGAAGTGAAACGAGACGCGTTGGACACGCGAGAACGATGCTGCTGTGTAAGAGCCAGGTGTCGCAGAAAGGTCGTATCGAATCCAACGTTGGTGTCGTTAAGGCCAGCCATCAGCCCTACTTCTCTTGGCACGGCTTTGTCACGGGCGCGTCGGGACTGAATTCCGGTCGTAACGCTCACCTAACGCCCCTCGTTCTCTTTCCCTTTACAAGGCGATCGTTTAATCGTGTAGTGGGTCATCTTCTCTTCGTACTTTAGCCAAACGAAACTACCTGAACATCGAAGATACTATGTAGTGATCTACCATTGTCTTCATGCGGCATCGTCGACAATCCAGTTCCACTAGCTCAACTAGAGTGGCACCAAGTAAACGAGGCTATCGTGTAGCTCGCCCAAGAGCCTGGGATAGACAACACAATATTGAGCTGGTTCAATCGACATCTGCTTTACTTTGATATTTTTGACAGGCCGATGAAGGGATGGCTTTTGTCATTTTCCTGACTTCTTCCACAATTCCATGATGATGCACCGCACAGTTTGCGGTTACTTTTCTGTATTGTGATGCTCGACCATTTGGTGACCTGCCTCAAGCTTTCCCGCATCTGCGGAAGGTCGTTTCTGAATGCCAGCCTCTGTTGCAACTCTGCCAAGGTGGTCGTCCGATTTGGCGCCGTGCTCTTCAACGATCAGTTCATGCGTGCGCTGATCGACGTGCAGGTCTGCCGCAAATACCGCGACCTCGTCTCCAAAGATTTTGGCCATCTCTTCCAGAGGGATATTCTTCGTCTCCGGAAGCATGACGTAAGCGAAGATCGTACCCAGGCCCGAGAGGATGATGAAAACAAGGTAGAATTTCCAGCCAATATTGGTAAAGGCCTGTCGGCGCCTGTCAGTAATTGTCCGAGACAACGGAGACGAATACTCACTGTGGCAGCGACTTGCAAATATAGCAAATCGGTCACTGCAATCACACCAATACTCAAAGCCAGCCCCCGAGCTCTTAAGTGGTTGGGGAACAGTTCCGAATAGAAAACGACGCCAGCAACGTCGATGCCAATGCTGTACACGAGCAAGAAGAGATATGCCGCCGCGACGCCCATTTGAAGACCGGCCTTGTTGGTGGCTTCTTCAGCAAACGACGCTACCATGGCAGCTTCGAGGATGAGTGAGATGCAGCAGCCACCAACTCCCATAACGAGGAGCGGTTTCCGGCCTGTCCAGTCCATGATCAAAGCTCCGACAAGATTACCGAAGATTCCGACCGAAATCCAGCCACATTGGAAGATCAACTGGTGCAAAGTGTCGTAGCCAAGGGAGGCATATATCGTCGGACCTGGATATAGATTAGCACACGACTTATAGTATGGCGTGATAATGCAATACCATAGTTATTGAGGACTAGGACACCAGTTGACTGTCCAATGAACGCAAATCCCATGGCCAGGATAGTACGCTTGCGATAACTGGGCTTGCGGAACATATCGATCTTCTCAATGGTCAGGATAGTGCGACGTTTGAAACCCGGACGCTACTCACCCAGCTTGGCGCGATAGCTCTGTCCAGTTCTGCTTGCTTGGACATCTGGTAAAACTCGCCTCGGACAAACTCCTGATCAGGGTCATTCTTGGAGCCGTGAAGTTTGTAGACCACTTCTCGTGCTTCGTCGATTCTCCCTTTCATGAGGAGGAAGCGGGGTGATTCTGCGGGTGTCCGTTAGCATGTGTCGTTGTTGACAGAACACCAACAATAGCTCTGGTGAGAACGGAAGAATCTGTCACAGAGAGAGAGAACTTACCAGGAATGACGAAGCAGACGAGGATCATCATGAACGGCCAAATTAGGGCAAGTCCCAACGGGGCACGCCATTGCACTGATGGGTTTTCCACAAAATAGAAAGCGAGACCCATGTACGAAGCCAGGCCGTACCCCAGGGCGATGTTGACTCCATTCATACCGACCATAAGACCACGGAGACCAGGAGGGGCCAGCTCAGCCGAATAGAATGGTGCTGGCTACAGTCAGTATCCGCAAGCGTATGTCTGCTCGAGTAGCTACTTACTGACTGCCAGATAGCCCCAGCTGCCACCTCCCGCAAAAAGTCGAGCCACGACGAACATGGGCACGTTTCTGCTACCACAGAGCATCGCCCCTCCGAACAGCGACAGGAAACCGCACCAATGGAGGGCCCACTTTCTTCCCCACCTATCAGCGATGTAGCCAGCGATGAAAACGTTGATAGCAGCCCCGGCTTGAAACACCTGCGATGATGTTAGCAAACATAATTGCAGACATAGTAAATTAGGAACTCACTCCTGACATTGCTCCAATCTTCTGATCCGCTCCTATATCAAACAAAGATGGGTCAGTCTGCGGGACATAATGTATTTCGAGCAGTCGTATTACCTGGGGTTAGAGCTGGAGGGTCTTGCGTAACATCAAGTAGTCCCATGTAGATCAAAAAGGAGGGCTGTGCGAGTGTGACCCCGATAATGGAAGCTGGGTAGCCAAATGCGATTTGGCCCAGAGACACCATGAAGCAGATGAAGAAGTTCCATCCGCTCCAGTGTCGCTCGGTTCCGAAAGCCATGATGAGCGGCAATCACACGATCAACAATGGAAAGAAGGAGTTCAACGAGGATTTCTCGTCGGGGAAATGTGTAACAAGAAAGCCACCGAGCTTTGGATCTTTCCTGGGAGGTCTTTAGTATTTCATTGACGTCCAATTCCAAGCATACTTCCGAGGTTATCCTATTTGAGCTTTGGCCAGGCTCTGGGTAATGGTGGACCACAACTCACACTAAGATCGAGGAACTCACCCATCTGATGTACCCCGCTTCTCCAGGGGGCAGATCTTGGGTATATGGGGTATGTTGTGGAGCGAGCGTCAAACGTGTCAGAAAGACATGACACGAAAATGAGTGCCGAGAATTAGTGGATTCCTTCTCCGGTGTGTGCGACCATTGCAGCCGACCGTGCTGAAGCGCAGAATCTTTCTCCGAAAAAGGCATGTCCATTGAGATGGGAGGACTTCACGCTGAGGAAATCAATGGATAAGACACCGATTATTCGATTGCTCTGTTTGGTCGACATTGAGTCGCACATAACTGCGTTGTCCTTCAGCCTCAGGCTCAAGGTTTGTGTCGTTCAGGTCTTCGCGGTCTCAATCACCTAGCGCTATCATGTACCAATTTGACGACGGGCCAGACCACAAATAAGCGGCTCCAGTAAAGGAGGATCCAAACTCCTGGAAATGAGACTTTTCTTGACGGCCGAGTGTCCAATGTTTAACGAGCTCCGGTGTATGTCAATGACCAATTGTTACATCACGAACCACCATTATTTCTCGGTTAGCCGGGACACGTGGAAGCTGGCAACGCTGGATCTTGCCTCCGAACGCTTGTGGGCCTGGTTCTGGAACAGTAACCAGTTCTTGACCTCGATCCCTCGGGTATGAATTGTCGGACCCGTGGCTGTAAGTGTGGGACGCGTCTGCGTGTCGTCAGTGGAATCTCGTCTAAGGATTCACCGAGACGGCGAGAAAGAGCCAATATCTGTCGAGGCCGAGAAAAGAAAAAGTCTTGAATGTCTTGAGCTTGTGCTCATGTGCGAAATTCAAGACGTTCTTGGGGTTCCAGACAGTGGCTTTTGGTGGAAGTAGTCCTCCAAGCCAGGTGAGAGAAACAAGATGATCTCGATATGGTCAACCGAGGCAATGAATTTTCCCCAGTCCTTGAGCCCACTAGCCTAGAGCCTCCAGAGCCGAGCGCAAGACGGACCCGCCAGTGGGTTTTTATTGGCGCCCAGTCCAGCATCGCTGGGCAGGAGCAGTGCCGAACAACGAGCAACCCCTCTGACCGAATTGGCTAATCCTGCCCTTTGTGCATGAGCATCACCTCTTTGGAGCAACAGAGAAGAATGGCTAACACGTTAATTTCAAATTCTGAGCAGAAGTCAGCTTGGCCTCTACAGACTTTCTGAAAGCTCGACAGTTGCCTATGAAATATGTCCGCGTTATCCCACTCCCAACCTCCGGAGACCCCGCAGCCTGCAAATGTCCGGTTCATTTCGACCAAGCCTGCAAGGAAGCGAGCGTTGCAGGCTTGCGCTCAGTGTCGGAATCGCAAGGGTGAGTACCCAGTCTCTGCAAGGACCAGTTCGGTGATTCCAGAACCATTTCTATCATTCTGTCGACAATCCTACGGGCTGACGGTGATGCACAGTCCGCTGTGATTTAATCCTGCAGTCGGCAGCACAATGTACAAACTGCCGCCTGGATAAGATCGCCTGTGAAGTGCCCAAAAGTAAACGTCGTCGGTAAAACACCACCATCTTAGCCTCGCGATGTCTTGCTGACCGTGCTACAGACTCTCTTCTGCTGCGAGCCAGTCCTCAACTGTGCCTAATGCATTTTCTTCCTTGGACCGGCCCACCAGCGCCTCATCTACCGAAGGCTGCAATGAAATATTTCGAGAGGGCCATGCCCGGCCCGCTGAAGCTGAAGGCAGGGCGGCGCTGTCCAGCGAGATGTCTGTCGAGGTCAACTCCCATGCGGGAACCCCCTTCCCACTGACATCTCCAACTCTATCCGTTGACCGAGCTGGAGGCTCATTTCTCCCGCACTACATCAAACCTCTGCCAGGCAGTATAGACAAGGACGACTTGCGATATTTGCGAGCCCGTGGATGCTTCACATTTTTGCCTACGGAGCTGGAGAAGATTGTGCTCTGCAGATATGCAGAATTCATCCATCCGCTGGTACCAGTCCTTGACCTGGATGAGTTCATTGGCATCGTCTTGGGGAATTTACCGAAGAAGATATCTATCCTCCTCTACCATGCGGTCATGTGCGCGGGCTTGGCCGCGGTGGAAGTTTCCACAATTCATGAGTATGGATTTGATTCAAAGCCTGCAGCGAGAAAGCAGTACTACACCAAAGCAAAGGTTCGTCATGCAGTGCGGAGACTTCTAAGCTGGGTTGTGTACCTAACGTTGCTCTTAGGTCTTGTTTGACATGGACGTTGACACGGACAGTATAGTTGCATGTCAAGCGGCTATGCTTCTCATCAGCTGGGGCAGCTACCAAACGTGTAGAGATCCATTCTATTGGCTAGGTGTTGCAATCAGCCAGGCATGCTCCCTGAAAATTCACAAACCTGAAAGTGACAGTAACACTCCAAGATCCGACCAAATGTTGCGTCAAAGGATTTGGTGGACTATCATCATAAAAGAATGCGATGTATGTTTGACACTCGGTAGGCCACCACGCATATCACCGCAACAAACGGCCCTGCCGCAGCAACATATGTTCGTGGCCAACGCCCATGTCATGGATTATTCGAGGATACCGGAAATCGGAAGATTTCGAGACGACAGCTGGATACAAAGGCGGCTCGAGATGGCTTATATCGAAAAGGCAAAGCTCACCACTATCATCTATCGGATTTTGCGACTTTCGTATTCCACTGATTTTACCGTGAGCAACCAAAACAATCGAAATGCAAGAATCTGGCAGCTTGAATCCGAATTGAAAGATTGGCGTCTTCAACTACCAATGGAGTTGACCCCGTGCAACCCAACCTTGAACCTGTCCGAGGATGTCGACAAATCACTGCAAGTGACGATGTCAATGCTACTTTTGAGTCAACTGATGGCCCTGACCATGCTGCACAAGAGCCGGGTGTCCATCGCGGAGTGGGCCAAATGTTTGCAGGATGGGGACGATGACTGGTTTGACGATGAGGGTGTGATGAGTGCCCGAGCGCATACTAAGTCTATGCGACGAGCGGCGTACGAGATCACTGCCATCCACAGAACCCTACACGAGCGGAAACTAACGTCATCGATTCCAACCACCGGCATAGCGACGATGTGCACGGCGGTCTTTGTTCATCTACTGGACGCCAGGTCCGCTGGAGGGTCCATCCGAAGCGCAGCCTTGGAACATCTCGAAGCCTGTCTGACAATACTGCGTGAGCTGGGTCAGCTGAACGAAGCAGCGACAGATGTCACTAAGATTGTGGAATCCGCGGTTCAAGCTGCCCGAGACTTGAATGCCCAGCCGCAAGCAGCGATATCTTGGGGCCCTAGCTCGACCTCAGATCGGGCACGTTTTGCGAACGAGACACGATGTACCACTTCGAGCTTCATGGAAGGAGTCCTGCCAGATCAAACACGGAGTCAGGTTCCTGTCTCGACGTCAAACAGTCGAGGTCTGTTTGGATCAACAGCTGAGCCGAGCGTGCCAGACCTTTTCAATGGAATCGAGAACTTCTTCGACTTCGAGCTGATCGAGAACGTATCCTTGTTTACCGGGGCCTAAGATTCCCACTCGCAAGATGCACTTTGTGCGACAACCCCGGGATCTGGAACTTCAGTGCACGATGTGTTCCCGACGTTCGCACACGCAACAGTGAAGACCGGGCACAAGCAGTCCCAGAAGTTCCCAAGGCGAGCGTCTTTTATCAGCATTGCAAGGCTCGCTCTGAAGCTGAAGGGTTGAAGGAGAGAACAAGACGATGCTGCAGAGCCTATGACATGAGAACAGATGGGAGCCTACACGTAAACCCAAGTAATAAAAATCCCTGTGTCCAGTACTCTACTTTGCCGCATCTAAGGACGACTTCATCCCACTGGCGGAGGAGCAGAAATTGTCTGAGAAGATATTGGAGTCTGGAGATTTGTCGTGTTCGACAGTGAGCACGTACACTGGACCTGTGTCAAAAAGGTGGCTGTCGCACATAGGGATCCGGAGTGATCGAACGCTAAACCAGCTTTGGTCATGAAGCTCTTGGCGTACGTAGGCGTTCCCGCAACTTGTATCAGCAGGTTCACCACCACGGTGCTACTGAAGAACTGATACAACAAGAAACCACTTTGATCATCGTGACATCGATGGTGATGAATTCGAATGTGTGAGGGGACCGATTGTTTACGCAGTGCTACTCACGTCCGTGGGGTGAGACTTCCCACTTGAGTTGCCAATGGTTGTTGCCTGTTTGTGTCACTCGCTCCTGCCTGGTGATTAACATCGTTGAACACCGGCACCTCATCGCTCTGTTGATTTATCTCAGTCGACCAAAGCATTTTCGATCTTGCAAATACCTCATCAACGTACCATCCGAGGTTTCCAACCCTAGCTCCTATCCTACACACCACGAAAGAATCCTCACTCTCAATATGCTCGTTTTCATTTTCGGCTTACTTCGCCTGGCGTCGCTGTCGCTTGGTCAGGATGATGTTGGGCCATGTGCCGTGAGTTGTGTTCATGATCGGCTTGGCTCTCATTTCCAAGGCTGACCACCGAGCAGCTCGAATGTATCGCAAACGTCAATGGCACAAGTTGCGTGCGAAGGTAAGCAAAGGCTTCCACTTCCGCCCGTTGACAAAACTGAATGTGTCAATAGCCAATGGTCATGCCTCTGTGCAGACAACATGTATATCGAACGAATGAATAGTTGTGTAATGTCATCTTGCAGTGCTACTGACCAGGAGAGTAAGTTCGGAAAACCCTTTGTTATGTCACCACGATACTTATGCCTCTAGACACCTTCTCTGCGGTTGCCCAACTCTGCCAAATCGTCAATGTACCGCTCACCGTTGGTCCCGAGGCGACGGTTTCCGCATCGACTTCTGATCCGTTGCTTACGATACTGCCCAATGCAACCAGCGTACCTCCAGTCTCGACGCCGGTCGGCAACACTGCCTCTAGCACGGAGACGATCGCCACAACCACAACAGCCTCTGTCACCGCGACAGACAGCTCAACGTCGGCAGAGACCACTACGTCGACAACCGTTGCACCTCCTGTTAGCGCCACGGCCTCTTCCTCCCACTCTTCGAATGGCATGGGTCGACTCTATTCGCCCTCTGAGTTTATTCTGGTCTTGGGAGCGGGAGTTGCAAGCCTGTTGAACCTGGTCGGGCTATGATGGCGGCTGATCAGCGCCAGGATGCGCCGAGCTATGCCCCAGAGCGACCATGCGAGAGCCCTCATATCCATGAAGCGAAATCAGCTGGCTGTCTGGAAATTCAAGGCGAAGAGCAGAGGTTCATGCACGTTGACCTGCTCGTACAGGGCGGCCAATGACCATCTTGACGGGTAGACGAGGCTAGTGAGGCTACAGGTACGGGGAAGCACGAGGCTCTGCCGTTCTGGACTTTAGGCTGGGCACTTACCGGACGTATTCCGAGGGATCTTCTCCTTTTGACACTCACATGATAAATGACATAATTACAATTGAGATTGTTTCTCGACCTTCTGAAACTGCTCATCAGACAGTGCGTGAGAGCAGCTGCAGTCGGAGATGAAGCTATCCGGACCACTGCTCGGTCCTTGATACTAAAGAGTTCGTCAGCAGGACAGAAACAAGAGGACAACACAAGCATACCTTGGAGGGTGCCCTGCGTTGACGATGGAAATCTGTTCCCCTTTTCTCGAAAGTGATGCCGAAAGTGCTTATCGTTTTTGGGGGCGCTAAGAACATAGGCCGCCCTAGTTGTAAAGGCCGCCCCGCCTAATTCCCAGCATGGCGGGCGTACGCGAGCTGCTTTCGGACAAAATTGGGCTGCAGTGATCTGCGCATCCATGTTCGCGATGCATAAGATGGCCCTTTCCAGACTAGAAATCTCTGAGCCCTAGCAGATCAAATGTCCTGATCGGGGGAAGTGAAGGGGAAGTTCTGGGTGATGGAGAGGGTCGAGCAAATCAATCAGAGGCAGGGTCGCTTAGGGCAAATGGTGCGCGGTGGCTCAAACCTCGTCAAACGGATGGGAAGTTTGACCCGGATGATGGTGGTACCAATGCCAATATAATAGGGCACAGAATACGGCATGGTCCAGTCAGCCCGTGTCAAATCACAGAGGGAACCGAAGGTATGAGTGCGTGCGCAAAGGACATTCGATTATTCTTCATTTGCTTCGAACTTGCCCGCCACACCTATCGATGAGTGTACGATTTCTGAGGATTTGAGGCAGAGCAGGATGCCGCCAGTGCAGTTGGTGAATCATAGGCAAGCGCAAGAGAGCGAGAGTTTCTGGCGGTGCTTGTTCCTGCATGAGCTGCTAAGGCTGCCTCCAAGCGCCCACCAACCGCAACCGCAACCACCATTCCCGGCATCAATCTCCCCTTTCCACAACCTCCAACACCCATCATCAACGTCCACAACACCACAACGGAGCCCGTCGACATCGACAGCACCAATTTATCACCGCGGGCGCTTGAAAAACAACCTGCCAGAGATACACCCGAGCTGACAACTAATACCCACCGTCCGGCTGTCTCCGAGTTTAACCCCTACATTTCGAAGCCACTCCCACCTCCACCTGCGCTTTCCGAGTCGCGTAACTCCTACAGACGATCCTTTCTCGAAGCACTTCTTCCGCGGCAGTACCAGAAGAAGATCATCCTTCCAGACACCCGTTCAGCCACGTCGCGGGTCCTCAATCCCATTAATCACGTCCCTCGGCCAACGCCTGTGAGCGTGCAGCCTGAACGACCACGACACCGACCTCAGCTCGATACCGACTTGGGCCACACCCTACTCACTCTCCCCGAGCAACGCCGCTCGCGGCAACACTCGCCTACCGATATCGTCGAACACAGTCCTCACCTAACACCGACAGGCGACCGGACGAGCATCGCCCTCCCTTCGAAGCTTGAACAACGCGGAGGGTTTTTCTCTGCAGAGTCCTCGTCACGAGGAGGAGCCGGTCTGATGGTCGACCTGGAAAAGCAAGACTCTACCAATGGCATCAGACAACCGGATAGAGCACATACAATACCTACCTCAAAATTCAACACCGACAACACCGCAACCCCCCAACAAGGCTCATCGGTGTTAGCTCAAAGCTATGGTGTCAACCCCCTCGATCAACCTCTCCAACCTCCACGACGAGTGACATCCGATAGATCGCTGAGGCGTGCCCAATCAGCTGCATCGATACACTCCTCCAATCTCATCGGTGGCAGGGCATACACAGACGGCATTCATCCACCCACAACTGCAGCCTCGCAATCGGACGTGGAAAGAGGTCTGTCGCGGCATGACGGGGCCGAAGACAACGAAGACGTCGGTGAAGAGCTCTCTTGGGGACCTTCGCATCCTTGCTTCCCACACTCCAACCCGCACGTTCCTCTCAACAGCCGAGAATATAACGCCACACGGATCATCCGCGTCCGCCGCGATTGGATGGTCGCAGGTGATCTGGCGCCCACGTTTTCCAACATCTATCCTGAAATCCTTGACCCTTTGATGCAAGAAGCCGAGTTTCGCTATGTTATCGAGCATATCAATCAAACGTTGTGCCAAGCCTATGACCCGTACAGTGCGTGGAATTGGTTTGATGGCATCATGGGCGTCCTAACAGGTTGGTTTTGGGAAGATTTCAGACCTTGGGGCATCAAGGGCGCCTTGCGCGGCTTGGAAGAGTGGTTAGAAGATTGGAATCACACCGTGGGTGCGAGGGATGGGGTCAAGCTCATTCCACTTAGGCGGACAGGATATCTGTGCTTGGATGTGCAGATTCCAGATCCGCAAATCAGAGTTGTGGGTGAGGATGAAAGTCAAACGCGGCCCAACACCGATGGCACCGAGCCGGCGCCGGCTCTGGGCAAGATGCCGTAACATGCTTGCGCATAATTCGAAAGACGAAGGCGAAAAGTGTGCCGGCGACGCTGGGGAGCGGCCGAGCCGAGGAGAAAAGACAAAAGCATCTTTCACTTCACCAACGTGTTAGAGTCTACGTGGTGAATGGGTCACAAGAACTGGCCACATCCGCCGCCATTAGAGCGACATACGTATCAAAAGGGGCATGAGCGGGTATTTAGCATGGCGTTTGACATCCTTTACTCGGCTGTGGATGGGTTGGTTCATTTATCACCAGCATGGTACAGGATGGGAAAGATGATATGGGGCAGGCTGTGTACTTTCGAGCGTTGCTATATGTTTTGGGGATTCAGGGAGATTACTTCATGTAATTCTGTACGACCAGCTATCAGTATTCAGGTCGAAAGAAGAGTGAACTCGATTTCAGAAGATCCTGAACTCATTGACCGATCAACCTATCTCAGACTCCGAGTTTGCGCCAGTCCGAATAACTGGTCATTAAGGTGTTTGAATACAGCGATGAAGCACTCCTGGAGAAATGAGAAAACAGGCAATCAACGAATGCTGTTCCATCTTCTTTGAGTGTCCCAACGGAATCAAAGATCATTTGAGAAGAAAGATCTCGTAGCATGCTCAATGGATGGAAGCAAGTACGGATCATCCGGCTTAGTTGACGAGAGAAACCACCTCCGCAGCGGATGATATCAATACCTCGCGCAGGACATTGAGACTACATTTTGAGGCCACATTTTGAGACTTGACAATCAGTTGTAAACTCCGGTGTACACTATTTGCTTAACAAGAGATTATATCCCCTTCGACGGCACAACTCTGTCCTTCTGCACGAACGCATCCTCCTTCAAATGCTCCCTTGAGTCTAAAACGATGACTTCTCAATTGAAGACTCAAAGTGATCCTTCTCAACGTCAGTCTTGACACAACCGTTCTCAACAGCGCTCAGTGAAACCCGTCTCGGATCCAAATTGTCATCGCCATCGACTTCATCAAGAAGCTTCCTGGCAGCGACCGCAATGTTACCACCAGCCTCGTCAACACGGCGTCTATACTCGGCCATGTTCTTGCTGACCAGCAGGGAGTCGCTGGTGAAGAGGAGATCGACTTCTTCGAGTGAGCGGCCTCCGGTCTCGGGGTAGAATAAGTGGATGATGGGCATGACCACAACGTTCATGCAGCCGAAGAAGATGAAAGACCACCATCCGATGTGAGAAAGCATGATGGGGATGACAAAGGTCGTCACGCCACAGCCGATCGCCCAGCCCAGGATAGTGAAGGAGTAGCCCTTCGCGCGGACTTCTTGGGGCCAGATCTCGGTGCCGTAAATCCAGCAAGGCACGATGTTGAACATGGTAAAGAAGAAGACGAAGGTGAAAGTGAATGAAGACGCCGCCGTTCCGAGAGCCTGAGATTTTGAGGGATTGGACGTGACTCGATCTTGAGATGTTTTGATGAGCGCCGCCACGAGGAATAGCGATACACCTTGAATCATGAAGGAAATCTGGAGACACATCCTGCGGCCCAAGCGATCAATGACGAGGGCTGCCGCTGCGGTACCAATAACACCGAAGGTGTTCAAAAGACCAGACATCCAAGAAGCTTTGTAGGAGCTAAAGCTGGCAAGTTCAAAGAGTTTGGTGGCCCAAGAAACCATAACCAGAATACCAGTCCATTGCTGGATCAGCTGAAGAGCAAATCCGAGGACAGCGCGGCGGCCAAGGTGAAGCTTGCCAGAATAGCGACCCCCAAGAGCAATGTTGACATAGTTGTTTCGTCTGTGGTAGGATGCCTCGACGACGGCGTTGATCAATTCCACCTCCCTGACGATATCCGGGTCCGAGGCACCCTTGTCGCCACGGATCTTGCACAGGATATCAATCGCCTCCAAGTTCCGATGATGTGCCATGAGCCATCTGGGAGATTCTAATACCTTATCAGATCCGCGCTACAACCAAATTAATCAAGACAATGACTCACCTGGGACGAAAGGAATAGCCACCGTAACAATAAACATGGGAATGCACATGAACCCCAGAGGAAACCGCCATCGGAACGAGACTTCGCTGTTGCGGATCCCGAAATTGATCCAGTTGGCGAGGAAAATACCGAGAAAGTTTGAGACAAAGACCAGAGAGAAAGTCGATCCCCGGTCGTGAGCCTGGCTCAGTTCCGACACCCAAGAGAGAATGACATTGTTGACGAAGCCAATCCCGAGCCCAGAGATGACTCGGGCGCATATGAACATATTGGAGTTTATCGAGCCACATTGCAAGGCAGATCCCAAAAGGGAGAGAAGAGCGCCAATGAAAGTAGCCTTCTTTCTCCCGAGTTTATCACCGAGCCATCCACCAATAAAGGCCCCAAAAATTGCTCCGAAGTAGTATGCTGCAGCAAGACCGCCTTGCTTTGTGGTTTGCGTAACAGTGCTGCCGTGGCCGATGCCAGACATGGCGATAAAGCCGGGCGTTCCAGAAACGCTGCCATAAACACCTTGGTTGTATCCTTCGTAGATCAAAGCGACGGCACTAAGGAGATTGAGCAAGAGCAAGACTCCTTTGCCAGGGAGGGCACGCCATGGTTGGAAACCCATTGTGGCGGCCGTTGTGTGTGAGTTCGTTGCACAGAAGTGGATGGTATGGGCAGATGACTGTTCCGACGTGCGATGACGGTGAGCTTCTTGCAGGGTAGAGATATTGACATATATATATTTCGTCCAGTACCAAGTCAAGGCCATCCTCAGTATGGAATCGTGACACGCCATTTGCCCGAGTTCTGGCCGTGGCGATTTTTCCCCAGATCTCGCGTGGCAGACCAGACTCTCAGCTCTCCATAAGTCTCCCACATATTCCGCACTGTTGGAAGCGAGGATCATGGAGCTTAGTTCGATCTGCACACATGGTTGCGGAGCGACGTCACTGCCATGCACACAGGGGGTTTGCAACGCAAGCATCCTGTGCAGGCTGAGGGCCAAATTAAACGGCTAAATGGCAAAATTGAAAAGCTGAATTATTGCAGTAGTGCGACTGGCGAATAAAAGCAACAAAGAGAAAATGCGGAGCAGAGTGGTTTCGTTCCGAACGAATAGGATCCCATGTGCTAGTCAGTCTTGATGACCGCCAGGGACAACATCCACGGAGAAGCAGCCAAAACAGTGTCTTTCTAGGGAGCAACTTTGGGGAAGGAGCTGCATTCTGGCCACAGGAACAAATTGTTCATGATGAAACGGGCGCCGACTTTCGTCCTGGTCTGGTCTCGGTTCCTTTTCTCCGTTCGCAAGGATACGACGGTCAGATTGCTTCCCGACCAGCTTTCGATTCGAGTCTTGGATCTACGTATTTATGTTTCCGACATATACATTCCTTTGAGTTTTGGATATTGAAGTCATTCACAAAACAAAGTCGCCATGTCACCCTCTCTAACGAACGGGCTATCTTTCGGCCTCACAAATGGGCTCACCGATGTCCTCAGCAATGGCCATCATGACAAAGGATTGGATTTGACGGTGCTTGGGCTGAATTCCGGGACCTCAATGGATGGTATTGATTGTGCACTTTGCCGCTTCAGACAAGAGTCGCCTGAGTTGCCAATGCACTTCGAGCTTCTTGCATATGATGAAGTGCCGCTGGAGCCCAAGATCAAAAAACGCGTGATGGAAATGATCTTGTACAACAGCACCACGCCCGAAGAACTTTCAGAGGTCAATGTCCTGCTGGGTGAGACCTTCGCTGCAGCTGTGAAAGAGTTCTCTCAAAAGCAAGGCGTCCCTCTTGAAAAGATCGATGTTGTGGGATCGCACGGCCAGACAATCTGGTTGCTTAGCATGCCAGACCCTGGTCACACCAAGTCGGCCTTGACGATGGCTGAAGGGTCTTTCCTTGCGGCAAGAACAGGAATCACATCCGTCACCGATTTCCGGGTTTCGGACCAAGCAGCCGGTCGACAGGGCGCTCCCTTGATCGGGTTTTTCGACTCACTGATCCTTCACCACCCTACCAAACTCAGAGCATGTCAGAATGTTGGCGGCATAGCAAATGTTTGCTTCATACCTCCGGACAAGGACGGCAAATTGAATCCAGAGTTCTTCGATTTTGATACCGGCCCGGGCAACGTCTTCATTGATGCGGCAGTGCGATACTTTACCAATGGAGAGCGCGAGTATGACAAGAACGGCGAGATGGGTGCTGCAGGAACAGTGGATCAGGAGATGGTAGAAGAGTTCCTGCAAAGTTTCCCATATTTCAGCCTCAAAATACCGAAGACGACAGGACGAGAGGTATTCAGGGACACCATTGCTCATAAACTTATCGAAGAAGGCAAGACCAGGGGATTGTCGCCGAACGACATTGTCGCGACAGTAACTCGCATTACCGCCCAAGCCATCGTCGACCATTACCACAGATATATGCCACAGGGGTATGGTCCTCTTGCAGAAATCTTCATGTGTGGCGGTGGAGCGAAAAATCCAAATATCACGCGTTATATGCAAAAAGCTTTCCCCGAAACCCGAATTGTCATGCTTGACGAGGCCGGCATCCCGGCGGACGCGAAGGAGGCCATCACCTTCGCATGGCAAGGAATGGAGGCAATCGTGGGACGGAGTATTCCGGTACCGAGCAGAGTCGAGACGCGGAGACAGTATGTGCTTGGAAAGGTCAGTCCAGGTGAGAATTATCGCAAGGTTATGAAGCATGGGATGGATTTTGGCGCAGGGAGGGATCATCTGGAACCGGTAACGGAGTTGGTGAATTACGTGAAGGGCAAGGTCTTTGACAACAAGTGGTGAACAGGATCCATCTTGGCTGAGGAGATGGAGATGAGAGACACGCCTTGGTCAGGCGAAATGATCTTGAACTTGTCGACTCAGCTACCGCAAAGCGTTCTTCCTTGTACTTCATCCATTCAAACATCTATTCAGCCATGGTCTTTGCCAAAGGAAGTAAAGAGGTTGTAGGTACACGTTTCAAGGGATTCGGTGAACAATGAGACAGAAACTTTAGGGAGATACTGAAGCTTCTGTCACGTGCGTTGATTGTAGCCCTGTACGGCAACTATACCGAGCCTCGGCTACTCGTCCAGTAATTGTCATTTCTCCAGCTGCAAACTAAGTCAACATCAGTGCTGCATGCTATCTTCCATTCACGCTTGTCTCCATTTTGGTGTCGTCTAATACTCGCTTATCTTACAGTATGTGATGTCAAGAGAGGCCCACAGAACAGTAGTGAGGAGAATGTCATGCCGGCCTCTGCACGACGGACGATCAAGTCAAGACGGATCACGCGAGCGTGTGATTACTGCCACCAACGCAGCATCCGATGCATCAATGCCGGTGGCTCGCAGTGTCAAAATTGCATCGAGTTCGATCAGCCATGTACTTACGAACGAGCAGCAAAGACACGGGGTGTAAAGCCCAAGTCAGGAGCAAGAGCTGGTTCGCCTGCCTCTGCTCCTCGAAGTATCGACTCCGGGAACAGTACGTTGGACAGAAATTATTAGCAATGCCTCATTTTCCGGGTCTTCAAGATCTGTCCAAACCTCCCGACGAGGCTGGCCTATTGTCTGAACCATTGCAGCCAATTACTGACAGCTCCTAGCGCATCTCAAGTCATCATCTCAGCAATGGAGGGCTCCGACGATTGCCAGCCAAGCCGTGGTGATGAGTCTCGTCGAAGTATACTTTGAGATAGTATATCCCATCTTCCCGTTGTTTCACAGGTCGACATATATTCGAAAAGTAGGTCTCACTGGGTTGTGGTGTTCTCCTTGCTAACGTTCAATTCTACGACCTGATGACTTTCTTGCACGGCACTGACACGCCTCAGATATCAAGAGGCGACTATAATACGGACAAAGACTTGTTCCCAGTGACCATGGCAGTCTGCGCCCTCGTATCCGCTCGCGTCCGAGATCAGGCGATTTTCAATCCTGCCTGGGACATTGAAGAATTATCCGAAACGCCTTCGGAAACGTTCTATGACGCTGCGGTCCGTTACAGTGCCGGCTGCGAAGACTCCAGAGAAGCCCACAGTCTCAATACACTGCGATGCTTCGCTTTGCTTGCCCTCACAGCCATTCAATATGGCAAAATTCGCGAAATGCAGCTATTTTTGGGGAGATACCACACTTTCGTCGCCATGGATGGTTTACATGACGAATCGAATTGGCCCAAAGACATTGGCTTCGTTGAGACGGAAGAGAGGCGGCGACTGGTGAGACATATGATCTCACGCGAGACTTACGCTAATTACTTGGTAGATCTGGTCCATGTATACCTTGGAGGTCTATTCGTCCATCATCTGGAATGGCGTTACACGGTGTCGAGAACAACAGATCAACGTCGCATATACCACCGAGATGGATGATGATATGTTCAATAATGTGGGCTACAGTCAGCCAGCGTCGTCTCCGGTTGACATTGGACCAAGCCCTGGTGGCCGATGGGCCAATGTGAGGAGTAGCAGTTGGCTTTCTGGCTGGAACTTCACGACCGATCTATATAGGATCCTGGAGCACGTCATCACTAGATTTCGTGACCGAAGGCGGCACAAGAGGTCGTCCCTCAGCGACATGTTTGGTGACCAGACTGCCGTTTCCGCCACTTCGGTCCAGGACTCCATCATGACTCTATACGGCAATCTTCCAAGTTGCTTCAAAGAGTTTCCAGAGGTGACAAATAACCCTTCGAGGTAAGGTTTCCTCCCTAATGAGCGTCAGCCAGCCAATGACTGTACCAGTGATCGATATGGATTTCAGGCCGCCAATATTACTGCCACTGTTCAGCTGCTACGAATGATGTTGTTTGCGTCAGGTGGTGGTACGATCGAGGAACGTTGTAAAATAGCGAGTGAAGTCGTGGATGCCTTTACGCGCATTCCGGTTGCTTATCTAAGAGCTATCAGTTCGCCACTCCTTCATCACCTGGCTGGTATTGGCGCCATCCTGGGTAGTGTTCTTGAAGAGCCCCTCAGCGATATTGCGTATCATCAGGTGAGGGTCGTCTTACTGTCACTCGCACAATTGCTGGAGAATCTCGACCATGGTATCCACTCAGCAATCAACGCACAGCGACTGCGGGACTTGGTGGCGCAAATTGACGACTACTGGAACCAGCTGCGCAGTTGTTCTGAGGGTGAGCCCAGTCCTCAGCTCAATTCGGCAAATCAAAAGTACCACGGCCTGCGGCATCCCGACGCACTGAGAACCATACCTTCGCAGCTGACCACCAGTATTTTCGAAGACTGGCCGTGGAGTCTGGATCTTATGCAAGCTGCAGAGAGCTGGTCGTCCACAAATCTGGCTTTGGACGATTGAGATTGAAGCGCCAGAAATGGCGTGCCAAATCCTGCAAATGCCTCCGATGCACTGGCTTTGGTGCAATTTGACCTAGTGCGATGGGGGGCTAACAAAATACTAGTAATCACGCCGCGATATTCGTGAACCTTTTCATCATCCATCTCTCCAAACATAGAGTCTCTTTCATGTAATACCTCATCAGTAGCATATTTCTCACTAGGGCATAGATTAAAATGAAACCGAAATTCGCAAGAAATCCTGTGACGAGCACTAACGCCACCACCTATGCTCTGTGGTCCTGTGGCTTCGTCTGCGCCGACGCAATGTTCGTCCGGGCCGGATCGCGGTTCATTGCGCAGAAATATACGGGCTCGGATGGCTGCCAAAAGAATGCAGGATCCATTACGAGACGCTTTATGCCAGTGAGTGGACGCAGCCTTTCGGGCATTCCCCGCTGCGGTCGCGCCTAAATATAACGCCGGCCATCAAACTCGACTCTGTCCCGGTGCACCAGCCTCACCTTCTCCTCGACCTCAGACCTCGGGAAACCTCTCGCGGACGACGACGATGTCAAGTCTGTCCGAGATCTTTGGACAAGGTCACAACGCCTATTTCTCCAATGGTCCCGTCGCACGCCTCTCATTCATCCGACTGAATAATGAGCTTCTGGACAAGGCCTCGACTCACTCGGGCGCCAAGTATCTCACCTTCGAGGAACTAAATCCCCTGCGTACTCCAGATGGCAAACTTGCGTTCAGTACATACGATGACGTTGCAGCGGCATTAGGACGGCCTTACGCCAAAGATGAGAAGATGCAGATAGCGGAGTTCAGCCCGGACAAATACCACCCAAACCTCATCTTCCTCGGATTGGACCTCGAAGGTAGATCCGGCGAGAGTGTTCAGCTAGGCCAATATAGCGGAGTCCCCTACTTTGCTCTGGACATCACCCCAAAACACTACGAGGCTTTTCGGATGGCGCAAACCGAGGCCGGCCTCCAATACGCGCCCACCAGGATCGAGCTCACCCTCGATCACCCACAGTCTGCAATCTACAGCCACGCCCGCTCCTTGCTCGACTGGAACAATCGCAACCGCTACTGTTCAAGCTGCGGCGGCCGCACACTTTCCGTCCACGGAGGAGCTAAAGTCGTTTGCCCGCCCGCTGACAACGGTGTGCTTCGTCAAAGAGCGTGCCCGACCCGGATCGGTCTGCACAATCAAGCCTTTCCTCGCACTGACCCAACCGCCGTCATTGCACCCCTGTCCGCAGATGCAAAACGTGTACTACTCGGGCGTGGCAAACGATGGCCTGGCAACTACTTCTCGTGCCTGTCTGGGTTCATCGAGCCTGGGGAAAGTATTGAGACGGCCACGAGGAGGGAGGCCTACGAGGAGACTGGTGTCCGCATTGACAGGGTACAGATCCACTCCAGTCAACCGTGGCCATATCCGTCGACGATGCTGATCGGCGTCATCGGTCAATGCGTCCATGGAGGAGAAAATATCACGTATCCGGAGACGGAGCTTGAAGAGGCGAGATGGTTTGAGCTTGCTGAGGTCGAGCATGCCTTGAATCATGGCGCCAATGCCATGTGGGAGCAGCCAATCAAGGGTTACACGGGGCCGAGAGTGCCGCCCAGTCAACTCATGGCCCATCAGGTGTTGAGAGGAGTTCTGAGGTTGTTCCATAAATGATAAATGCTCTAACCAGAAAAGTGGACGTCGCGACGACCCCTGTGAGCTTTCTCTGTTGCACCTTCTGCTCTTTCACGACAGTTCTCCGGTTTGCAGAAACTTTCGAGCGCTGGCTCCGGCCAGAAGCTGACAATTATTCTGTGTCCTATTACGACGAGAAATCACTCAGGTGATAAGCAGAGGCGGCCAAGTATCGTGTCTCCGTTGGAGCGTCGCCGGAGGATTCGAGGCTGACTATCATGGTTGAGGTCCTAACAACCTTCCAATGGAAACGGTTATGAGATTTGATGCACATGCGCCCCAAATTACCCAGCATTGAAAGGCTGGTGGTCCAATCGAAAGATAGAGTAATCTCCTCCTTCGCGCTGTGCACGGTCACATTTCCGCGGCCTCAGAAAGAGTGGTATACACCTCACTCATGGTTGGGAATGGCGGAGTAACGTGCCAAATCTGGTCGATAGTCATTCTGCCCACAATGGCCATGGTGCTGGCCTGCAACAGATCGACGGCACCCCTTCCGACAAACGTCGCTCCCACAAGTCTCCCGCCATCATCAACCACCCATTGAGCCCAGCCCTGGTAGCCATCAGCGTGGAGCATAGCTCCGGGACCGCTCATCTTCACCGCCACGGTCCGGACCTTCATGCCCCTAGCAATGGCCTGCTCCGGCGTCAAGCCAGATGCAGCAACCTGAGGATCGGTGGAGACAGCCTGTGCAATTGCAAGTCCGGTGGGTTTGGCGACGAGCTTGTCCCATGGCTGAGAACTCACCGTCCTCTCGTATGTTCCCTTGGCCTTTGTGACTATGGAGTTACCGGCGAGCTTGCCCTGATATTTCGCTATGTGTGTCATCAGAGCTCGACCATTCGGGTCACCAACAGCGTACAGCCAGCCTCCCTCCACAGAGAGTACACACATTGAATCATCAACTTTGATCCACTCACCCTCACCGAGTCCGCCAACCTGGTGAAGGTTCATGCCAGAGGTCCTAGGTCTTCGGCCCGTGGCAACTAAGATGTCGGTGCCTTCGACGACTGAACCATCGGATAGAGTTGCTTCGATGGTCTTGTTTGCTCTGGTAACCTTTACAAGCTCCAGTCCGAGCTTGACATCGACGTCAGAATTGACGAGGCTCTCTTTGACCATGTTGCCAGCCTCAGCAATCATCTTGGGCAGGATTCTGTGGGCAATCAGTGTCACCTTTGAACCAATCTGACTGTAAAAAGTTGCCATTTCTGTGCCAACTGCGCCGCCTCCCAATATGATCAAATGTTCTGGCACATGTCTGGCACTCACCGCTTCTCTCGGGGTCCAGTACTTTGAGTCCCGCAATCTTTCGACCGGGGGGATCTTGGGTTCACTCCCCGTGGCGATGACGACCGCCTGCTTCGCGCTCACCTCGGTTGTCTCACCAGAATGCCAGTCTCTGATCTCCACCTTTCTTGGTGCCATCAACCGCCCAAACCCATGTGCGACATCAATTCCTGCGCCTTGCATCTGACTAACCACAGAATCGTCCTTCCAGCCGTGGGCAAACATGTCTCGTCGCGACCATACTCCGTCCAGATCGACTTCAGGATGGGACGGTACTCCGTATTTTTTAGCCAGGAACTCCAACTTTTCTCGCGCCCCACCAACGGCTTTCGCATCTTGGACGGCTTTTGATGCACGAAGTAGGGCTTTGGACGGTATACAGGCCCAATAAACGCATTCGCCTCCAACGAGCTCGGACTCAACCAAAAGAACGGTCAAGCCTCCCTGAGCAACACGAGCTGCCGTTGTGAGGCCAGCAGGTCCACCACCGATGACCACGACGTCATATTCAAGCGTCTTCAGGGTTGTGGCAGGATGGCTTTGAGGATAGATGTTTATCTCCGGCCGCGTCTGCGACATTTTCGACGGCACTTGTGAAAGTCACGAGAGATGGCTGGTGGGCAGCGGAACCAGTCTAAGAAAGATATGAAGCCAACCGAGAGATCTAAGCGCGTACAGGTCAAATGTAATTCTCTGGCCACTCACTTTGGTCGGGTGTGGCTGATATTGAACGAACAGCATTATGTTTGCAAGCCATCCTTACTGTCCGTCGTCGCACTATGGCCGCGTGCGGGAACAATTACCAACACAAACACAATTGTGAACTCAATGCAACTGGGTGGTGAACGCTAGGTCAATTCAATACCCTGGGAGAATCGCTTATTAGGTACGACTGGGAGGTGAACGCTAGGTTATTTCAATACCCAGGGAATATCCCCTGTTCGGCCCAACTTATATAATCATCTTCGCCAAGAATTACGAACCCCAAATCCCGCTAGTTGAACGGCGGGGCAATGAAAGCTTGCGTTGGCTACTACTCCGTACTGCTGACCAACTTCGGGGCACCATCAGGGGAGGTCAACAACGTGCACCAATTTTAGCGAACCGAGAATTTGTTCCACCATCGTCACTTTGTACCGACATCTGCGCTCGATCGAAGACCTTTCCAGCCAACAGGATGCAGTAAAGCGGAGAGCCTAGACTGCGCCTAAATGTTGTAGCAAATCCGAGGCCCTCGCGATGTGACTCCTCGGTTCAATCCGGAATTACACATGCGGCAGGTCTACGAGGAGGGTAACATGCTTGTACCGCAAATCAAGCATAGTGACTGACATGGTTAGAGATGAATTCGCTTGAGCAACAGCGGGCTTCGCGGGCCTCGCGGGCCTGTAAGACCTGCAAAGACAGGAAAAAGGGCTGCGACAAATGCTTACCCCAGTGCGGATATTGCAAGACTCGCAATCTGGGGTGCGAATATGGCGGCTCCGTATGTGCAGATTCAGTCAAGTGGCAGCAGTGGTCTCCTTCGAAATCAAGAAGTGGCAACATTGGCTCGACGATCGACCAAGAAGTTGCCCTCGCGCCTGGCGCGATGGTGACACAAGATGCGGCACCTGCAGCCGCGAACATGGATCTAAGCGACTTCCTTTGGACACGAGTTCAGAGGGTAGTCGCTTCCCTGGACATGTCGTCTGACCAAATAGCCGATGAATATTTTGACGGCATTCACACCTGGCTCCCAATCTT
Organism: Cladophialophora chaetospira; assembly: GCA_030247875.1. Taxonomy (NCBI): domain Eukaryota; kingdom Fungi; phylum Ascomycota; class Eurotiomycetes; order Chaetothyriales; family Herpotrichiellaceae; genus Cladophialophora; species Cladophialophora chaetospira. Next base: position 1,428,800 of record JAPDRK010000005.1, read on the forward strand.
ATCTCCACCACGATTCCGTCAGACACTTCATTCTTTCCGACACGCTTCTCCTCCCGGGGACTTTTCGGCCCTCTTGCTGTCCATGTGTCTTATCACTTTCCGGCCACCAAGAGAAACATCGCAGCCGCTCTCGACAGGGCCGCCCAGTCTTTATGTGACTGCACGGTCCGTCTTCATAGAGGCGCAGGCTGTGGCCTGTACCTCGACTGCTCTCATACAAGCTGCAGTTCTTATAGCGGCGTACGAGTACACAACCGGGCGAGTTGAGGCCGCGTATGTGCAGATCGGGTTAGCTTCCAGGATGTGCTGCGTTCTTGGTATTGATCGAACTTCATTCTCAGAAACCTTACAGAGTGACGCCAGCGTCATGGAGAATTTGAACGTCTGGTGGGGTGTAATAATTCTGGAAAGGTATCTATGCTCGCTCCCAAATGCCCTTGACGCTAACATCTAGCGAGACAAATCCTTCTCGAGGCCCCCGATCACATGCAGTATCCAGTGATACAATTTCCCTTCGATGAGAGTCACACACCTGTACAACTTGATCACGACGAGTCTCAAAATATCGCTTCCACTATCCGGCTCGCGCCAGTCCTACCCATGAATACCACTACCAGTGTCGGTGGCTTTGGCCGCCAAGCTCAAGCGGTCTATCTTCTCGATAAAGTCTTTTCCGTCCTGAAACATGTGAATGAGGAGGATCCTCGGATTTCTGCGCTAAAATCTCTCGACGGGGAACTGCAGCACCTACTAACGATCACGATGGGCGAATATCGTGGACCAGGCTCTCACTGCGGGGCGAATGCAACCGTGCTCAGGTACATGGTCCTTTCGACGAGACTACTCGGAGAGAGAGCTAACGGTGGCCAGGACCCTCTACCTGCTCCACCAGAGTGCTATTTCCCGGCCAGACCCCGCCTCATGTGCAGGTGGCGAATCTAGAGCTACACTGGACCAGAATGCAAGTTCTAGGGCCGCCTTGGACACTGTCGCTCGGATGATGGCTCAAGTCGCGACCGATCATGTGAAAAAAATCAACAATATCGATCGGCTTCCGGTCTGTGCCATCTACAATTTTCAGCTTTGCCTCAAGCACATAGAAGCACGCCAAGCCTCCCTAGACGACGATTTACTCGCCGCAGTAGGCGACTTGGATACATTGGTGGGTGCTTTCAAGCAGCGATGGCAATTGTGGGGCGATCCCCATGCTAGTCAGCACTCGAGGTGAATGATCCCTGCTGGAATTCAGTCCATGGTGAACAATTCGAAAAGTTCATGAATCCGGCGGAAATGCCATACATGTGCGTCCGCCGCTGACAAACGAGCTCCGGAATCCTTTGCTGTCCCGCAACCAGCCAACCGCGATCAAGAGGCAAGTGAATACTCCGTAGAGGTGGTCGGTCAAACGGTGCAAAGATCGTATTGATAAGGTACGTTTCACTAAACGGCGGATGCTCTGACATCACGGAGGGTGAGAAAAAGAACAAGGGTTGGTGTTTCCTGTTTGGTACCTACATCCTGATCGATCCAAGCGTATTCTTTGACATTAGACTAACCGAAGAAAGTAGGCCCACTAGACCTCAAGAACCAATCACTACACTGTTATGTGACCGGATCTGGTATGCGGCGGCCGACACCTATCCGCAATACTGGATCGAATCATACGTCGCCAATGCAGCGGCATGGACCCGCGCCAGTCAGACGAGCCCGCTGTCTTCTGTAAGAGATCCGATATCAAGTCTACAGGGCAGGTTGGCGCGTCTGCCCACCTCCCGTTCTGCGGCTCCCCGCCACGTTTACCGTTGAACTCTCAGCCCTTCGAGCTATATGCAGGGACTCGCGTCTGGACCGTCTCGACATCTCTTTTCTCGGCCGCAGGACACGAATAACATGGTTACTAAGCCATATCTATGATGAAGATTCAATGTCCCTAGGTCGATTGCCATCATCGCCGCTTCTCTGGCTTGTGCTTATCGGCAGGAGAACCTTCCTCCTTAGCGCCATCGCTCTTTCTACGAGCAATTTTATGCTTCGTCAGCCATTTACCTTCTCCCCTCTATAATGCGACGAACTTTGACAGTGTCTGTTGGCACGGGACTGTGAGATGCCGCTAGAGACAACTTGTCCTCTTCGGGAACTGGAAGCGAGGCAAACCTGTTGTAGGATGCTTGGGCAGCTCGCTTGAAATATGGCTCCTCTGCAACACGGGTCGATGCTAGTTGTATGTGTTGCTTGCTTCGCTGCCCATGATATTACCAAACTCTATCGAACCCTTCAGCTTCAACAATTTCAATCAACCACCGATGGCGATACAGCAGCCAAATAAAGGACGAAACAATAGACCGAGGAGCAAGAAATCCTTCTGTCACGAATTTCGACACATTATCACTTCGGATTTGACGGTCGTCGGACAACAGCCTACATTGGTGCACAATAAAGACAACTTTCAACCGAGAGCAGTTCTTTTCATCAACCATCACGCCGCCAAAGGGGTACACGAGGTGCATCGACCGGACCGGAGCACTGTTGGCTCCCATGTCCAGAAAGTGATCCGACATGATAAACGGATGAAGGCAAAATTCAAACTCAGACCTGCCATTCTGAGAGAAATTCGTTCCGGCTATCATGTCGGACGGGTCAGGTTTGGTGGAAGCTTCAATATGCAGAACCGAAGGGCGCAGCAGATAAAGGAGACCAACTGCACTGTTTCCAATCCTGAAGCGGCATTTAGACGTTTTTCGGTCAATGAGTGTCCGTTGAATGAAGATTCGCTGAACAGTACAGAGGAGAAGAGAGCCTTGGCTAGGTTACCGTCATTGAGCCTCGATCAAAGCGGATTAGCAACAGACTTCGGCGACAAGGGTAGCCTCGAGGGTAGCCTCGAGAATATCCCAGGATCCAGTGTTGCTCGCACAGTTCTCTACTACTGTGAGTTCTGATCAATCGGCCGGCATCTGCCACTTTCAGGGTTGGGTCAAACTCTGACAAGGTCTAATACACAGACGATGTCCATTTCGTTGCAAGAATCCTTCCAGTCGAAGCACTGAGAGTCGAGCATGTTCGTTGGGCTGCTCAATCCATTTTTATGGAAGATGGCTTCATGTTCGCCATTCTCGCTCTCGGAGCGTCTATCTCCGATACTCTGTCCGCGCCTTCTTTCGATCGTTCCAAGTCCGAGAGGCCTCGTGTCCTCACCAGCACCCACCACACCATCACATTGACCATTAAGGCCATAGTATGGCTACATACTACTATCAACTCCGGCCACCCTTCACCCTGGATGACCATAGCCTATGGAGTGGCGTGCCTGATACTAATTGAGGTGAGAAGGTCCCTTTTAGTGTCGGATTGTGAGCCTAAGCAAGTCACAGACAATCGACGAAAACATACACGCAATACGACAACATTCAAACGCTCTGCAGCATCTCATCTCGTCACCTAAATCCACAGTTAATGCCGCTCCAACCCATGTTATGCATGTGCTTATGTCGTGAGTTTTGACCTTTGCCTAATTCATCTTACGATTTTCGCTGACTGGAAATCCCCAGAACATACTATCTCTCTTGCATTATCGGTGGAGATTGTCCACTTTATCCGCCGATTTTGCGACATCTCCAAGACGCTTTGTGTGTCGATATTGGCAAGCCAAAGCTCACGCATTCGCCAGCGAAACAGGCTTTTGTCAATCCGAATATTCAGTCTGTCCTAGGCCAGGATCTGGCGCAGAATCTCCAGGACATAAGAGCCTTCACCGCCTGGAGAGAGTATCACATCCCCAAAAAGATTCAGTCCTTACCAGTGGATTCTGAATTGTTTCACCTCATTTACTGGAGAGCTCAATATCTTACGTTATGTCATCCATTCAGGAACCACACCACACATCCACACTGCTTACAAGAGCCCGTGCGGATCGCAATGCTCATCTTTTGGACTGTAGACAGCCAAATCCACCTTCCTGGCTCGATTGTCTACAGAAACCTTGCAACGCAGCTGCTCTCGGCTTTACCGGAACCGATTTCATCCCCGCAGTTATGGAGAGAATTCCATGATCTCTTGCTCTGGGCACTCCTACTCGGAGCATTCATCACAGATGGACAGTCCAAGAATCACTGGTTTGTCATGAACATTGTGCATGGGCTCAAGTATTCCGGTGGCATTGTACCTACGTGGGAGCAAGTGGAGGAAGTTGTTGGCCGCTTTCTCTTTGTCGACAGGGTATTTGAGAGGGGCTTCAAGACCACATGGAATCGTGTAGTATGGTTGGTTGGTAATACAGCTTGAATATCAAGCCGTCTGTAAGTCCCGGCTGACGGCATTGATTTGGAGCTCGGGTGTTCATGAGGAAGCATATGATCGTGAGCACGGATATTAGGATATAACAAAATGTTCAACCGGTCAGTTTTCCGAATGTTACTAATAGCGAGATGCAATTCGCCAGTCAGGTCTACGACTGATCATTGCTGGAATTCAAGAGGTACTTCTTCGCCCTCCGAATACGATAACTTCTCTTGCCAAATTACGGGCTGTTCTGCACCTACCTGGCCCAACCCGCATTTGGACGGTATCATAGAACTTTTGAACAAAGACGAAAGAGCCACTCCGTACATCCGTGCATTAGGCCTGGTCAAGCCGCAATACATTATACGACCCTAACACATCTGTCACGAATCTGGCATTCCTCCCAGGTATATGTATTGCAGTGTCATATTCTCGCGCTAATTAGCGGCGAGATAGCGTCTTTTTAGCCTATAAAGCTGAGGGATTCGTGACACTGTTTCTGACAACATCAAAGTTCTGACTCCGAGGTTGGTGCAAAAATTTATGTCACCCCAGTCAAAGCCAAAACCCTCATTGCCATCAGACCACTTTATCCGTCTTCGCTGGCGCAGGCAGGCCCCTCCGTGCCTTCATGTACAAATCAGTCCCAAGACACGGAGCGAAGAACATCTTAAACGTCAGCGAGCGCTGGATTGTCATGGCCGCGATGATCAGCCACATGATCGCACATGCCACGGTGAAGATCTGCGCTCGAGAGGTTAGTGAGGATCGACATAGACGTGGTCAACGGGTTATGAACTTACGCAGGAGAGGACTTTGAAGAACTTTGACTCCAGCTCGTTGCCGAGCGTGATTGTCAGGAGTGTGAAGACACCTATTGCCAGCATGAGCCGGGTGGTCAGATCCAGGTCATATCAATCGCACGGGTCTCTTCAGGGATAAAGTGTACGGAGTACGCACCAACGGGGAAGATGAACCCCCACCAACCCATATTGAACGGAAACCCGCCCGATCTGGCGATCATCATAACGGCGACGAAGAACCACACGATTGAGAAACCCCACAAGATCAGGCCGAGAAGGACGCTGACGGTGTAGAGGACTTCTCCTGCGGGGAGGTGCGTTGCGTGCGGGATGGCGTGTGTTTTGGGGAATAAGTGCATGGCGAGCTTGCAGAGCGTGATGATCCTGTATATCTGTTCAGCCGGGGACTCGCCATGGAAAGGGGAGAGGGAGGTGGTGTAGGAAGTGGGACTCACGAGAACCCTGAGAGGCTCAAGGGGCCGATGGGGAGGAGGAGAGACACGATGACTTCGCGTTTCAGTGGTTCCTGTAGTTCGTGTTAGCACGTATCATTGTAGGCAGCACGATGACAATCTATTGAAAAGATAGTGAACGCACATGCACAGTCATCCGCAGAAAATAAAGCGTTAGAATGATCCATGAGAGAGGCGATCCGATTCCCCACAAGACAAACGAGATGATGAGCGTCCAGAGTTTATGCCCCTCGTTGGGAATCGCGCTTGCCACGAGGCCTCCAGTCGTGGCGGCGATCACGACCGCGACGATGGGGATGAGATACAGCGCGGTCATTTCTTCGAGCTCGCCTCTTCGGTGCGTCATTCTGCAGCATGGTCAGCATGCTTTGCATATGGTTGTTCCCTTGCGCTTGAGCAAAGGAGCTGCTTACATCACATAAGTGAGATGAAAACAAGTGGTGAGAGCCAGCACAGTGACAATCCACCAAAGTACCCACGCCAAAGTCGCCAAACCGTGGCCCCACTCAGGTGCACACACCAACACCACCATATTGACAAGCGTCGCGAGACCGACTGGGAACGTCGCCATGAACAAGCTCTGATGCGGATGTCGCAGGACCGCGGAGAATAGTTGCGGGTAGAGCGAGTATCGCAGGACAGATAGGATTGTGAACGTGAGGAAGAGAACGAGGTTCGTGACGAAGAAGATCACCGAGATGACTTGGAGCCAGTGCCCGTTGTAGGGGAGTTGGTGGCACATGATTGAGAGCACCCCGGTGCTCATGGTGATGATGAACCATCTGATGCCGGCGGAAAGAGGCAATAAGTCAGCGAAGACGGGAGATGGGGAGATCAGGATGGGAAACCTACGAGGGCGTGAAATTCCTGATGATTCTTCGGGCTCCGTGGTCCCGCGGGTCGTATTCTGGTGGGAGGTCGTTCTTCTCTTCTGCGACGGGGGGATCTCCTTGTGCTGTTACGGCATCTGAGATTGCGGTTTCGACATCGGCGCTCTTTTGTGCGGTCAAGGGCATGCCGTGTTGTTCAGAATGCTCCACGGGTCGAGTATTGGCATCTTGCTGCCGCAAGTCACCAGCGGCGGTATTGGGGTTGCTGGTTTGGTCATGCATATTTCGTCCACAGTGCAGGCTTGGATGTGGAATTGAGAAAGAATAGTAAGCGGAAGGAAGTCAGCGGCGTCGATAGGCGTGGCGGACAACAACGGCTCTATGGGAGGGAAAGACCTTTTATTACAAGTACCCAGCGACCCCATAGAGAGATGTCCCTGCAGAGGAGTTGTACAGTACCGAGATTAACTTCATTGGTCAGCGAGACAGGTCAGCCCAAGATCCTTCGAACGATGCCGTTTTGGGCAGCGGCGGCCGCCAGAGCCATGCCAGGGAATCTTCGCTTCGTTGACGGGAAGCCTCATCTGCATTATTAGTCATTTGACCTTGGCCAACATGAAAACAAACTGAAAGCACGGGAAAGAGGGGTTCAGTGGTTGAAGGGAACTTGCCGGATGTCGTGAGCAACGCAGATGCAAGCTACGTTCCAGGCCAAGGTCCGTTGGATTCGCGTAGACATTCAAGCCAATCAAAGGCATAGCGATATACCCCCCAAAACGGCTAGCAGGAATTGTTTGTATAGTTTGATTGTGCGCCTGTCTTCGTACTTACTGTCAAGTGACTCAGCAGTGGACATCGAATGGTGCCAGTTTGTGCCCAGTCCACCCGGGGTCGGTGCTTTGCGGAATTAGCTGAGATATCAAACATTGCCAATTGTATTCCCAGGCTTGGCATAACCATGAATGACCGATCGGCGCTACTGTTGCTCCAGCTAACGGTCTAGATCGAGAATGACTGACCAGAAGACACCAGGTCAATTCTGACATCTTGCATTTAGTGCAACAACTTCTATCTTCCCCTGCTCCCAGGCATGTGATGTGAGCATCGTCGCCACAGAAATGTTGAGCAATATGTTTGGCACCTACGCTCGGCCAGTCAAGGAAAAAGCCAAAAGGTGATCATCCGTTGTTGTGTCGTAAAATGGCTTCTATATCATACTGGCGTGTCCGTGGCGTTCAACTGAATGACCGGGACGCAGTGTAGGAGAAGTGGTATTAAGAAGCGTCAAATGGAAAGCTATCAGAGACGAGATATTCTGGGAGAGATTTGAAGTTTTCTGTAATAAATGCGCAGACTTGTCGATTTCTTTGCTATGTGAGAAGTGAAAAGGGTAGACGTGGAAGAGCTGTTGATGTTCAAGATGGGGAGAATCCTTCCAGACACCAGTCGCCTCCTCAGGTTGGTATCATTTGTCGCGTCCCCTCACTGAAGCCAGACTGACCTTGGAATCAAGCTTGAGTTGAAGGCCCTGTTTCTACTCAGCCCTCTTTGAAAGACGTAGTGATCTCTTCGTCGAAGACTGATCCATGTTTCCCATCCCGACCGTCAATTTCCTCAAGCAATCTTCGTTCCGCAACTGTCACATCTCCACCCGCCTCTGCCAGTCTGCGGCTATACTCTTTCTCGTTTGCGCTAACATACGGGCTTTGAGCTGCGAAGATTAGGTTAACCTCTTCGAGCGATCTGCCCAGCGTTTCCGGGAAGAAGAAAAACACGAGCGGTAAGCTGACGAAGTTGAAACAGCCAAAAACGATCAAGGTCTTCCAGCCCAAAGCACTGAACATGCTCGGAATCACTAGAGTTGTGGTTCCGCACCCGACCGCCCAGCCAAAAACGCCGTAGCTGTTGCCTCGGGCCCTCACTTCTTGCGGCCAGATCTCGGTAGGGTAGAGGAAGGCGATCATCAGAACCGTTTGTGCAAAGAAGAATGTGTAAACGAAGACCATTGCGACCGCAGCGGCACCGTATGCACCTGCATGGTTCGGATGTTCCTCGCCCAAGCGCGACAAGCCCCCAGAAAGCATCAACACTGCGCCTTGGATGAAGAAGCCAAAGTAGAGCGACTTGCGGCGCCCGAAGCGGTCGATGGTAAAGACGCTAGCCGCAGTACCGATGATGCCGAAGGTATTGCAGAGACCACTGAGCCATGCTGCTTTCTCGGCACTGAATCCTGCTTGCTGGAAGAGGATATTTGCGTACACCGTGATAGCAAGAATGCCTGTCCACTCCATCATCATCATGATACCAATGGCTAGAGACACGCGCCGGCCTAAATGCAGAAGACCGGAATGTCGTCCAAATGACATGTTGACTAGGCTGTAGCGGGCGTGCTTGGCGTTGACGACGATGACATCCAGCTGCGAGACCTCATCCGCAAGGACTGGGTCGGTAGGCTCGAGATCACCTCGAATCTTGGCAAGAATCTCGACAGCTTCGTCACGACGGCCATTTGCGATCAGCCAGCGCGGGGATTCAGGCAGGAAGGCCACTGTCAGGAGCAGGATGATCGTAGGTACAGTCTGAAAGGCAAGTGGAAAGCGCCATTTGAAGTCTGTGGTGTTGTTGCGCAGGCCGTAGCCTAGCCAGTAGGCAATGACGATACCGACGTAATTCGCGCAGAACACTAGAGCGAAGGAAGAACCTCTGTTGTGTGATTGTGCTAGCTCCGAAACCCATGCTGGGATGATCTGTGTTGCGTTAGAATGAACCAAACAGTTGGATTCTCAGCGATGACGACTTACCGAGTTGATGAAGCCGATACCAATACCACAGATGACTCTGGCACAAATCGTCATATTGCTTCCAGTCGAGCCTGCCTGCAATGCGCCGCCAAGCAGTGTAAAGAGGCTGCCGAAAGCGACAGCCTTCTTACGCCCATAGCGATCACCGAACCAACCGCCAAAGAAACATCCGAACATGGCCCCGAAGTAGTAGACTGCGACAAGGCCGCCTTGTTTGGTTGTGTTTGTGACCACTCCATTGGATCCGATGCCCACAGTCTCAATGTACCCAGCGGAGCCGTTGACGAAGCCCATCACACCTTGGTTGTATCCTTCGAAGATGAGGGCAACAGCTGAGAACAGATTGAGCGACCAAAGCAAAAGCTTGCCAGGCACGTGGCGCCAGGGCTTGAAGGCCATTGTGGGCAATTGCGAATAGATGCGTTGAGAGGCAAGCAAGTGAGTTGTTGTCCGACCAGGGATAATGATCGGAAGGGAGACCAAGACAACAACATGGGACTTGACCACACTTTTATATGTCAATCCGGCGTGCTCTGTGGCCCCTCGTAGCAAAATACCGGGAGCGCGGTATCCCGCTTCCATGTCGTATCTCCATCTGCCCCAGATTCACGCAGTTGCCGAGTCGCAACTGGCTTCTGCCCGGCCTGGCCATAGCGAAAGCTAGTTGAGCCGTCATTGGAGCGTCATCAAATGCGGGAGAGTGATCGGACTGCTTTGCTGAGCTGCAAAACTTAAAAAGTTGAAACTTAGAAGTAGACTGAGGACAGAAAAGCTTGGGACCGCAACCACAGGAAAAGCCGTCAGCCGTTTAGCCTTCGACCATTCAGCCGTTTAGCCGTTCACCATTCAGCCGTGCTCTGTCGAAACACTGTTGGCACCTCAGCCAAGAAGCTTTTTACATCATCAGCGATCACGTCCCGCAGCGATCTCGTGGCTTGTGGCCGAGCTCGTGGAGAAAATCGAATACTTTGTCAATGGGTGGCGGATATCGGCCTTGCAAGCCAGTAGGATACAGTTCGCTTGACGCGCTAGCAATGCCATTCATATCTCTCGAATTGTTTCCTTCCAAAGGTCATAGTATATTACTCTCACCTACGAGATCCCCCGTAGAATTACCAAGATCTAAAACACAGCTTCCACTTTCGCGTATCATTTCATCTTCTTACCACAAAAGATGGGTCTCACAATTCTCGATCACCAGCAAAACCCCGTCAAACATGGTCGTTTGCGGCTTTCGACTGGCGTTCGCCTTCACTACTACACCGCAGGAAATGGACCCGCCGTGTTACTTCAGCATGGCATTCCAAAGACATCCTACTACTGGCGAAAGGTGCTCGCGTACCTCAGCCCCCACTACACGTGCATTGTACCAGATATGCGGGGAATTGGAGACTCCACCCATCCGGACAGTGGTTATTCAATGGCAATAGTAGCGGATGACCTGGCCGAGCTCATGAAGGAACTTGGCCACGAAAAGTACCACGTCATCGGCGAAGACTGGGGTGCTGCTGCAGTATACCAGCTCGCGGCCCGATACCGAGATCGAGTACTCTCTTTGGTGTTTCAAGAGATGCTGCTTCCTGGCTTTGGCCTCGAGGAATGGGTATGTCTCTCCTCTCCCGTGCTACCTGAGCCATGCTCGCATCTGACACAGTTAAGCTTGATTGAGCGCGACCACTGACTGATACCAGGCTACTTTCGACAGCTCACACCCTGAAACACATCTCTGGCACGTGGCTTTCTACAGCGTGCGCGATGTGCCTGAGCTTCTCATCACCGGACGGGAACGTGAATACTTCACGTGGTTCATCAAGAACGAAGCGTATGACCCGACGAGTATCCCAGATGATGCGATCGAGGAATACGTAGCAAAAGCAAGCCAGCCAGGTGGTCTACGTTCCCTGTTCAACATCTACAGAGAGACGGAAGCAAATGTCCGGGACAACAAGAACGCTGCCGAGAAGAAGTTGACTCTGCCCGTGCTGGCAATCGGCAGTAAGGACTTTATTGGGTCGGAGGTGAGAACGCAGATGGAGAACGTCTGCGAAAAGGGAGTCGTCACGTACAAGGAGCTTAACTTTGGGCATCAACTGGCGGAAGAGTGTCCCGAGCAACTTGCGAAGATTTACCTTGAGTTTTTGGACAGGAAAGACTAGGCCTGTGCTGGAAGAGCTCAGCTTTGTGTCCGGCTTGAAGCGAATAGCGTAAGCTGAAGTATAAGGCAGCCGGGAGACTCGCGCCCTTGCCGTAATTGCCGACTACTGCTCAAGATGACAGGAGTCATGCATCTGTTGAGTCAAAGATCTCCGGTCTGTCGGATTCAGCATAGACTTACCTTCCCAGCTACACTGCTCCACTGTTCGAGACGAATGCTCGATCTATAGGCGTTAACACAGGCGACGAAATTCTGTTCAGCCACAGAGCTTTCTGCCTTTGGCTTTTGGGGTTGTAAGTGCCATGTAAATAGTACTGGAAGTGCATGAATGAAAGCAGGATGTGGGATGGAAGACGCGTTTTGACGCGTGTGGATGGCTAAAAATCGGCTAATTTTGGCATTGGGAGGCTTGGAGAACACCAAGAATTGACAGAGCCCCGCTTGGACCGTTGATCTCCGGCCCGGGTCCGGTGAAGCATTCTCGTATGACAAACCTTCCTTTCTTCCTACCTTCGTTAAATTTTTCTCACAAACGATATGTATATCGCACAATAAGGCCCACTAGAATCGAGCTGCCTTACCAGGGTAGAACCGAAGCGCAAAGGCGTGATTTGAAATGCTTGATTGTGGGACGACTAACGGCAGAATACAATATGTCGACTCCCCTCGCGCGATGGCTTCCGTGCCATGACTCAAATTCAGTCCAGGACAATGTCTTCCAGAAGACAGAATTTCGGTTTGATCCGTCAGGGCACCGGGCGAGCAGTGTTGAAGCAAATTAACATCCCCAAACTGCCTGACGATTACATCCTCGTTAGAACAATGACAATAGCACTCAACCCGACAGACTGGACGACACTTGATGCTGTCGGCGATGACGGAACACTCATGGGTTGCGACTATGCTGGGATCGTTGAGGAGGTCGGGAAGGCTGTGAAGAAGAGATTCAAGAAAGGCGATCGCGTCGCGGGATTCGGGCACGGAGGTACCTAGTCTGTCTCCGTTGTGCATGACAAGTCTGACCGTCTTGCTGGCAACGATTTCAACCCCGAGACTGGCGCTTTCGCCAGATACATCGCCGTTAAAGGAGACCTTCAGGTGCACATACCCGATGGCGTAAGCTTCGAAGCGGCGGCTACTGTCGGCGTGGCTATTGGGACCGTGGGATTTGGGCTCTATAACGTCCTCCGTCTCCCTTTGCCTGGCGAACAGAACCCAGGCGAGCAAGAGCCCATCCTGATATATGGTGGTAGCACAGCTTCAGCAACCATTGCGATACAATTTGCGCGATTGTGAGTACGAGTCTAGGAGACCTGCATTTTCTTCTACTGACCATAGCTCTTCCTTTGCAGATCCGGCCTGAAAGTGATCACAACCTGTTCGCCGAAGCACTTCGGCCTCATGAAGGAACTGGGTGCAGATTTGGTCTACGACTATGTAAGATGGAACACCCACCTATTGGGACTCCCAGAATTTGATTGACTGACACTTTTGCGGGTTTCCAGCGGCATCCAGACGTCGGCGCACGTATCAGAGATGCTACAGAAGGGAAGCTCAAGCTTGTCTTTGACACGGTGGCTCTGGAATCGACAGCAAAGATCTGCGCGGACGCATTTGGCAACGATGGAGGCGTCTACTGCAACCTGCTGGGCATCGATTGCCCACGTCATGACGTGCGGTCGGAATTCTTCCTTGGCTACAGCCAGTCCGGCGAGCAATTCATCTTCGAAGGCGAACATTTCGAGGCAAAACCTGAAGATTTCATGTTTGCTTCCCGTTTCGCTGAGGTTGCGGAGAGGCTTTGGCATGAAGGGAATTTCAAGCCGCATCCGCAACGCGTGGAGCCTGGGGGATTTTCCGGCGTTGCCGACGGGTTGCAGCAGATGAGGGAGAGCAAGGTCAGCGGAGAAAAGCTCGTGTATCGAGTTGAAGAGACGGAGTGGCCGTGACGATAGTGACATGCGAAATTTCTCGAGCCTTGCCGACCCGCTCCCATTCCATGAATTGACTAACTTCGCCAGAACTCATTTTCTCATCAGGACAAAATCATGCTCCAGAACCCAGAACCCGACCGTTCTCTTACCACCGGGATCGGCCCTCTCGAGCATGTCGATGCTATATTTCTTTGCCACCTCCCCGTCTTCAGACCAGGTAAATTGCTTGATAAGACTCTTCTTGACGCCGAAGACAGGGTCCAGTGCCACATTCACACTGTCGTTCGAGTACAGCGCAGTAGTTAATCGCACGCAGTCAGGGTGTTGCAGTACGAAATGCTTTCAGAATGTCAGTTCAGCGATCGACAAACGGCTCGAAAGGTGGTCGCTTACCACATGGGCCGGCCGAACATTGGATCGATTGAGCAATCGCAGCAGGACGCCCACCGAGCCATCGTGGGGAATGGGGTAGTCAACAGCGCGGACACCGACGAGCGCGAACTTGCCGTCTTTGTCGGTGTGGAAGATGCCTCGACAGTCTGGCCCATCCTTCTCTGGGTCTTGCATGTCGTAGAAGCCATTCCCGTTCGTTTCCCAAACGTCAACTGCGACGCCACTAAGAGGCTTTCCTTGCGTGTCCGAGACAGTCCCATGAATGAGCATGGGCTCCCCGATGACGCCCTTTGATGCAATGGACTGGCCGTTTTCGAACTCGTGGGCATGGTTGTGGAAAGGACCCAGAACTGATGATTCAGTCGCCCGAGGAGCCGTCGGGTTGTTGATGGCGTCAACAAGGGCGGATATGCCTAGCACGTCGGAGAGCAGGATCATTTCTTGTCGGTCTGGGGTGCAATCTTGGCCGACCTGGGATCTGGTCAGTTGAGTCTCTGTAACGATGAGTGCGCTCTCTGCCCTACGGCTGTAAGATATTGCCACGCTGCCTCCCATTCTGCCGTGGTCAACTTCGTGTCCCGGACAAAGTCATGTGAGTATTGGATCAGTTTTGCAAAGACAAACTTCAGTCGCTCGTTCTCGATATTGGAACTGAGTTTGATGACATGTGAAGTGAGATTGTCGATGGTGAGATCGTCTGGTGAGGGATCTGCGGTGGCCATCTGTGCAACTTGATATGTTTCATGATGTGATGAGACGAGCAAAGGTCAACACTTTATAGGTTTCGTGGGTACGGCAACATTGAGAAGACCGTGATTCCTTGCCGACCTGGTTGAAACCAGCGTTCCGCTGATTATGTATCCGCAAGAGAATTGGGCATATGAGTAAGCTTAGACGAAGGCGCCTGGTGGTTCGTCTAAAGTCCGACTGTGCCTGACTAAATGAGATCGATGGGGAAACACCCCGTTTCCTGTTCCGACCGAATTTCTGGGGCTTGGAGAAGATATGGAATATTCCGAATTGTGGTCTGAATGAAGTTACGGCCATGACTAATAACTGCTTCCTCGTTATGGGGGTAATCCCGCCCTGTGGTACAACTAGGCTCACTACCTCGCAGGAGTGGTATGGAGTTTCTCGACGGGCTCATATGCGCGCTGCGAAACACCGTTCACTTGCTCGCTTTGCATGTTGGGATTGTTGATGTCGCCCAACATATTCTCCTGCCCCAAGCATTCTGATCCAATATCAGACCTGGGTCACATCCGTCAAATTTCTTTCTAGTCTGGTCCATGTCCAGGCACAAATCTGAACCGACACATGTGTTTCCTCAGAAGCAAACATCGGCCAGAATTATGGCTTGGCCCCATTGGGATTCACCGCAATCCACTCCTCGTCCAGCTTCATGTTCATCTTGCCACATTCGCACCTGACCTGACCGCCGCCGGCCTGGGTCGCACGCCTCTTGCAGCATTGACATATACCCAGTGGCACCCGCCTCGTAGCTGTGAGGAGGAGGTCGAAGGCGAAGTCAGGAACATCGATGCACGTGCGCCTCAATGCATCGTACTGCGTTTGGACCGCTGTGAGCTTTCGCATGTGTGAGCTAGCCAGGAAACCCGCCAGGCGTCGCATAGCTGGGTCGGATTCGGGAGGAGAGCGGTAGATGTAGGAAATAGATTGCAGGAAGTCTGCTCCGTTCCAGTGGTCGCCGCCGATCGTGCGGTACTTGTCTAGAGCTGCAGTTGCCAGTTTGGGCAAACCGTACTTCGTCGCTGCCACATACATCTTGGCGTGTCCCAGGAACTGGTTGCCTGAGAGATTGGCATACTTGGCGCTATAGCAGTATTCCAGTAGTCTCTCAATGATCTGAGGTTCTTCACCGGAAAGCTCAATCTTCACAGTCGGAGAGTCCTGTGGAGGGTTAGATGGCACTTAAGTTGATTGGCGCTGGAGACAGCTCACTCGAAATTCATTCAGGCAGGTGGTCTTGAAGAAGCAGACTGGGAACAGACCACGACACGATGAACTCGAAACTCGGCTGATTCACATCTGATCGTCAAGTCTGTGAAATCAATGCTTTTCTGGGCACTGTTCGACAGTCAGTGAACCATTTCAGCCCGTACTCGACCCAGCGACGGCGTACTCAAGGAGCCAGGAAGGGTAGGTCATCGTGGACTGAGCGTAGCATCCAAGCTTGTTGTATGTGGAAAAGCCTTGCGCAGGCGAAGGAAGTCGGAGATGAAGGCGAAGTGAAATGAAGGTGAGTATTCTCCTGACGGATCGCGGATGTCACGGCGGAGACATCTTCAGCGAGCTCCTTCTGTCTCTGTCTCTGCTCTGCTTCACTTCAGGGAGGGGCACCCCGGTATCGCTTTCTACGGGCATCTCTCGTCGCCAATCACCAAAGTCTGTCAATGATTTTCGAGTAGCTTGGATTTACCTACAACTTTTGGCATGCAGGCTCAGATACGCCCGGGTGGGCCTCCACAGCTGATCTGAAAGTTGAACAGGACATGAGTGACCGATCGCCTCTCCTTCTGATGAGACCTGTATTGGATGGACCTCAGTGCTAGGCGTCGTCCTGCGGCGTGGACAGCCACGAAGCGACACGAATCCAACTCCCAGGAGGCGCCTTCGGTGAGGACGATGCCATACCCTGGATCTTTTGAGCGCCAGTCAACGTGAGAATTGCGCTCAATTTAACTTGTCTGTACCCTGTCTGTGGTTGTGGGGAGAGTCCATTACCGTTGCCATTTTCTACAAGTCGGCAGGGATGAAGGCCAGAACCAAAGTCGTTCTTATCAGGACTCCGTGGCGGTATTGAAGCAGCTACAAGCACCAAAGAATGCGAAAGCGTTCCGTCGCGGTGATCAAGCCTAGCAGAAGGAAAGGTAAACTTGTGTGAGCACAGTGGGCTCCGCTTCTAACGGCGAGCTAGGCGCACAGGCGCAAAGATCGCCATTCGTGAGGGGCGAACACCACCTAGATAAACAGGGACAAACCGAGCCTCGAGCCAATCACCCACCCGGAAGCACCGAACCGAAGCCCACGAGATCCTACTAACGTGTCACCCTCGTGGAGCTATTTGCTTGACCACTTGACTGGACTCTCAACCCCCGGTAGGCTTTATGTCAAATGCCTGAAGCGATTGGTCCCAGCCTTGAAATCTCCATTAAGAATTCCCTGTCGACAAAAGTCTAGCCGAGTCGCAAGCACGACCTCGCTGATCGATCATGCCTGGGAATCGCACAAAACCCGCTCTCTAAACTGACGTTATCTATGATATCGACGCAACGGTTTCGCCGTCCTCTTTCTTCCGCCGTTCAAGTGCCACACACTCTTTGATGATAGAAGCATGGTGTAGACGATGAACTCTGTCGATGTCTCTGTCCGACCCGCGCGTGGGCTCCGCCCGCGACAACTCGACCAACCCCGGGCTGAAGCACTTGATTGCTGGCTCTAATTCGTCCTCAGGCAGAAATCTTTTGGCAACTCTCGTCCCGGTCTTGATATGGGCAATTATTTGTTCGACCATCTTCATAATACTGCGGCGCAAATGTCCTCGCGTTTACGCTCCGCGGTCATTGCTCAAGAGCTTAGAGCCTCAGTACGTCGGCCTCGAGGAATTTGAACGCGGATGATGTGCGACGGCTAATAAAGTGATGCAGCGAAAGGAGTGTCACTCTCCCCAACGGCTGGTTCAACTGGTTCAAGGACTTCTACCGGATTCCGCCCGAATTCATTCTAAACCACGCTTCCCTTGACGGATACTTGTTCTTGAGATTTCTTCGAGTTCTAGGTGTGATATGTTCGGTGGGGGTCATTCTACTCTGGCCCATTCTGCTTCCATTGCACGTGACTGGGGGTGCGGGCAATACCGAATTGGATGCCTTGACTTTGGGCAACGTTGTCAGCCATAATCGACTTTATGCCCACGCCATTCTCGCGTGGGTCTACTTTTGTGAGTCGTATCTTTGCTCAAGAATTTACAATCTAATGTCGTTTCATAGCGTTCGTACTATACATGGTCTCTCGCGAATGTGTGTATTATATCAACCTACGCCAGGCCTACCTCCTATCGCCTTTCTACGCAAACCGTCTATCGTCTCGGACGGTGCTTTATATGAATGTCCCTCGACAGTTCCTGGACGAAGACAGGCTGCGATGGATGCTCGGGCCCTCCGTCAAACGGATTTGGATCCCTCAAACAACCGATGAGCTAAAGCGGCTAGTCAAGGAAAGGGAGCAGACAGCTATGCGACTGGAGAAAGCTGAATTCACCCTGATCAAAATCGCGAATGCGGCAAGGACCAAGGCACTTGAGAAGGCAGACGGTGAAAGCAACAGGACACCCACCTCCGTCTCCGAGTCTGACCAAGACTTGAAAGACGGTCGCGCCAATACAACCACAAAATCTGGTCACGCAGCAACTGTGCAGCTATCCGAAAATCCAGAACCCAGTCCCGTCTCCACAAAAGAAATTGAAGAGCGGTCTCTGCCAGATGTCAACGGCTCAGTGGCATCACAGTGGATCACTCACAGCTCGCGACCACGCCACCGGCCAATCGCAAACTATGGACGCCGCGTCGACACTATCAAGTGGACGAGGAATCAGATAAAGAAGTTGAACTCCAAGATTGCCAAAGTCCGTCGGGACCAGCTGTTCGAGACTGATGGCCTCTTGCCTTCAGTCTTCGTCGAGTTCGAGTCACATACCGAGGCGCAGAATGCTTATCAGACCTTGACCCACCACCGCCCACTGCATATGGCGCAACGGTACATCGGAGTCCGACCGTTCGAGATCTTGTGGGATGCTCTGTCAATGTCGTGGCTCGAAACCATTGCTCGGAGATTTTTGATCAAGACATTCATTACCGTGCTCATTATCTTTTGGGCCATTCCATCAGCAATTGTCGGCATAATCTCGAACATTCGAACCGTGTCCGAGAAAGTCCCTTTCTTAGGCTGGATAGAAGACCTACCGAATGTCGTATTAGGGGTTATTAGTGGGGTCCTTCCTGCTTTCGCGCTTTCCCTTCTTATGAGTATTGTTCCTGGAATATTGAGGTGTAAGTTTCCCTCTCGAAACCGAAGGACTATCAGCTAATTGGTAAGACTGTGCAAGACTAGGTGGAGTTCCTACCTTGACCGGGATTGAACTGTACACTCAGCATGCGTACTTCGCATTTCAAGTTGTTCAGGTCTTCCTCATCACCACCTTGACCTCAGCAGCCTCAGCGGCTGTGGCAAAGCTGCTTGCGGATCCATCCACCGCGAAAGACCTACTGTCTCAGAATCTACCAAAAGCATCGAATTTTTATCTATCCTACTTCCTGCTTCAGAGCCTTGCACTCGGATCAGGCGCACTTGTCCAGTTTGGCAATCTTTTTCAGTTCCACGTATTCCAGAAGTTCTCGAAAAATCCAAGGAAGACATATTTGAGGTGGCATCGCCTGCAACGCATTCACTGGGGAGCTGTCTTCCCTGTTTATACCAATCTAGGTGTCATCGGTAAGAGTTTCATAGATCCGTTGGGACACTTCGGCTCTCTAACATGCTTGCAGCTCTTACCTATGCCCTGATAGCGCCGATCGTACTTGGCTTTGCAGCAGTCGGTGTCGCGTTCCTACACATTGTCTTTCGTTACAACCTGACTTATGTCTACGACTCTGAAGTCGATACTAGGGGACTTGTTTACCCTCGGGCTCTGATGCAATTGCTGTTGGGCCTCTATTTCTCGGAAATATGCATGATCGGCCTTTTTTCACTCAAAGGCGCCTACGTCCCGGTGGTATTGACGGCTGCGTTGTTGGTGCTGACTGGGCTGGTCCATACTTCGCTGATTGATGCACTCGGGCCTCTGCTATGGAGTCTTCCTAAGAGTTTGACGAAGGAAGAGGATCAGCCGTTGATGCCGCGTAATCGAGTCAATGAATACGCCATGAATAATGAGGAGGCAGAACAATTTCAGCAACCGCACGACTTCTTGAACGACGAGCCTGAGCATATCCCAGGGGACATCAGGGCTTTCGAAGGTGCAGACGGAGCCTTCAACGCAATGGGAGGTGGATTGAAGAAATTGATCAGCAAAAAGTTCAAACAGGGTGCGCCTGAAGCAAACATTGCTCTCAGCGCACTGACCGAGTTCTGGATGAGGTGGATCTACCCACAGCCAGGCCAGAAGTCGAATTTTCTCTTGCGTTGGCTACACCCAGAAGTGTACTCGGATTACACGATCCTTCGCAAGATGGTACCGGAAGATCTGCCGGATCCCGTATATCCTGAAGAGTTGGGACAAGACATTTACTATGCACCATCCTTTATGATGAAGCCGCCGTCTCTATGGATACCTCGAGATCCTGGTGGAATCAGTCGACAAGAGGTTGAGCATTGTGAGAAAGCCATTCCAACAACAGACGAATATGTCAGTATTGATGAAAAAGGGCAGATGGCGATCAACTTGGAAGAGCCTAGGCTTGTATTTGATATTGACAGACTACGCTATTGATGAACAGATGAACAGACATATTTAGATAGCTACTTTTCAAATTTGAACATGAAAAGTCAACGTGAGCGTTAGTAGAGCGCCTTCGTTGGGCGCAAGGCTGAGGCAAGGCTGCAGGATCCCCGAAGTTTGGCGCGCAAAAATGGAGCCGTGATGCACGCCATGCGTCCCTCTTCCCTGCACTTTGGTGAATTGCTTCAATGCGCACGCTACGCCAGCCACATTTCTCTTCACTTCCCGTTCGGGTCTGATTCCCAGTTACACTTTCACTGACCTGAACGTCCTTTCATACCTTCAACCGCTCACTCACCATGCTTTGATCGAATCCCTTGCTCGTCAATTGCCCTCTCCGCATCGTGAACATGGCGGCAATCATGAGCAGAAATGGCATTGCGGCCAGTCACACGAACGGACTGCCAAATGGCATCACGCCTGCAACTCGATTTTCCGATATTCCACCCGCGATCGATATTCCTGTCTCGGGCGGCCTCGAACCGGACGAAGCAGTCGAAGTCAACCTCGAGGATCATTTAGATGACCCCGACGGAATTTGCCAGGTGCTGGAGAACGAGAAGGCTGCGAAGAATCTGTGGATAACTATTGCTTTGGCCTATGCGAAGCAGGGACAGATCGATCACGCAATTGAGGTCTTGAGCAAGGGATTAGTGTCGTTGAGTCGGAGCACACCCAAGGAGCGGCTGAGTCTGTTGGCTTGTGAAGCATGGCTGAACCTCCAAAAGAGCAGACAAGCACCTCGAGTCCCGCCCGAAAATCAGCAAGCAGCCGATGTCAAAACCAAAGACCACTACCTGCGGGAAACCCTGGCAAACATCAACGATGCCCAGCGGATCAACCCGTCTTTTGCTCCCTTCCATCTCACTCGTGGTGTCCTCTCCCTTCTCAGAGCCTCCCTACAAGCGTCAACGAAAGCTGGAGCAGAAGCAGAGAAGACCGATCACCTAAAACAAGCCCTCAAGTCTTTTGATGATGCACTCAAGAGCTCGGAGAATCGCAACGTGATGGCCGTGTTGGGAAGAGCCAGGACACTCTATCTGCTGAAACAATATGGTGCTGCGTTGCACGCATACCAAGACGTCCTCGCAAAGATGCCCGGTCTCACAGACCCAGATCCGCGGATAGGCATCGGCTGCTGTCTCTGGCAACTGGGGTACCAAGATCGGGCCAAGATGGCCTGGGAGCGATCACTCGCGTTGAATCTATATTCTAAGGTCGCAAATGCGCTACTGGGCGTTTACTACCTACACGAAAGCGCCAGATACCCTGCCTCGGATCCCCAATTCAACATCTTGTATAAGAAAGCCATGATTGACCACACCAAGAAGGCTTATACAATTGACAAGAATTTCCCGCTCAGCTGCGCCACGTTTGCCAGCTATTTTCTGTTGACTGGAAGATACGAAACCGTGGAACCATTGGCTCGGAAAGCCATCGAACAGACCGACATCAATGGCGTCGCCAGTGATGGTTGGTATCTACTTGCCCGGAAAGAACACAATAAGGGTGATTTGTCGAAAGCAAATGACTGCTACAGCAAAGCAGATCAGGCTCGTGGGGGTCTTGACAAAGGCTATTTCCCGGCAAAGTTCGGTCTCATTCAGATCATGGTCCAGACTCAAGACATCCAAGGCGCCAAGTTCCGGCTGGAGAATCTGGCTCAGATCAATCGACACATCGAGGCAATGACGTTGCTGGGTTGCATATTTGCTGAAGAAGCCTTCTCAATTCAGAGCACCGCGACCAAGGAGGAAAAAGCGACCTCTGCACGAAAGGCAATCCAGCTGCTAGAGAACGTGCGAAAGACTTGGAAGGACGAAAAATCCAAGAATAAGCCAGACGAATCAGTGCTGCTCTATCTGGCACGTCTCTACGAGCAGGAAAATCCCATCGAGAGCCTGAAGTGCTTGCAGACGGTCGAAGCGATGCAGCTCGAGAAGATCCCAGACGAAGACAAGCCTGATCCGAATGAGGAGGAGGGAACCTATATTGCGCAATTGAGAGAGAACCTGCCACCGCAGCTGTTGAACAACATGGCATGCTTCTTGTATGGGCAAGAATCATATTCAATTGCCCGAGAGACCTTCCAGATTGCACTCAATGCATGCGTGAGGCTTACTGAGAAGCAAGAAGCGGAGAAGAAGGCTTTAGAAGAGGACAAGATCAGTGCCGAGGAGGTCGACAACAGCGACACTGATGCATTGGTGACCACAATCTCGTACAACCTGGCAAGAACCTACGAGGCACTCGGCTTGACGGATGAGGCGCAGAAGGTCTATGAAGGTCTTCTTGTCAGGCATGCTGATTACACTGACGCGTCTGCACGCCTGGCTTTCATGGCTCTGGAATCATCACCCAGGGACGACGGGCCGCGAAAGATTCATGCCATCTACCAGAATGACTACGGCAATACGGAAGTGAGAGCATTGATGGGCTGGTACCATCACAGCGCCAAGAAGAAGACCAGTAACCTTGCAGAAGACGTTGAGAACCGGCATTACAAGCACACTCTACAAGGTTATGACAAACATGACCTTTACTCTCTTGTCGGAATGGGCAACGTCCATCTCGCCATCGCGAGAGACATGCCTCGAAATAATGACCAAGAGAAAGACAAACGAAGCAAAATGTATGCCAAAGCATACGAATTTTTTGACAAGGCGCTGCAACTGGATCCCAAGAACGCCTATGCTGCACAAGGCATTGCGATCGCGCTATGTGATGATAAGAAGGCGTATTCGGATGCCATACAGATCCTGACCAAGATCAAGGATACGATCCGCGACCCTTCAGTGAACACGAATCTAGGTCATGTAATGACAGAGCTCCGGCAGTATCAGCGTGGCATCGACAACTACGAGATCGCTATGAGGAAGGAAGGCAACCGGGAAAATGCGCAGCTGCTGGCATGTCTATCAAGAGCATGGCTGCTGAAAGGCAAGGCCGATAGATCCATCCCTGCTCTGAACACTGCTCTCGACTACATGAAGCGCGCATTGGCCACTCAGGACGACTCGCCTCACCTCCAATTCAACGTGGCTTTCATACAATTCCAGATCGCACAACATGTCAACCAAGCCAAGGAAACCGACCGCACATTGGAGGATGTGGATGCAGCTGCTACCGGGCTTGAGGAAGCTATCGAGACCTTTGAGCAAGTTGCGAAGCACAAACAGCCGCCGTATCCTCGAACTGCTTTGGAGCAGCGAGCTGCCATGGGTAAAAACACAATGAGAAATCAACTGGAGCGACAACGTGGAAAACAAGCTACGTACGAGTCCGAGAATGCCACCAAGCTGAAAGAGGCCAAAGAGAGGCGACAAGAGGAACTCCGCAGACGCGAAGAAGATGCTCGAAGACGCCAAATGGAGGAAGAAGAACGGGCTGCAAGAATAGCAGAAGAACGAAGAAAGATCGTCGAACAGACAGAAAAAATCGCTGAGCAAATTCGCGCCGAGGCCGCGGCACGAGAAGCAGCCGAGTACACCGACGACGAAGAAACCGGTGGGCGCATCAAGCGCAAAGCCAAGAAGAAGAGCAGCTCCAAGCGCAAGAAGCGGGACGACGAAGATGGCTTTATCGAAGATGACGATGACGGCAAGAGTGAGAGAAGCGTCTCAAGAACTCCAGTCAGTGGCAGCGACGCTGAGGCCGCCGCCGAGAAGCCCAAAAAGAAACGAAGGAGGCTTGAACGGAAGGGCGCTGCGAAAGAATCTGCCTCCCGCCGAAAGAACGAGAGCAAGTATAAATCCTCGGCGGTCATCGTTGACTCAGACTCCGAATTGGACGAGGCGAGTGCGGTGGCGACCCCAGCTGTTGACACTCCTGCCGATACGCCCGTCTCGGAGGTGGTCGAGTGGGATGAGGACGATGTCATGGAGGACGCGAGAGCAGCGGAAGAGGATGAGGATGAGATTCGACCGGTGAAGCCGGTGAGGCAGAGGAAGCAGCTTCGAACCATCGCGGATGACGACGACGATGAGGATGAGGACGAAGAGGCGTTGAATGGTGGTGCGGAGGGGCTGGAGGTTTCCAGTTGATGCCGATGACCTTGTCTCTTGTAGACACGGCAGTTCAGGCAATACTACAAGCTAATAAAAGATGATTGACTGACATTTTTTCCAATACCGCGGGCACGTGTATGGTGAAAGACCCCTTACTGTGCTCGCAAACCTCTCGAAATATAGATCCAGCGTTCTCGGTGCATGTTTTAGGACCAAGGAATACTTGTACGGTTTAGTTAGACTCAGCCTGGCGAGCCTGGGCCAGCCTTACCGCCCACTGGCAGCTCCCGATCCTGGCCGAACGTCATAGGTGAAGGTACCTTTGAATGGAATCGTGGGGAGCATTTTTCCTCTCTTTCCTACACATTCGTTTTTTCTCACACCCACGGTATCTCTCAGCATGTTATAGCACATTCACAATAGTGCCGCACCCGGCGGTCATCCTCGACCATGGACATCCACAACAGTGACAGCCCTCGTCGGTCGTTCAGACGCAGCTCCAGCGCAGGCAGAATGCAGCGACGAGATTCGACTCTTTCAAACGCCCAGTCTATTCTGTCAACCGTGGAGTTCGCTACAGACGAACCGTTTTCGGGACCTATCAGCGAGTCTATTCCTTCGTCAGTAACAGGGTTTGCCTACGCTCACGGCAGAAAAAGAGCCGGGAGCATTGACAGTTTCACTTATTTCCAAGAGGTTGATCAAGACACAACGCCAGATATATACTCAGATGAGGAAGCTGTTGAAAGCGACGATGAGTTTGGTCATATACCTGATAGCGATCGAGATCTAGAAGCTGGTGTGGCGTCTGGCAGCCCTCAACGCAAAAGCGCAAACCGATACAGATCCTCATCCGACCAACCTCTGCTCCGAAGGCATGAGTCTGCACGGAGTGACACCCAGAAACACGATGATGGCGGCAATTTCAGTCAAAAGCTATATATCGAGACGGAGGATCTGACAATGGCCATAGCGGGCTTTAGGACCAGTAACATTGGGTTTCTGGCATACCTGGCAATATGCATTCTGACCGGTGGCATTGGATACCTGGTCTTTCGTTGGGTGCCTCGATGGCGCATGTCTCTTGTTGGATCTCCTGCGCCGCTCCGAAAATGTTCATGGGTTGTTGTCGAGGTGAGCTATGGCCCACCCAAAAAGCGTCCCAAGAAAAAGGCTAAGAAGTTTCAGAATCAATGGGGCGAGTTCACGGTCCACTACATCTCGACCGAGGAGTATGGCTATCCAATTTCAAGTGTCTTCACCGCACCGAGCAAGGAAAAGATGAACGGCCATCGGTACGACGAGGATGCGGAGCTGCCGATCCTCCGCTTCGTGGATTACAGATACATGAGGCTCCTGTATCATCCCGTGGAAGACAAATTTGTCTTGAACAACGACTGGTGGGACCCGCAATGGACGTCTGTGAAGGCATTGCGCGAAGGTCTCGACGCTGAGGAGCGAGAACCTCGAGAGCAAGTGTTTGGCAAGAACATGATCGAAATCCATCAAAAGACCATTCCGGAGCTTCTCCTAGATGAGGTCAGTGGAGCGTGAGCTCATTTGCGATGGATACTTACGATCTGCAGGCATTCCACCCCTTCTATGTTTTCCAGATCGCCAGTCTCATCCTCTGGTCATTGGATGAGTACTACTACTATGCCGCGGCCATCTTCCTGATTTCCGTCTTCTCTATCACCACTACTGTCGTGGAGACCCGTTCGGTAGGTGAAATCCGACATTGATCAATCTATGTCGCTGACAACCTCGCAGACGATGCGCCGCCTACGGGAAATCTCCCGTTTTGACTGCGACGTCCGCGTCCTTCGCAACGGCTTTTGTAAGTCTAATTTCCTTGTACCAGTCTCCTGCTAACCTTGCAAAGGGCGCTCCGCAATGTCCAGCGAACTAGTTCCCGGAGATGTTTACGAGGTCTCTGATCCTTCTCTGTCCCAACTGCCCTGTGACAGTCTACTTCTGGCGGGTGACTGCATCATTAACGAGAGCATGCTGACAGGTGGGTTCTACAGCTCAAGATATGTTCAGAACTGACAGCTATAGGTGAATCTATTCCCGTATCAAAAGTGCCAATTCCCGACGAAGCTCTTCCATACATCGATCTCGGAGCCACGTCCATTCATCCAAGTGTGGCTCGCTACTTCTTGTTTTGCGGCACAAAGATTATTCGTGCTAGACGGCCGCAGGACACCGACGATGATGAAGCTGTTGCTCTCGCTATGGTCGTCCGCACAGGCTTCAACACAACCAAAGGTGCTCTTGTACGCTCCATGCTCTTCCCCAAACCGTCAGGCTTCAAGTTCTACCGCGATTCTTTCCGGTATATCTCGGTGATGGGTCTCATCGCCGCGATCGGATTTGTTGCCTCATTTATCAACTTTATCAAGCTTGGTTTAGCTTGGCATCTAATCATTGTTCGGGCTCTGGATCTTATCACGATCGTGGTACCTCCAGCTTTGCCTGCAACATTGACCATTGGGACCAACTTTGCCCTTTCACGATTGAGAAAGCAGCAAATCTTCTGTATCAGTCCTCAGAGGGTCAACGTCGCCGGTAAGCTGGACGTGGTATGCTTTGACAAGACCGGAACACTGACTGAGGACGGTTTGGACGTTCTTGGTGTACGCCTTGTACAACACCCCGAGATCCGTTTCGGTGACATACTAGAAGGCTCGCGTGAGCTCCTCCCGCCGGCTTCTTATGACCGCGATCCGACAGTAGACTACCGAGTCAACAGAAGCATGCTCTACACTATGGCCACCTGCCACTCGCTCCGCCTAGTCGAAGAAGACCTGATTGGCGACCCGCTGGATCTGAAAATGTTTCAATTCGCCGAGTGGTCCTTCGAAGAAGGCTCCCGCAACACGAGTCATTTCATCGAACCGGGCACCCATCAACCAGCACCAAGCGTGGCACGTCCGCCACCTGGATTAGAATTTGACCTGGACCAATCCCAAGAAAACGACAGCCCTGTCCGAGTCGAACTCGGTGTTTTGCATTCTTTTGAATTTGTCTCGAATCTGAGACGAGCCAGCGTCATTGTCCGCCAGCAAGGTGATCCTGGTGCCAGCATCTACGTCAAAGGCGCTCCGGAAGTCATGAAGGACATCTGTACCCCATCCAGCATTCCTGACGATTTTGAAGATCTGCTTAATTATTATACCCACAAAGGTTTCCGTGTCATTGCATGCGCCTCCAAATATGTCTCGAGGCTCAGCTGGGACGAAATCCAGAATATGGACAGATCCGAAGCAGAGTCTCGTCTGTCCCTCATCGGCTTTATTATCTTCGAGAACAAGCTGAAGGACATCACTACCGAGATCATCGAAGAGTTGAACGAAGCTAAAATTCGCAATGTCATGTGTACAGGCGACAACATCCTCACCGCTATCAGCGTGGCGCGAGAGTGCAGCATCATCGACCGTGATGCACACTGCTTTGTCCCGCACTTCGTAGAAGGTGACAAGATGGACCCGAAAGCACGGTTGACGTGGGAGAGTGTGGACAACCAGATCTATCAGCTTGACGAAAACACTTTACTTCCAGCGCCGCTCTCCGTCGAGGATGACACTGGCTCTCCGTACGATGCTATGGCTATCGGCGACTACACGCTGGCTGTTACAGGCGATGCGTTCCGTTGGGTGATTGATTTCGGCTCAACTGAGGTTCTGCAACGAATGCTTGCCAAAGGAGCTGTCTTCGCTCGAATGTCACCCGATGAGAAGCAAGAACTCGTCGAAAAGATGCAAAGTATCGATTATTGCTGTGGCTTCTGCGGTGATGGAGCAAATGACTGTGGCGCGCTGAAAGCTGCAGATGTGGGTGTCTCCTTGTCTGAGGCAGAGGCGTCTGTCGCTGCACCCTTCACCAGCCACATCTTCGACATTTCCTGCGTGCCAGCTCTGATCAAAGAAGGTCGAGCTGCACTCGTCACGAGCTTCTGCTGCTTCAAGTATATGAGCTTGTACTCTGCTATTCAGTTCACGTCCGTCAGCTTCCTCTACGCCTCGGCTTCGAATCTTGGGGATTTCCAGTTCCTCTTCATCGATCTTGCTTTGATTTTGCCATTGGCAATCTTCATGGGCTGGACAGGTGCATATCCAGTGTTGAGTAAAAAGCGACCGACGGCAAGCTTGGTCTCTAGGAAGGTCCTGACTCCACTTCTTGGCCAGATTGTGCTGCAACTCCTAATACAACTGGTTGCCTTTGAAGCTGTCCAAGGTCAACCGTGGTATATTCCACCAAGGGTTGACCGGCAGAGGTCTAACGTCGACAACTCTCAGAATACCGCCCTGTTCCTGGTTACCTGCTTCCAATACACACTTTCCAGCGTGGTCCTCAGCATCGGCCCACCCTTCCGACAATCGATGCAAACAAACGTCCCCTTCTGCACCACCATCGTGGCGGCCCTGTTTATTTCGTTGTATATGCTTCTCGACCCAGCCAAATGGCTGATGAGATTCATGGATTTGACAGAGATGTCTACCGACTTTGATGTCTTCCTGCTCGCTCTGGCTCTTGCTGGATTTGCCGTTGCATATCTGGCCGAGCAGTACTTCTTCGCGAGCTTGGCAAAATTCATCGGGAAGCTCAAGTTATGGCTTAGACCTAGTCATCCGAAGAAAAGGAAACAGTACAAGCTCATTGCGGAGGAGATACAAATGAGCCGATAGATGATGTACATTACGAATTGAGAATGTACAGTCCCTCGTTCCTGCGCCCTGCTTTGTGATATCCATCTTCCATGTGTCCTGTGGACTGAATGGCTACAGTCCGGTTTTTCATTTCGTTGCGACGCATCAACCTTACAAGTAAAAATTTCCTTCGACCTCACTGCATTCGATCTCGGGGGTATTGCTCCCAGACTAATCAGTATCTACTAAAGGGCATGTGGCCGAGCCAAGCATCGCGCATGCCTAATTGAGTGAATGTTCCTGTACCGTCTTACTGGCAAATTCATGTTTAGCTCGACTCCATCGTCAGCCGCGGTGGATGTCTTGCTGCTCTAATCTCGCGACTGGCCATGCTTAAAGTAGTGGACTATGGGCAATAACTCAGCTTAGAAACGACTTGTTATTTGAATACTCCGGCCGTCGGGCTGGTGTCGATGCCGGGCTAGCAATAAGCGGTCAAAACAGTGCGTCGACGTCACCACTTCACGAATCGAGCTGTATTGTTACCCAGGCATGGATGCACGATACACAAGGCAAAAAGTCAAATTGCTAGCTGCTGAGAAAATGGAGGCTCTAAATGTGGACTTTTGTGTTCGAGGACACTGTATATCCCAGCTCATCGACTCCTGGTGCTTGCTTAAACCTCCTTGGCCGCCTCCAACGCGAATACTTCCAATATGGACCTCACAGGTACGAGCTCGAGCTTCTTTACTCCCACAGAGCCAGTCAAAGATCAGAGAAATAGTGGTAGCTAAATCGTACTCTAGAATACCTTCTCGACAATGGCTGGCTTCCGAGCCAGGTCATCCGCGTAGGCATTCGCCGCCAGCTCGCCGAACGCATCGGCTGGCTCAAATCAGAATCTCTCACAGTATCGTACGAGAAGAAGATGCAGTACATCGCTCAGCTGCGCTCTCGGCCGTTAGCTATAGAAACTGACAAGGCGAATTCTCAGCATTACGAGGTCGCTACGTCCGTGCTTCAAGCTTGTTTAGGGCCGAGAATGAAGTATTCGTCGTGCTTGTACCCGACTGGAAAGGAAACGCTGGCTCAAGCGGAAGTCGCCATGTTGGAGCTATACGTGCAGAGGGCAGGACTGAAGGATGGGCAGCGGATCCTCGACTTAGGCTGTGGATGGGGAAGTGCAAGTCTGTTCCTGAGCGAACTCTTCCCGAACTCTCGCGTCACCGCCTTTTCTAACTCGAAAACACAAAGACAATACATCGAGTCGCAGGCCCAGCGGAAAGGCCTGAAGAACCTGGAAGTCGTCACGGGCGACGTGGTGACTCACTCGTTCCCGTCGAACACCTATGATCGCGTGGTCAGCATCGAACTCTTCGAACATATGAAAAACTACGCGCTACTGATGCGCAAGATTTCCGACACGCTCAAACCCGGCGGCAAGCTCTTCGTGCACATCTTCGCACACAGGGACTCACCCTACGATTTCGACTCCGGCTGGATGAGCACGCACTTCTTCACCGGCGGGACCATGCCCTCGGCGGACTTATTGCATTTCTTCCAGGACGATCTGAAACTGCGGGAGCAGTGGTGGGTCAGTGGATGGCACTATGCCAAGACGTGTGAGGACTGGTTGAGTAAGATGAACGGGAGTAGAAAGGAGATTTGGCCGGGGTTGGAGGAGACGTATGGGAAAGGGTGGGAGGCTGAGAGGTGGTTTCGGAGGTGGCAGGTGTTTTATATGGCTTGTGCAGAGCTTTTTGCTTGGGAGGGGGGTGAGACTTGGGGGGTTTGTCATTATCTTTTTGAGAAGGGTGGGGATGAGGCGACTGGGTGAAGATGAAGTGAGGTGAGAATAACAAGTAAAGGTCCTGCTTTCCTCAAGAGACAGACTGCTGAGGACTCCTGACACTCGTGCAGAATGATGCGCAGGAGTCGTCTTTTCGGGCTAAGGTGCCGTGAGAGTGTTGACTTTTCTGATTCACATCTTGTTGAAGATTCAACTCTGCTTGCTATAGCGAATCAACTCGATGAAGGCTTGAAACGATGTCCCTTTTTCGATCTTGACCTTGTATTCGTGCTTACATGACCCCCAAATCCGGATGGTAAGACTTTATACACACATTGGTGGTAACGCCATTCCATGCCAATGTAGCCATATGTACAGTGTGTGGCTAGTCTTCGTCTCTGCGCCTCTCTTGTCGCCGGTATTGATCGTTATTTTCATTTACTCAAATCAAGTATCTTGCTCTCCATCTGTCTTGATCCCCCTTCCAATTGTGGTCGTCTGCTCCCCTTTGCTCGACTTCCTGCTCAATGGTCCCAAGGATGCTTCCATCCCAATAGCGCCGGCCCGTCCTTCTTCATTCTGTAAAATAGCTATGTCACCAGGTGTTAGTTCACCGGTTTCTTCTGTGCCACATCTTCCCCCTACATCTTCCATGTCCCTAGGGCGTGATACTTACGAAAAACCACATCGCAGCTCCCAGTCCTGTTGCCGCGAATCTGTAGAACCGAGGCGCAGCATTGATCTGGCCGACGGGGTGATTGCCTTTCCAGACGGGTTTGCCGGACGGGGCGCCCGCCATTTCGTGGAGCTGCGCTTGTGAACCGGCGATGTGAGGGAGGGTTGTGAGCGCAGCTGACTGCGAGGGAGCTCTACGAGGGAGCTGGGATGAGGAGGCGAGCTTGAGAGTTGATGGAAGCTTGTCGCTGAAGTGTAGGAGCGAATTGAGATGGTGCTCCGAGAGTCGTGGTGGTGGGTGGGAGGTGTTTCTCCGTAGCTATTACCTAATTGCATTTGTGCTTCGACGGACACGGCATCTATCAAAATTTCCGTCTTCTCGAACCTCTTTTCCAATCTACAACACCTCCAGATACTCCGCGAGCTATTCACCATTGAACTTCATCGTCTCGGAACATCATGGAGGGCCCTCAAATATTAACGCTCTCGAGGTCGCCGTTCCTCATGCAAGCCCTGATTCATCTGTCAGTGGAGCGATGGTCTGAACCTTCAACTCCTGTTCGACCGTCACGCTCTTGGTTGAAATGTTGCAAACCATCCCAACCAAGCTCTTTTGAGCCTTGCTTGGCTTGCGGAACGTTGACAATTTCTCAAAGCAAATGTTAGCCTCGCTGGCCTGATCAGCTTGATGGCATACTTCTCCTCTTCGATGCGTCTTGAAGTGGGAGGACGAAGCCATTCAGCTTTCCACATCGCACACTTATCCCGGACACTCTTGATGACCTTAAGCAAGGCTGTCAGCTGTGTTGTTCGACTATCGATGCGCCAGCCACCTGCAGTACTACCCGCATTGCTATGACATAGGTGCAGGCTATTGAGGACTTGCTTTTGTTTTCTCTTCCCGGGCTTTTAAAAGTAAATGTCTCATCGGCAAATACAGCTTCAGACATCATCCCACACTGGTGCTGCCTTGCTTTGACTGCAATGACATTACTGCAGGTGTTTTCTACGTTGATTTGGATATGGACGGCAAGCGGTCATTACGCCGATGCTATGAGCAGGGTTGCAGTACTTCGCGGTGCCTCACCTTCATGCTTTCTGGGGTGGGAAGCATATGCTCGACCAAGGCAATGGACTACACACATAATTGATTTAACATCACAGCCGCAAAGGAGCTGATGTCGAGGAGCCTGAGATAGTATATGAGTTTTTGTTGCTATCGACCGGTTTGCAGTCTTGGCCTGGTCACAATCAGCATACTGTCCTGCACTGACACCTGTGTGTCTTTCTCGTGGTCAAAGCGGCCGATGCTGATTATGTTTCCTCGCTCGCAACTGCGGAAGTTGGTAGCGCTGGAAGGAAGCGCTGAAAGTTGCGTGTGCTTCCTCCTGACCCGCTTCGTGACCAGCCTTGTCGGCTAGCTCTTAGGCATACAAGTGGACCAGCACCTACGGAGTAAAAGGAGCGCCGCTTACGACTTGACATCATTCTGGAATTACTTCAGCTGACGGGCAATCCGGGCACCACCTGTCAGAGCTCTGTACCGCCAACCATGCCCAACTCTGCGCAGAGCGGCCCTTTATTTATGATCAGGCGTGTTCTGCAGGAGTCAAACAGACCGATTGCAACAGGTAGCCGCCCGGAAGCGACCTTCAATACACCCATCAGCTCAGGCACTTTAGACGCAGTTGACAAAGTTATGTCCAGGTACCCGCCTATTTTTGGACAGGCGAGAGCCTTCCCTAGGCGGGGCCTTGAAGCAACGGAGGGAGACCCGCAAGCTCATCAGCAACGTCTTTGTCATCCCCAAAATTCCCCAGCGTCATCAGAAAGTGAATTCAGGAGGCTCTCTTGCAGCAAAATGCCGCGGACGAGTTGATCCTCCCATGGATTAACTTTCACCTCCAAGCGCTGGCATGTGTTGTTGGAGTTCTCGGCCGGTTCAGGTTGCGCTCGGCAACCTTTTTGTGCTTCGCTTTCCGAGTCGCCGATCACGGTGCATAGAAATGTTCAAGGAGATAAATGCGGGTACGAACAATGCACTTATCCGACTTCTCACCCTTCTGGGGTGGTGGGCAAGGTAGCGTGGCACGAACCAGGATGCAGGGATAGAAGATGATATCAGCGGAGTGCTTTCCAGTTCAATCAGATCGTGGTATCATCGTGGTTTCCCGCTCCTGGGCACTTTTGACATCTGCTCTCGAGATCCCGGGCAGGCCGTTCGGGTCGCTAAACGAATGGTCCATGTGCCAATGCTCTGGAGTCGGTGCTAGTCTTCGAGTAATGCTTTCTTAATCGTCCGGCACGCCTGATATCAGATCTATTCTGCGGTGTACATTCCTGACTGTAGTAAACTCTGCTCAGAATAGTCAATTTGACCCTCACTTACTCCTCACAAGTTGTTCCTTCCCTTCATAATATCCTCTGTCACTGCACTACGGTCGGAGTTCAATTCTGTCGCACAGCCGCACCCAACCCTATCTAAGCCGAGTTGCGGACGGGAAGTCGCCTAATATCTCGCAGCGGGCTTGATACGAAATGAGCGCCCTCTACAGAACCCTCACTGGTCAATCGCAAAAGTCGCATCATTCAGATCATACAGTCGGCTCACAAGCCCAACCGACGTTGACACGAACGACTACCACAGATCCCTTGACTGGGACCCTCAATCACTTGACTGCGCCCCAAGAGCATAAACTCGACGAGTTCAAGGAGAAGCTACACAAGGCAGGATGGTGGTCTCCAGATAGAGGCAATGGCAAGCCTACCCACGATGACGGGACACTCCTGTACCATTGATCCTTCCCCAAACTCCAGAGCATCCCGCTGACCTGTGCCTTCAGCCGATACCTACGAGCCCGCAAGTTTGACGTTCAAGGTGCAATCGGCCAGTTCACCGACACGGAGAAATGGCTCAAGGAACAGAGAGTAGAAGAGCTCTATGATACATTCGATGTCGAAATATATGAGAGAGCACGGCAACTGGTGAGCAGAAGCAAGACGGGAGATATATGGAAGACAGTCTGACACGAACCGCAGTATCCCCAATGGACCGGACACCGCGACCGACGAGGCATCCCCATCTACGTCTACGTGATCAAAGGACTCGACAGCAAGCATGTGAGCAAGTACCAGAAAGAGTCGCAGAAATACAAAGACAGCCTTCCCACCCACAAGAAGCTCCATACACCCGCCAAACTAATGCCTCTGTTCGCCCTGTATCAAAACCTGCTTACTTTCGTCCTACCGTTCGTTTCAACCCTGGAGCGACCGAACCCAGAAGTGCCCGTCACAAATTCCACGAATATCGTCGATATCTCGGGTGTGGGATTGACCCAGTTCTGGAACTTGAAGAACCACATGCAGGACGCTTCAGTTCTAGCGACGGCCCATTACCCCGAGACCTTGGACAGAATATTTGTGAGTCAGACATCCTGCACACAGTAGATAGCTGCTAACGGTATACAGATTATTGGTGCGCCGAACTTCTTTCCAACAGTTTGGGGCTGGATCAAGCGTTGGTTCGATCCTGTCACCGTTTCGAAAATCTTCATTCTGAGCAAGAACGAGGTGAAACCCACGCTTGCAAAGTTCATGGATCCGAAAGATTTCCCCAAAAGATATGGAGGAGATCTAAATTGGGACTGGGGTGACATGCCAATGCTCGACGACGAGGCTCGCACTGCGCTTGAAAAAGATGGAAACAAAGGCTGGGTTCCTGGACCATGTCTATGGCTTGATGGAAAGAGAGTCCCAGTAGGCTCAGAAAACGGCAATTTAAGGCGCCCCATCCCCGAGGTTGAGAAGCTGAAGCCAGTTGTTTACGCGGCCGACTATACCGAATTCCCAGTTCACCCGGATAAGAAGTTTTCCATTAGCTCGAAGACATCATCTTACAATCATACCGCGCCTGAACATCATAAGGCCGAAGAGCAAGCGGGAATAGCGGCGAGCGGAGGCGTTACAGCTGCCAACATTATTGCAACCAAAACGAACTCAGAACAGCAGGCACAAGTGTCCGCACCAGAGCCTCAAGCGCAAACTGCACCGGCACCGGCGCCGGCAGAGTCGCTCACAGCTGAACCCGCCCCAGTCAACGTCCCTGCCACTGCTCCTGCAGAGTCGCGGGTAGCTGAGCCTACCCCGGTCAACGTACCTGCATCTGCCACTGTAGGCCCGCAGCCTTCCCAATTAATCTCCTCGGCAACCCATGCCCCGTCCCTGCCGCAGTCGGGTCCTGTTCCCGAGCACGCGATCGCAATGACTGCTGCTATTCAAGACAAACTCGCGGCCGAGTCCGTCTCGACCATCCCGCCTACGGCGAATGGTACGGCGAACGGCCATGTAGGGCACCCAGAAGTGATCGTTGCGAGTGACATGAGCAAAGGGCTGGCAATTGAGGCAGAGAAGCTGGAGATCGCAGAGGCAGCCCATAAAAACGGCGCTAAGGCTGAACGACCGCCGATGGAGAGATTCGTTACCGCATTGGAGGGATAATTCGCGCCCAACGTGGTGTTCAAGTGGTAAATGACCCGTTTCGATGCTCAATCTATACGGTGTCTTATGTCGAAGAAAGGGGCTGGCTAGGTTATTCTGGTTGGAAATGCAGTGATGGTGCGATCTGTGTGAGGAGCTGGTTTGAACCTTGAGCATTGCGTTGCGTTAGGCTGGCTTGGTTTTGTACGACTATCAAATACCCATCCGTCCCGGCAAAGTACCTGCAAGAATATGATCATTCTTAAGTCCTATGCACGAATCTGTTTCACGCTTTAGTACCGGAGAATTGCGAAGGAAAGATCTGTTCGACGAATATGTACAAAGGAGAGTGGAACGTTTGCTGCCTCCTGGCACGAAATCATCTCATCGAGGTATGTCACATTGCATCACATCATACATGCATGAGTCGCTTTTGGTCGGTGGTACATGGTCGAAAGTGAGAAGTGAGGACCTTAGAAAAGACCCACAAGCCCAAGTCACAATATATATGCAGTTTTGCACGGGTAATGGAGGGACTTTTTCATATTGCTTTTGTATTGTCCTTGTATTGCTTTTGGCTATTTACGCTTGGTGGTTGACCCTTGCTGCTTACAATGGGATAGCTATGGGCAACAAGACTTTTACAGCTTTGCTTTCCGGTTTCCTGCCCACACGCATGAGAGCGTAGCATGTCGATCCCGGTCCTTTTCGCTCAGACCAAGATCGTGTAAAGTTCTTGACTTTCCCAACCAAAGATCAGTCCGGCCGAGATGCTGGAGCCGTGGTCTGCAGAGACGCACAGCTCCTAGCTCCCGCGTGTTGGCGTGGCAGGAAGACCGTTTATGAGGCAATGCCGATGACACCGCAGGCGGGACGAGGGCCAGCGTTGCCGGTCTTCTTGCTCTCCTCGGTGCCGCCCTTGCCGAGGTCGTCGGTGCCGGCGTGGACAACAATGGTTCGCTGTTCACGACAAGTCAGCTATGGCCGCTTTCTTTCTTCCAAAACTGGAGAGGTGTTGATACGTACGCCCAGAACGCTGTGCTCGCCAATCAACTTGACGAAGCTGTCGCTGACGCTGCCCTTGGCGTTGCCTTGGCCGTCGGTCTTGATGTTGCCCAGATCGCCGACGTGGCGGTTGTCGTCGCTTGGGGCGCCGTGTTGCTTGCCGTGCGGGTTGTCTGGGATCTCTCGGTCAGTATAACATGTCATCCTCCCTCTTCCTAATCTGTCCCTCTTCCTTTCCGAACGTATGGGTGAGGATGGTGATGTATATGGGTCACATACAGTGAGGTCCAGCGCTAGTGCAGCCGTTGGTGTTGTCTCCGAATTGATGGACGTGCATGCCTCGCTCGGCATTGGCATCGTGGCCGGTGATGTCCCAGGAGATGGTGGTGGGGGAGGACTCGGAGGTCTGCTCGAAGGTCACTTGGCCGGTGACCTTGGAGTCTCCTCGGATGACGGCAACTAGAGGGAGAGGAGGTTAGCGAGCTTGTCCCGAGGGTAAGTGAGGGTCTACCAGTGCTCTCTTTTGCTCCTGGAAGGCGTCGAACGATGTGGTCTGCTTGAGCCTGCGCAGGGTCCTGATGCTGACAAACAGGCACAAGTCTTGCAGAGGTCATGTACCGGGGAAATACATGTGGAAGGGGATCGAGCTGACCTGCTTTAACCATTTTGACGGGTTGACTTTTTGTTTTATACAGGAACTTTGATGGTACAAGATGTACAAAGTGTGATGAGAATAGGAGAGAAGTCAGATGGAAAGACCTTCCGGGTGGAAGTAATCAATGGATCGATGGAGTCAAGAAGGACCTCCTCCAATATCGAGCATTCAATGCATGATGAAGTCAATCGACTGCTTCGCAGTGAGGGGTTGCTTCCGTTGTCGCAATGAGGGGCACCGAGCCAAGAGTAAGGGTCTCTTCGGATAATCAACTTCCGGCACTCCGAGATGTTTATGGCCTTGCTGATATGTGCTTCACCTTCGGTTTACTTCAAGATGTTTGAAGATCAGTGACAGAGCACTCACTTCACCATCCTAGCAGCTGACTGCAAGCTTCTAATGACCTGGATGATGAGTCTATACTAATGAGAATAACATCAAACATCACGATCACTTGCAGGCGACTCAGTACTTATGACTGGCTGGGAATCACTCATACCACGCGTTTGATACCCTCTTCACGTTCTATAGCTACATCTCGAGCTTCAAGGTATCTCTCAGGTGGTCCCTTTACACCCAAAAGCCTGCCTTGTAAGTTCTGGCCCCCTCATCTCCGTACTCACCATCAACATCAAGCTCTCGTACCCGTCTATCGTCAACAAGGAGCAACCATGTCCTCCAACGACACCAAAGCAAAAATCCCCAGTTTCCTCAAGGCCATGGAGTCCATCTATGGACCGCTCCCAGACCACGATGACAAAAAATGGACTCCTCCACCAACTGCGGAAGGCCATCGCGGCCGCTATCTCTGGACTGATGGGTTCGCCGTGGTCAACTTCCTCACGCTATACAGCCTGACCTCGGAGTCCCAATATCTCACATTCGCCCGCAATCTAATCTCAACCGTCCATGCCATCCTAGGCTACACACGCGACGGTACGTCTCGCCTCCCTGGCGCTACCGAGCACGAGCCTCTCAAGGGAGGTCTTCGGATTGGCAAGCACGACGAATCTGGCTCAGACGGCGACGGCCAGTACTTCCATTACCTGACTGTGTGGATGTTCGCGCTGAATCGCTTCACGTTCGTGACTGGTGAGACCTGGTATAACCAACAGGCTATTATCATGGCAAAGTCGATCCTTCCAAAGTTCATGACGGACTGCGAAACAGCGCGGCCGAGGATGTTTTGGAAGTTGAGTATGGATCTTGAGAGACCTCTGGTTTATTCCGAGGGAAATCTTGATCCGATTGATGGCTATGTGATTTACAAGTTGTTGCAGGACACAGATGGTGCTGGTCGCAGATGTTGGATGATGATACTGCGCTGTTTAAGAAGATTGTCGATACGAAGGTCGACGATTATGATTCGGCAGATACACTTGATATAGGCATGACGCTATGGACGGCGCACTGGCTCACGCCTGAGGAAGAATGGGCAAGCAAGCAGACGAAGCGAGTCCTCTATTGCTTGAATCGTCTAATGGAGAGTGGGAACTTTGATAAGCCAACGAAACGACGGCTTGCTTTTCGGGAGTTTGGGACGGCGTTGGGTGTCAGATCTGTGATGACTGAGCAGATCAGTGGTGTTGGTTTTGGTCAGAAGGAAGATTCACTTGGTGCCGAGGTCAGAAAGCTACCAGATCTGATTTGCCATCAGTGGCAGGAGGCTGGCATAGTGCCCATTCCAGAGAAGCAAATGCAGGGCCGGATGGCGGAGTTGATGCCAATCACCGCAGTCATGTACGCCAGTGCGTTGATTCCTGGCATGATGATCCGGAAGCAGTGAAACATGATTGATTCGGTCGAAGGTGCAGGATACCAGAATCTGGCATCATGGGAATGAGATTCAGGAAGGCCATCTAGGAATCTGTTCATCAACTCCTTCAGGAGGGCTCGCTAGCGCCCTCGCACCTCCAAAGGCCGCTCAAAATCACCGGTCGTAAAATCAGGGTCATGAAAGAAACTCACGACACTACCCTCTTCAACAAGCCAACCATGGACTGACCACCATCGACAGTCCCCAGCCGCCTAGCACACAAAGTCCAACTGGAAGAGCAATCTTCTTCGTCCACAGCTTCAACCCAATAGCGATTCTCCTCTGCACAACCATCTCCATCTTGTCTCGGTCATGGATTATAGGGACCTCGACCTCTGGCTCCTTCTGGTCGAGGAGTCTGCACAACGGACCCCAGCCCATGCTAGGTTCCCAAACAAGCACGTCCTTCTCCTTCCTCTGACAGATATCAAGTACCCACTGGTTGTGCTTGTCATACAACTCTTCGCTCCAGACATTGGCAACCCCGAATTTGTCTCTGACGAAGTGTTGAAACTCCATCTCGCACAAATAGTGCAAACGGTCAGGCACGCTCCAGAAACAGGCGATGCGATGCCGCCAGCTCAGAAACGGTGCAACCGCCGACTGCATGCTCAATGCCCAATCCTTCGCGCCGGGTCTATGGACATTGAGAACAACCTTAGCATCTGGGTACATCTCAATGAGGTCCTTCATGAAGAGGTGGCCCGGGAACCCGGACGTGGCAGCACAGCCGGCGAAAAGCTTGTACAGGATGGCTCGGCGCTTCTG
Source organism: Cladophialophora chaetospira (assembly GCA_030247875.1). Taxonomy (NCBI): domain Eukaryota; kingdom Fungi; phylum Ascomycota; class Eurotiomycetes; order Chaetothyriales; family Herpotrichiellaceae; genus Cladophialophora; species Cladophialophora chaetospira. The sequence goes on from JAPDRK010000005.1 coordinate 1,468,824, forward strand.
AGTATCTGTCTCAGCCAGTGCTTCCAAGATGAAACGCAGATTAGGAGGGATGGACAGGCAGCGGTTCATGTGCATCGTCGGTCCGATGTTGAGAAAGTTTGCCTCCTCGAAAATCTCCTTCAACGTTGATGTGGCGCAGAGAGGAAGTCCAGCGGCTAGGACTTGCATGGGACCTCCCCAGCATGCAGGTGTTTGAGGTTTGGGGCCTGGAGATGTCATGGCGATTTGACTTCTGTGGTGCCAGGTATCTTTTTGGAGTATGAAATGCAATATATTTCAAGGCAAGATAGTGACTTCTCTGATTGCGTTTGAGATTTTGTATCAGCTCCTGAAGAAGGAGCCTACCTTATGCGTATGTGTCCATACTCCGGCCAGCTCCTTTGTCCATCAATACTCAAGCTGAGCGAGTCACCGGTCTGTGGACCTGCGGCATCACCGGTTCCAGGTACCACGCGAACTTCCGAATGGTACCAACGGGTTTCGTCCTTGGCAGTGGATGCAGCCATGAAAGACCCCTTGACATTAGGCACGGGGATCAGTCGCAATGTCGTAACCAACGACATCCTAACTACCGTCTTTTCAAGCTGTCCTGAGGTTCGAAGAGCAAGTCAAACGTGTTGTACATCCAGCATCTTGCGGGCGAGGCATTGGGCAAGGGAATTTGTCCCATGGTTGTTATTCTTGCTGGCGGTGACTTGTGTAACAATGTGCGCGGAGGAGTTACGGATGTCCGGTTGAATCTGCTACAAGCTTCAGGCCGAGACCACGGGGTGACAGCTGTCAATTCGGAACTGGGGATAAGGATAGCTCCGTTTGCAGTGAGATGTCCTGGTTACGAGTGTTGGGAGAATAGTCCAGATCAAATTCTGTAGGGCGTGAGCAGGACTGTCCTCGGCAGACGGCACCTGCATCCGCGAGAAGGTGCCATGGCTCATGGACACCTGGCAAGTAAAGGCCACGATGTCTGCGCATCGGAAAGAAGGTCTCGCAAAACTTGTTATTCGATAGAGAGAAAATCTATCCATGCCTGCTCAGGCTCCGGACAACGAGGTCCAGCTCTCGTTGTCCTATTCAACAAGATCCCATGCGCCGATGCTAGTTTGAACTAGCTCATGATGAGCTTCTATCATGGATTCATGTGTTCATGGGTATCATCGCTTACATGAATTTCGAGAATAAGGCCCAAATCTTGAGCACCACATTGATGACCAGAGCAAACGCCGCCAGGACCACGTAGAGCTGCCCGATCTCCATCCAGTTGTTAAGCGTCATTTCCGTCTCGATGAAGCCGTCTTTCGAAATACCTCTCATTGAGTCGGCCGATTCAGGGTCCGATGGAAACCGGCCGGTGGTGTACCACTGCTCCAGAATATCGTCCTTCTCTCTCCAACGCTGGATCAACCAATTGTCGAACTCTTTTGCGTTGGTGAGAGGAATGGAGGAAACGGCGAACCGACGCCAATACATGTTGACGCTCTTTGGCGGTCGACCCTGCAGATAGGCGGAGCGGATGGTGAAGATTTCAGGGGCAAAGCCTCCTTTACTGGTCTGGCATTAGCGCGAGGGGACAGAACGTATTGCTTCACAACTCACGGCGTTCCTTCATAGGCGATTGTGCAGTCATAGACCCACTCAATGGTGTCCTCCAACTGTTGAAGACAAAAGAACAGACCTGTACTCCGAGGAAGAAGCAGGTGTCTCATATCAGGTATGCCTTGTTTCTCAGCCCATTTGACACTGCCTTTCCTCGTATTTGCTGATAGGTTGGTGCCCTCAGGGAAGATGAGGAGCCACATCGGATCCAGTCCGGCCGAGCCAGACAGAGGGCCCTTATGACGAGACTTGAGCTTGTTCAGTCGATGTTCCAGGCGTGGCTTATCAGACAGCCACTTCCGAGCCATGAAGATGAAGCCGTAAAACATCATGCCTGGACCTAAGAATGGCACATATCTCAGAGATTCTTTGAGGAGAATGTAGATGTGACCGTGCATCCTGCTCGTATACGCAATCCACCAGAGGTACAACCATTCGGTGTAGATCTGATGGTTCGAGAGATAAATCAGCCGCTCCGGGAACGTGGTCTCCATCCTGCCAGCCGGTGTCTTGTGGAATTGCCCTCGTAGTCCTTTGTCCCAACTGACACGGACTTTCGTCTGAGCAAACCATCTTGTTCCGGCAATGCCCACTATTGCGAATGACTGTTTCGTCAATGCCATGTATGCATAGTAGTAATCCCTGTTAATCCAATACAGTGGTGCACCAATGAATTGCGTAGCATGAATGGCGACCACGGCGCAGTTGAACCATGTCGCAAGCAGGATCGCACGGACGACCTGACTGAAACCACTGTATTTGACCTCACCGGCTGGGTGTTGTATTCCTGCAGTCGGGCTTCCAGGGCTTTCACTGTTGCCGACGCCTGCACTGCTCGGTTCGACCTTGAGTAAGGGTTCAGGATTCCGCTTTCGCACCGTTCCGTTCTGGATCGCCATCGTAGAGGGTAGAAGGAAGGGGGCGTTATGCTATGTTCATGGGCTGGTCAGGGCAGATTCGTCAGCATTGAGGAGAGCGAACAAAGGTAGGCAACAGCAATAGCGCCATCGACACTCAGAGGAGAAGTCAGGTGAGAGTGATTCTAGCAGAGCTTCTAGATCATTACTTCAAAACCGGCCCTTGGAAGCAGGCACTGAACTCGTGGCACATGCAGATGGTGCAATGACAGCCGCTCAGCCGCTCCAGGCTTGCAGGCACACCATTTGACGATGTTGTTGATAGTGCTCAAATACGGATTGCAGGGAGCCGAGCCCCTCCGCAGTGGATGCCTAAGTCCGATGCCAACTACGAAAGTAATAACTGACCGTAGAATTACGGTGAAACACGAGGCCATACAGGCACTTAGTAGACCAAAAACACGTCGTGGAACTGAACCCAAATGACATCTGTTGAGCTTCAGGATCTCGTCGATGGACAACCGCCCGTCCAACGGCGCCAGGTCAGTTTAAGGACCAGGCGACCGTCTTACTACAACGAGCGTCGCAATAAGGTATATAACGACGTGTGATGGCTGTGAGAGCACGTCCTAGAGAACAGTGCAAGTTGCAGTGAGTTGCACCCCGGGAGCGAGCTGGGCTCAACGCCTAGCAACAGTTTTCATTGTGGCACGATGGCCATGGTGCTCTCTATCAAGCTATCCAACGCACACAGAGGCAACGCCCTTCTCAACGCCAATCACCCACCGCCCGGAGTCTCGTTGTCACCATCTGCACCTCCTCACTATCTGCAGCGAAGTGCTCCCTGACCAACGACAGGTTGGCCTCGATCCTCTTCCAGAGCACGCCACGGTCCAACGAGGTGCGATTCGACCCGAAGTGCTCGAAGCCGGCACCCCACATAATGGCCTCTGTCAACTCGCACTCCTCCTTCGTCAAGTCGCTTAGCTGCTCCGTGCTGTTGCGCTCAATCTCCTGCTCACTCAGTTGCTTCATGGTCTGTTTCTCTGCATAGCTAAGCTCAGCAGGGACGGGCCATCGGATAAGGCGCATTCTGATGCGATCACGGCGGCGACGGTGGTTCAATGAGCTCGTGGAAGGTCTGCCTCTGACGATCAGGGCGCTGTTTGGCAGCATGCGGTCGCAGAAATCCTGGTTGCAAAGCTCAGGGTCGTAGCGGCAGAGTGCTTCCATCTCCCATCCTTCGATCTCAGTCGAGACTCGGTAAGGAATATGAAGCGAGAATTTCAGAGGTCGATCCTCAGCATTGAGAAGCACACGACCGAAGATGTCGCACTGCGGGCGGAAATCTGGAAGTACTTTCTTGAGACGATCATTCTCTTCAGTGTACTCCCACTGGCCTTTCGGATACAGCTCGAACAGGACTTCAGGGCGAGGAGCGCCATGATCTGATGCAGATTCAGGCCAGCCCGCATGCATGCGTCTGCGCAAAGTCGTGTTGTCGCCTTCGAGGAGGTATTCGGCGTTGACGGCGTACAGGAAGTGCGTCTCATCCAATCGAACATACTTCTCGCCTTTGATTGTCAAGATTTCTGAGGTGTAACGGACACGAGTATGCTTGTCGGCCAGCTTCATGAAGACGACTGATGGGATTGCTGCTTGAGGCACAGTCTCTTGTCGCTCTACCTCCTTTTGATGCTCGCGTACGAGGTGCTCTTCTAAAGCTCCTCGCTGATCCAAGTCTGGCTGGGGTCGCGCACCGCCACCGAGAGCTTCAAGGAACTGAGGGATGTTGGACGGTTTCCAGTAGACTGGAACTGACGGGAAGCCAGGGTATGTGGCGAGTTGGATGATGGTCATCGGCAACTCTTCAGCATTCTCGTGAACAAGCGTCAGAGGAAAGACATTTTGACCGTTTGCGTCAGCTTGGAAGTAGTCGTGGGCCCGAATGCCTGCACCGCGCGCAAGCAAATTAAGGATGTCGGTACCTCGAAGGAATGGATAGTTGGCGAGGTAGTATTCTTCGATCCCGTCCCAAGCAGGCGGAGCGACGGCATTGAGCTGCCAAGGAGCAGGAACTGGGGGAAGATCTGGAGCTTGGAGGATTGCGCGGACTGCGGCAGTTTCTGCTTGAGCGCTCTCGATCCCTGACGCTATAGAGGCTCGACCGGCGGGAGCAGGAAACCCGTTCCCGTCTTCATTTTCATCGGTTTCGGTGTCGAGGTCATCCGCTGCCTTGCGAGCCGCGTCAATGAGGTTATTGACTTGTTCGTCATCGGTCTTGTCGTCGATTACCATCGGTTCTATCGGGGATCGTCAGTCAGCTTCTCTCCGTTTTCTCGGGATGCCTTGACCCTTACCTCCTTGCGCTTTCGCAAGCTCAGCGGCTTCAAGTTTGTCGTGGATATATTCCTCGTCCGTCTCGTCGTCGATTACCATTGGTTCTATTACGGGACCGTCAGTCAGCTTCTTCTCACTTCTCGAGATGCCTCGACCCATACCTCCTTGCGCTCTCGCAAGCTCAGCAGCTTCATCGGGGTCGACCAGCTTTGTGCGCATGTACGACTCTTGGTAATTTCCGATTCTCAGATGAACGGGTTCGATGGGGGTACGCTCTGGGCCTTTGTTCTTCTGCTCTTCCTTTGGAGATGCAGCTCGGGCAGATCCGCCGTCCTGGTCCACCAGTCTGTCCGTCTCGACTTCTCTCTTACGTTCATGATCGTTCTTCTTAAAGTTCTCCGGGATTAGAGCTTCAGCAACACCGTTGTCGTTGATCTCAAGTCTTGGTGCGACGGCGTCCGCGCCCTTGGGTTTCGGAGGTACGTGTATCGGCGGCATGACGACAGAGTATCGACGTTTGCCAGAGAGGTCAATCTGAAAATAACCACTCATCACGGCGACGACTGCAAGGGACACAAGATCTGTCGACTCCAAAGGAAAGGACAAAGCCTGGTGAACAGGACTACTCAGTGCTGACCTGAGCGTGAGAAACAAGGGAAGAAGTGTCAGAGCCGTCGTTCAACGAGGACAAAGAAGGTTATGACAGGAGATGTCAACGTTTGTTTTTCAAACGACGGGGGTGACGGGAAAGAGCCCCGTGACGCTCTTCGACGGCGAGGTCCAGCAGTGACGCTGATCGTCGCGGTAACGGCGAGCTTTGACTCTTCCAGCCAGTACCAAACGATGCTCACAACAACGGTGGGATCGCTTAACCCGTTCTCACAGTCTTCAGCAGATTGGTGAGAGCATATTCGATGGCGAATCCAATCTGGTCGCTTGTCGAAGATCGACGACACGAGACGAATATAGTCGACTCGAGAAGACGAAGACACGCAAGTATGAGATCCAGGACTTCGGCTTCGGCCTGAATATTCTGCTGGGTATTATGAAGCATTCACTATCATGACACCCATCTGGAGGAACGTCACTCCCAGCGACCCACAACTCCCGCAAGCCACTGACAGCTTCACTGTCCAGTACTCCCGATGAGACATATGCTCGAAGATGAAACACTTGGTGGATGCACCGTGAAGAGACGAACTCGGTGGCGGGCTCAAAAGGAAGACACATGTGTTGGTGTGTTGGGTTGCTGAGCATACCCCCTCGCCAGATGGCTGAGCCCAGCACGACCTAGTACATCAGTTTGAGCTGAAAAAGGGGTGCCAAAGCCAGCTTCGCTATCTTGGAAGATCCTGTCCAGGCAGAGGACAGGCATCAGGTCCCAAGGTCAACCAATGAAGGCGCAACCTAAAGAAACTTCAAATCCGCTCTTGGTTGCAAGGCTTTTCTCTGATACCAAGGCCAACGGACGCAAGCGGCACGGGAACATAACTTCACATCCGCTCATGACGGTAAGGCTTCAGTCGGCCATCACGGAAAGACGGAGTGGTTCTGGGTAAAGACATCTCCTCAACAGGCAGCTTGAAGAAACACTACCGCTTACTGCACCAGAAGACGAGACTATTGAGGCAGACTTACGCTATTGCGCAAGATTCCCAAATGCTAGCGAAAAGCATCGGCACTGAGAAGTGAAACTCTGATGGTGACCACTCTTCTCGATTTGTACTTCCATGCGAGGAATTTCGATTGTGCAGATAAACTCTCAGATCAGTGGAGAGGATGCGAGGAATATGATCGGGTCGTATTGAGTCTGAATGGGCCCAAAGGAAGGCAGACAGCAGACGTCTGTGTGACCCGAGAAGCTTCCCCCTCAGAAGAGCATGTCTCCCAATTCGTCGCCATATAACATGTGAAGTAGAACATCTAGCACATAGATCGAACAAAGTACTCATTTTATTCAAGATGATAGACATTCAATTCCCATCCGTGAACTCATCTCGTTCATATCACATATCACACATACATTACGTTTTGTTCACATTGTCACATCAATGCAGCCATATATACAAACGCCGGCACATGCTTAGAAATTATGTGAAGGCCCTAGATGGCCAGGCCGGTAGGGTACTCTGCCTCCTTCCATGCGTTGATGCAGAGGGACTTCGGGATCCATGCCGCGATAGCCGCTTTGTCCTTGAGCTGGTTGGGCGGGAGCAGGCGTGGGACTCTGACCGGGTAATTCATATGATTCTTGCGCTGATGTTGGCGCTGAAGGGGCGGACGGCGCGGACGGGTTTGACGGCCGGCCGGACCAATAGCCGTCGTGGCCTACATTTGCTTGCTGGTATGATTGATGGGACATTACGTCGTCTTCGGGGAATGAGCGGTCGTTGTGAGAGGGAGGAAGGGGTAAAGCGTCTGAGAGTTGGGCGATGTTTCTTTGGTTGTCGGGTAATTCATTGGTGGGCGGGGGGAAGTAGCCTGCCCCTGCTACTGCGGCGGCAGCGGGGGCAGCGGGTGGTGGTTGGTATTGATTGCCAAGGGGTGGTTGATATTGATGGCCTAAAGGAGGCTGATAGTGACCATTTCCTTGAGAGTATTCGCTCTGATCAGAAACGGACATGTTGGAGGTCCCTTGATATCCATGCTGGGGAGGCGGAGAGACTGAGCCCCAAGTCCTCGCAGCTGCGACAGTGGGAGGAAGGAGACGATCAGGCGACCGAGGCGGAGGAGATGGCAGAGGCGGTGATGGCAGGTCCGATCGCGTGACTTCAGTCATCCTGTCCGAGCGAGAGTTGTCTCGATACCGGGACATTGCGGCCACGGCTCCCATACCGCCAGCCGCACCTGCCCCGATGCCGAGGCCTGTCATGCTAGGGCCCATGGGGTTGTCGGAATATCGATCACTGCCGGAATAGGATTCTCGTTTCCGTCTACGCCGCATGAACCAAGAATACCAACCTCCAAAGATGGCGGCTGCAAGAACTAAGATTCCGACGCCGGCGCCGATTCCTGAAATTCATCCGAGAAATCACGTAAGCAACCATTGCCTTTCAGAGATTTAAGGGGCGAGGATGCTGGGAAACGGGTCTCAAATGGAACAGTAAGGTGGAAAAGAGGACTCACCGGCTTTGGCTCCTGTAGAAAGGCCTGAAGATCCGCTGCCATCAGTGTTGCTGGCGACCAAGGTTGGAGCAACCCCGGGTGTGCTGGTAAAGGTTGCAGGGGCGACTATGGTGGTTGCTGGCTGGGTCGTAACGACGAGAGAGGTTATCGTCTGTCATCCCTTCAGATTAGTACGATTCTCGGAACAAGGATTTGCTGGAAGAAAATCCCCGTGGTCTGTTCTTTTCAAGATACGAACAAGACAACTCTCTAAGATGATAATGGCAGAGCAGATATACGCACCGTGTAACCAATAGAGCCGTCAGCTGAGGTAGTCGGGGCAACTGCCGTTACGAAAGTTGTTTGAGTCGCAAATCTGCGTACACGATTAGTGTCTTGCTTTACTGACAGAGCTATCCAAAAAATCTTATAGAGGATGAGACACTCACGAAACTGACGAAGTCGATGTGGTGATCACCACGGGCGTTTCACTGGAAGTTTCCGACTCGGATGAAGTCTCTGAGGTCGTCGACGACCGAGTGGACGATGATTCGGTGCTTGAAGAAGTCGTGACCGGGGGTGGTGGCGGAGTCGTTGTGGTCGTGCTTGACGTGGTCACTGGAGGAGGCGGTGTGGTTGTGGTCCTGCTTGAAGTTGTCACGGGAGGAGGCCGAGTCGTCGTGGTGGTCGTAGAACTGGGCGGAGGTGGCGGCGAGGACGTGGTCGTCGTGGAACTCGGGGGAGGTGGCGGCGAGGACGTTGCTAAGAATTGGTTAGTAACATGTTCAGAGAGCTATGAGACTGGACGACAAAGTCATGGGGGGCGATCGGCACAAGCAAAGAAAACAAGGTGTCTCACTCGTGCTAAGACGTGTGGTTGAGGTAGTGGTTGGAGGTGGTAGTGTACTGGATGATGTCGTCGTGGGTAGAGGGGACGGGGACGTAGTGGACACGGACGTGGTAGCTACAGTGGAGGTATAAGTGGATGTCGGCAACGCAGAAGTGGATGTTGTGGTGAGCGCTTGGGACGAAACAGAGGGGGAAGGTGTTGAGGTGGTGGTGATGCTTCGCTCCGATGTGGTAGTCGCAATTGAACTTATCGTGCTATCTACTAACGTACTTCGGGAACTTGAGGTTGTTGTTGCAGGAGGGATACTCGAGCTTGAGCTTAAGCTTGAACTCGAACTCGACCTCGAACTCGAGCTTGAACTCGAACTTGAACTTGAGCTTGAGCTTGTAGCTACCACGCACAGAGGTGTTACAAGCAAACTCGCAGAAGGACTTGTGACGGGCTGGAGGGCTGGAGTAATCAAGAGCAAGAAAAAGACTTACTGGTTGTTGTCGTGGTCGATATTGTCGTGGGAGGAGGAAGCGAGCTCGTTGTGGTTGTACTCACGGTTGTTGAGTCTGAGGTCGTGCTCGGCGACAACGTGGTCGAATCCGTTGTAGTGGTCGTAGAATCTGTCACCGTCGCCATGGCCGGCGACTCCGCCGAACAACGACGGCCTCACCTAATGCAAATACCTTGTGCTATCAGCTGGTGCGGCGGCGAGGAGTAAGGCTGCGAAAAAGAAGTGAAACCGAATTAGTGAGCGGGCGGCGAGGTCTTGAACATTGAGCTCGCATCGACCGAACCTGGCCTGGGCCTAGTGGGCAGTACCTCTGGAAGCAGGTGCCTGTATCGTGTAAGTGTACCTGCACGATATGGTAAGAAAGCTGCCCGCCCGGAAGTAAGGCACACAGGGTCGATAGCCTCTTCCAAGTTATTGGTAGAAGCGGGGTTTCTTTTTTCAGCTCAAGTTGACATACGAGGTCTGCCGAGGGCGGAGGAGGTCTGGAGTTTTGGCTCATCCCACGGCCCAATGCCAGGCTGCAGAACAAGCACAATAGCCTGCATCATGCCGTAATAAGGGCCAATGGGATGATGGTGGGATGCAGCAGCCCCGAGGAGGGCCGGAATGGACCAGTGGTGAGAGGGGTATAGCGCCAAGATGCAACTGCGACTTTGTCCTTCAAGGCGAAGGCCGGTGCGAGAAGCGTCGATACGAAGGGATTAAGCGAGGTAGGTATGCCAACACCTTCCGTCAGCAGCCTGTGATATTGTGGAATGACAATTACAGTTTCCAGTGAGATGGTGAAAAGGTGTCATTGATGAGTGAGAACCACATGGTACACGCAATAGATTTTCCAGAAGGAGAACAAGGCGTGCCGCAAACTGTCGGCCTCGGATGTGAAAGCAAGAAAAGGAAGAGGCTGGTGAGGCTCTTACAGTTCCGAGCAGATCCTAGATAAGCTGCGGATGAAAGAGGCCTAGCGAGAAATCGCAGCCCGAGGTGATGATCATGAGGATTTTGGTCGCTTGACAAAACATGTAGACGATGACATCCTGCCCGTTGGCGGCCCGTAAGTTGCGGAGAACACAATTATCATAACTGTCATCGTGCTCGCAATTTTCGATGACTGTTGCGTTGACTGCTGACGGTCAACGAGCTGAGGCATTCGAATTGTCTGCCGCGGGCGCTCTCCTGGCACTTGGCAACTGTCCGCAGCCTGGTGTAGCGAGGTAGGAACGAGAAACTCTTGCAATATTCCCCAATTGGATTCCTTCTTGCACCATTGCTCATTTGTCCAAAAAGTCTCAACTTCGGCATGCGATCAGTCCATCAAACAAAAGACTTCAATCGCCCTCCAAAGCTGAAAGTGAACAGACAGGTGAGATGATCTTCGTTCTGCAATGATTGACGCCGTTTGATACTCTGCGGATGAGGCGTATCTATCTCGCCTACGTGCGCTTGGTGGCTTGAGAGCCTGAAGGTCTTCCCTCATATCATCGCCTCTTTTTGTATATGCGGCACTCATGCTCGTCTCAGACCGATGATCGATTCCAAGATCGGACAAAGCTGTGCAGGATTGGCGAAACGCTTGACGACCCGAGAATTTACTCAGCTCGAAATGGTCATCGATGAGGATGTTGGTCAACCAGAAGATACCACCGGCGAACAGTCGAGGCTGAGCATACGGGAAGCGGTCTCGGACATTGGCATTTATCGTCGATCTAGACATCTCGAACATTGGCGTCGACCCATCGTCATCTTCAGGGCAACGTAACTCGTTGTCCCCGCTGCTCTTGAGGTCGAGATATGCTAAGTTTTGTGGTTATGGGATGCGCTAGCATTGATAGTCAGAGTCTCAAGGTGTCGATGCTGGTAGGACGCGCAAAACTGCCAACAACCACGCTCATCAGTGAGGATAGAGAGACCGAAGAGGCTGGAATATGCGAAGGGGAGAAAGCTTCAGGGTATGGATCGGCATTGCGCATCAAGCACCCATGTAGCTACTCTTTGCTGTTGAGTGAATGGTCTGCATCTCAGTTGATCCAGAGCGTATGGTGAGAGGTATGCAATGAAATCACGAACCAAGTCCGAAGCTTTCATGATCATGGTGTGCCAGCAGATGCAATGGCACCTTGTCGGCCCGCGACCTCAAAACATAGTACTTCCTGTGTAGACGCTCTCTCGGTTGGAAAAGGTCTATTTATCATCCGCAGTGGATGAAAAGAGGATGGTGCGGGCCTCTGAGAAGGAGCCTGCATTTTGGCTTCCCCTCTTTAGGGCGTTCGTGATCTAGGAGAGGGCAGTCATAAGCCCAAAGACATCGGAAATGTACGAGTACCTGCATATCATACATTTCTAGCTTACCTATGCTCCTCCTTGACTCATTAAAACACCATGGACCATTACTAAGGACTCAATCCATTGATGCAACGACGGTGAGCTCCGACGAGTAACCAAATGCCCTCAGTGCTTCACGTGGCACCAGCAAGGCTCGCTCGCAACGTCATGTTGACTCACAGACCAATTGCGCGCAAATGGTTTTTTCTGGGTTGCCAATGCTTCCTTGCCAACAGATATATTGACAACCCAACCGGGATAGAAGTGTTTTCGCACAACCTAGATTAGTATAGACCTTCACTCCTCAGTTAATTTATCTTCAAGAATATTTGTAACAGCAGCTCAATCACTGAGAATCTCGGTGACAGGTCCAGTGACATACTTGGTGGAGTGCGGACATAAAAGCTCTTTTATATTGAACAGAACTTTCAGCGATCATATCAACCTTTCAGGAACCCTTTACGAAATGCCGGCTACACAAGAACATGGGTCAGACCCGGTGGTCTGCGTCTTGTAAGTCGAAATCTCCAAATCTCGAAGTAATCCACTAACAATACCCCAGCTGTGCCTCCTCGCCAGGCAAAGATCCTATCCATATGGAATCAGCACGCAAGCTCGGCAAGTCACTCCACGAAGCAGGCTACAAGCTCGTCTACGGCGGCGGCACAATGGGCGTCATGGGCGAACTCTCTAGTACGCTCGTCTCCCTATCTGGTCCCAAGTCTGTGCACGGTATCATTCCTCGAGCTTTGATCCGGTCAGAGAAGGACCCCAAGTTACGCTCAGACACCAACCCCGCGCAGGGGCAACCCAAGAAGGTCGAGAGGACGATGTCATCGCAGCAACTGCAGCGGATCGATAGCAATGAGGACCCAGACAGTCGGATCGTGCCGGAGTCGGAGTTTGGAAAGACGACAATCGTACCAGATATGCACACGAGGAAGCGCACCATGGCTGAGGCGGTGCAAGCTGGCGCACCTGGATCGGGTTTTGTGGCACTGGCCGGCGGATATGGTACGATGGAAGAGGTCATGGAGATGGTCACTTGGAATCAATTGAGTATTCATTCCGTTCCGATTGTTCTAGTCAACATCAACGGGTACTGGGACGGGCTTCTAGCGTGGATCAAGACGGCAATCAGAGAAGGCTTCGTCGGCGAAGGCTCTGCGAACATTCTGGTCGAGGTCAAGAGCACCGACGAGGTGATAGACGCACTGCGCGCATACCAGGTTGCTCCTGGTCGCTACAAGATGGACTGGTCCTGAAATCGGGGAAAGATGAATCGGCAGCAGAGCTTCTTCTCAACAAGACTTTGCCTAGGCTTCGCCATCAATAGTAATGCCATGGTGGGATTGTCATAGGAAATCCCAGTTCCTCCGCCTGCTCCGAACGCCATGCGGTCTGCGGTCCGGGCCACTCCTGTCCCTATGAGTCGGTCTCCATAGCATCGCCGCCTTCAGCAGTCGATTCGATGTTAGCCTCCAGTAGAGGTCCAACATCTTGGCCATCGTACAGCTTGAATGCCTCGAACTTCTTGCGACCGTCTTTCTCACCAAGTCCTATCACGGCCAAACTCGTGTTGTCCACAGTCAACTCCTTGTCTTGTGCCAGAGACTCCTTCAATGCCAGCAGAGCATGTTTGATCAGCTCATCTCGACTGCAGTCTGCAAATTTGTCCAGATGTCGCTCCAGGTACGTCCTCGCCATCTGACTTCTGGCACCAATTGCACAGGCCAGCATTTCCTGCGTCATTCCCGAAGGAGAGAACTCGAACAGGTGGGGTCCAAGCTCATCCACGCCAGCAACCAGTAAGCCAACGCCGTAGGGTCTCTTGCCGTAGTGCTGGGTGTTTGTCTGAGCTCTGTCGCCGATCATGTTCACGATGCGCTCGACGGGTATGGGGCGGCCGTAGGTCATTTTTGAGGCGAGGGATTGTTGTTTCATGAAGTTGGAGAGAACACGAGCGTCGGAAGCGAGGCCAGCGAGGGCGACTCCCAGGTGGTCGTCGACGCCTACTATCTTTTTCTGGTATGATGAGAGTTCTTCTGCATTTCTCTGGACAAATAATTAACTTGACAACCTCGTCACTGGGAAGGTGCTGATGACGAACCTTCAGAGCTGTGAGGACGACATGTTTCTTGCTAACGACGCCAACGACTACTGAGCCCTGCTTCACGGCCTCTTGAGCATATTCGACCTGGAATATCCGGCCTTGAGGTGAACTGCAGGTGCATTAGCATACGAGCCTTTGGACTGAAGGTCACAGTAGACGTACAATGTGACGGAATCGTTGTCGTAATTGTTCCTGAACATCTTGGCTGATTTGATGCTCGCAGGGTAATTCAGAAGAATCTAAGATGTGGCAGAGCTCAGGTCGAGTAAGTTGGTCTGCTTCAGCAATAAATGATTGAAGCCAGGCAAATGGCAGACGCGCAACTTGCAGGTCGCTTCCTCGCGATTTGCTGAGCTTGTCTTCAGAGCCGCAGCCGCAGCCCAGCCACACCTGACCCGACTTGACTTGACCACTGTCACAGACACACGACCAAGCCAGCATTCACTTGTTTCATTCTTCGACACAAGGGTGCTCGACTTCAGCCTTGACAATCGTCTTCCCCTCGCTCTACATCTATAGTTCATCTCTACATCGATTCCTGGCTCTGGGTCGGCTCACCCGCTTGAAGCAGGCACCGAGGAAACAGTCCCTCTCACACTCGCATCAGACTTCACCATGACGACGGCGGGATTGAAAACGATCATAGCACTATCATTCGTATGGCGCATGCAGGAACACACCTTCCAGGACATTCTAGCTAATTGACCTAGATCCTTGCCATCGGATTCCTCCTCGTCATCCTCTCCGCCGCACTCTTCCACAACTTCCTCACCCTACTCGTGGTCGCAACCTATGTTTTAGCGCCCTTACCGAATTGGATCGCATCACGATGCGCGAATCCAGATGACTTTATCGAGAGCAACTCCGGCGCATGGATTGACTTGGGACGATTTGCTACTGGGTTTCTTGTGCTTATGGGCATCGGTACGTTTGCCGGAAATGGAACCCATCTAGACCAGACGTACTGACGAGTGTGATCACGCAGCCCTTCCTGTTCTCCTGGCACATTCAGCTCTCATTCAAGTCCCAGCAATGGTCATGTCCATCACTGGAGGGTTGCTGATCTACGGCACCATCATCAGCTTCTCGCGGTTCTTTAAGGAGGAGCAGGACTTCTGATGCGGGCTTGTTGAGGTATACGAGAATTTATACATGTTGTGCGCGCCCCATGACTGTGACTTGGTTCTAGCGATCGTCTTTGGCAATTTGGGCGAACAGATATGCAGCGTAAGGAGTACAAAACCAGGCATGCAACGCATTCAAAATATATCCCGATAATGAAGAATGGAATGTCCTTTCAAACCTATAGCACTATACCTTGCCGTGGCCTAAGAGACTGATCTCTACAACTTCCTTCAAGTACTGACATCGTTCTCGAGGATCGTGCGTCTGAATGAACTGGCTTTCACTCATGCTCTCTGAAGTATTCATCAACATCGTGACTGCCAGCAAATCTCCCGCAAGCTGGGACCATAGAGCCTGTCTTGACTCTTCCCATGTCAGGGATTCTTGACACGCTAGTATATCGTAGAACTCCAAAGGGTACACACTGAATCTATCCATTGACTGTAAAATATTACAGATACCCAACAGACTGCCAGCACCACATCTCACGAGGTTCTGGGCCGGCGCGCCGGAAGATTTCTCCGATTTGCCAGTTTGCTCACCAGCCTCCAATTACGGCGGCCTTGCGACACTTGCCAGCTGCTGTCCTTCGCCTGCGCAGCACATATCACTTCTCATATTTGTACGGACAGCGACGTCCAGGTAGAGTCTTCCGGTCGACACCTTCAGACACGCCTAGCAGCACAAGCAACCATGGAGACCTCGCAGCGCCTCTTCCGCTTCTCGAAGCCGCAATGGCTCAGCAACGCAAACACCCGCACAGCAGGCGTCTACGTCGCCGGCGCACTCGTACGTCCCTCCCTCCTTGTCCCATCCACCATCTTACTAACCTGCTATCTCAGTTCTCCCTCGGCTTCTTCTTCTTCATCGACGCCAGCGTCTTCTCCAAATCGCCGCTGAACGGCTCGACCGTCCACATCTCCTTCGTCGACTGGATCCCCTTCATCTGCTCCTCGCTCGGCATGCTGGTCATCAACAGCATCGAGAAGTCTCGCCTGTCGGCCGACTCGTTCAGCTATAGTGGCAACGGGGTGGCGTGGAAGGCTCGCACGGTGCTGTTCCTGGGCTTTGCGCTGATGGCGGGCGGGCTGGCAGGGAGTGTGACGGTTATGGTTCTGAAGTACCTGTTCAAGGACTATGCGCTGCAGACGGTGTATATGGGGGTTGCTAACGTCGTGGCGAATGGGCTGGTTATGTTGAGCAGTGTGGTGCTGTGGGTGAGTCAGAACATGGAGGATGATTATACCTACAACTTGCAGCTGTGAAGGGAGGGTGAGGCAGGGAGACTGCTGGTGGAGACGAGGAATGCATGCAAGACTTGAATGCCTTTGGAACAGGCATGAGGCTGATCAAGTCATGGCGCTATAGCAAGCAATTGGTCACGGAGTACGGGACTTGTATATTGCCAACGCAGGTATTCTTCCTTGCATTGTGGTGTCTGTCTATTTTGCTCGACCTGGAGAGCCTATTATTCCCATACCAGCCACGTCAAAATTCAGCATTGGGCATTGGGATCTTTGCTGCCTCGTCAGACAACTAACGGCAGACATTTGGAGGATAATTTCCACCATCGACGGGGAACCATGTGCGGCCATCGTCGTTACAGATGGTGCGACAACCAGCGTGTTCTGGCCTGCTTTCTCGAAGGAAGTGTGCTTTGGCGCGGATCTATCGTGAGAGTCTCAACCTTTCCCCATGACACTCGGCGCCCAGTCGGGTAAAGCGAACCACGAGCTTCTTCGCCAGGTTGTTCCTGACTGATAGATCCCGATACTGAAGCGATTGCTCCATCACCGATTCATGGCCTATCTCGCAACTTCGCCATGATCGCATCGATCACATCCATGTCCGCCGCCGATATCTGATCAGGTCCGACAATGTCCTTGGGCAGCTTCTTGACTGCCTCATTCATTGCAGGCTGATAGTTTCGGACGGCCGAACTCAATGCATAGACTGCCTTCTTCCGAGTTGCCTTGTCCGGGTCATCTAGTGAAACCAGCACAAGCGCGTCGACTCCATCGAGAGCTAAGAGTCGTTCTTGTGCTTTGACGTTGTTCTGGACCGCTGTGCCTATACACCAGGCAGCCATGCGTCTCAAGTCTGCTGAGGCGCTGCTCAGTTGACTAAGAAGTGGGGTCCAAAGGCCTAACGGCTCCAGGTTGTTGGCATTGTCGATTTGTTCAACCAGCTGCTCGAAGTTGTCGAAGGCGGTCATTTTGGAGTCATGGGTGATTTCGGGGTCTGAGGATGTGATGATGTGCATGGCTTCTTTCATGAGGTCTGCATCGCTAGGTCCACCCATCAAGGAGCGAAGAGCCTCAGCGGAGAAACCCTTCGGCTCAGTAGCAGGTTGGTTTGGATTTCGGCTTGCGTCAGAGTTCTCAATGCCCCATGACAGGAGCGAATTCAGTCCCTTGTCCATAGTTTGAGATGTTTCTGGAGAGGTATGAGTGTAGCTGAAGGGAAGCAAGATCGATTGAGAAACCAGGATGAAAGAATTTCAGGTTATTTCGATCTTGATCATGGTCTCAAAGTCTTCATATAATGACTGCATAAGGGATGAAAGCAGAAGTGAAGTTGATGACTCTTAGCCAATCACTGGCAGTTTCCAGCACTTACTTGGACGTTCTGCGTGCTTCGAAGCGCACCAGGCACTTTCACTTGCAGCTTAGACGGTTTCAATGGGCTTTACGATAGCAAAGCAATACTGCTTGTCTGGGAGCCGCAGGTTCGGAATGTCTCCTTCATGCAGATGGGCGAGAATCTCAATCTACAGGTTCGATGCGACGGATCGATGGCGCTCGTCTGAATGGCGTCGGTGGCGGTGCCTTGTAGGCCGGAAGCGGAAGACTCGGCGAGCCTGCGCCACTCCGGGTACCCCGCAACTTGTGGCTGGCACACACAAATATCGACGAAGAAATATTCTTTCAACGTGGTCGGAAGCGCTTGTTTGACTCGGCCCAGTTTTCACTCAGCCCATGTTGCTGGTACAGGTGCGTCCGAAGTCAATTTCAATGGCGACCTACGTGCACAAATGGCTCTCAAAGAGAAGTACCGCACCGCAAAAGGGACGGAGATGGAACAGTGATCCAAGGTGGGGTCTTAAAAATAGATGAGCGCAAAGGAAGCAGTCGGATCGGTCATCATCAGCCGCACACTGCAGTATTGCAAAGGACCCCCATGAGATAAGGTGCAGCCTTCCGCGAATTGTCATTTTTTTGGTCTGTAATGCGTGGACGATCAGGCGAGCTTTTTCAGAATCGCAGCTGCCTGTAGATGGGTGACGAGGCTCATCTTTCCACGCGAGAACATTGCGCGGCTCTTGCCACTCGTAGGGACCGCCTGAACCTGAGCGACCGCGTAACATCCAATGGCTCGCTGTGACAGCCCCATATAGGCGTTTCGTGGTATCAGAAGCTGGAGTTCCTCATTCCAAGTGCTGCACAAGGTTCAAGGTGGCAGGTGTCAGTGCGCTTAGAGAATTGAGTCTGCCTTCACTTGGCCTGTAGTTATATGAGTTCGCGCCCACACTGCCTCGCGGTCAGAGATTTGGTAGTGATACATAATCGGTCTAGCAACTAGTATCAAACGGCCTTGCAATATCGCGACAAGTGCGTATTCAGCGAAAGCTAGATTCACAGCAACCTGACCCAGCTCGGTCTTGGCGGCTCGCAGCTGCCCCCGATTTAGCCCACCGCCGAACCACCGCTACTTCTGTTCTTCCATCTCACCCTCATCAGCTTCTCGTGTTCATCTCCAATCCTCCTACCTGTCCAATCTCTTCGCTCGCCTGTTCGAAGGTCCCGTTCACCTTCGACACTTCGAGTCTTTTCTCTTTGCATCGACTCAATCGCCTCATCCCGTGCCCCTCGTTCTAGCCTTCAATAACAAGTCAAAATGGAGGGTAAGCCAAATCTGATCCAAGCCCAATTGTCTTTGGACACTCTTTTCACATGTGAGCGATGCTGATATGACTCTATCTCAACAGAAGAAGTTGCTGCGCTCGTCATTGACAATGGGTAAGCGCCCTCACCCTCGACCTGGAATCACTGCCTGCGCCCACCACCACCATCTCTGAAAGATACGAGCTCCAATCGCGGGATTGTCGGATGAGGAAGAAAGCAGAAACAACATGAGTTCAATACTGACAATGGGTCCAACAGCTCTGGTATGTGCAAGGCTGGCTTTGCCGGCGACGATGCACCTCGAGCAGTCTTCCGTAAGTTCGCCCTTGCCCCGCACTGAGGTCAGGAAATTCGTATCTGACAGCCAACAACAGCGTCTATTGTCGGCCGACCTCGTCACCATGGTATCATGATCGGTATGGGTCAGAAGGACTCGTATGTCGGTGATGAGGCCCAGTCAAAGCGTGGTATCTTGACACTCAGATATCCCATCGAACACGGTGTCGTGACGAACTGGGACGACATGGAGAAGATCTGGCATCACACTTTTTACAACGAGCTTCGTGTGGCTCCCGAAGAGCACCCAGTGCTCTTGACCGAGGCTCCCATCAACCCCAAGTCCAACAGAGAAAAGATGACCCAGATCGTCTTCGAGACCTTCAACGCCCCCGCATTCTACGTCTCGATCCAGGCCGTCCTGTCCCTCTACGCCTCCGGTCGCACAACTGGTATCGTGCTTGACTCTGGCGACGGTGTCACTCACGTTGTGCCCATCTATGAGGGTTTCGCTCTTCCTCACGCCATCTCCCGTGTCGACATGGCTGGTCGTGACTTGACCGACTACCTCATGAAGATCTTGGCTGAGCGAGGCTACACATTCTCCACCACTGCCGAGCGAGAAATCGTTCGAGACATCAAGGAGAAGCTTTGCTATGTTGCGCTTGACTTCGAGCAAGAAATCCAGACCGCTTCTCAGAGCTCCAGCCTGGAGAAGTCCTACGAACTCCCCGACGGTCAGGTCATCACTATTGGCAACGAGCGATTCCGAGCTCCTGAAGCCCTCTTCCAGCCATCAGTCCTTGGTCTTGAATCTGGCGGTATCCACGTCACCACCTTCAACTCCATCATGAAGTGCGACGTCGATGTCCGTAAGGACCTGTACGGCAACATTGTCATGGTAAGCAATAGCACAAATTTCGAAGTAGCCAGTTCACTAACATTCGTCCAGTCTGGTGGCACTACCATGTATCCCGGTATCTCCGACCGCATGCAGAAGGAAATCACCGCCCTCGCTCCATCTTCCATGAAGGTCAAGATCATTGCTCCTCCTGAGCGTAAATACTCCGTCTGGATTGGTGGTTCTATTTTGGCCTCTCTTTCCACCTTCCAGCAGATGTGGATCTCCAAGCAGGAGTACGATGAAAGCGGTCCTTCGATTGTCCATCGCAAGTGCTTCTAAGCTCTTTGCATGCATCTGGTCATGCTTGATCTTCAACCGATACGCAGCAACTCTTCTAGACTCCACAGTCAACGAGAACAATGTCATGATGAACTGGGGAATATGCAGAGCTTAGATTGTGGCTGGCAAGGTGGGAAGCGGGTGAACAAAAGTAATTGTGGACTAGCACACGCAAGGCTCGACTGACAGGCCTCGAGGGATTTGGGTTGATTGGAGCCTGCATCAAAGTCACACTTATCTTCAATGAGTAGCACCATTCCCAAAGTAGTGCCTAGAATGCAATGCTAGTCAGACAGATCTTCCGCATATGGATCGTCATTTTGTGAGATGCAGACCTCGTTCGCGTCTTTGCCAAGATACTGTTCTTTCGAGGTTTATCGTGCAACATTACTCATGGATGCTTGGGTATCCCTTCCATCACAAGGCAGCGCGGCGTCCCTCGTCAAGACAACTTGTTCTCTTTACGATACGTCGGCACATCCCCCGACACCTCCTGAACTGTTGCCCCATCCTCAGCTGGCTCAAGAACCTTCCACTCACAACTGATACCCTCTCGCCTGAACCGGTCGATAATCACACTCGCGATACTTTCGAAATTGTGGGTCGCTAGGGCCAGGAACGTGGGTCCTGCGCCGGATAAGCAGATCCCCAGCAGACCGGGGTGTGTTTGAGGGGACATGGAAGAGAGGATTGATGGGAGGGCGGGGATTAGACCGGCGCGATAGGGTTGGTGGATGCGGTCTTGCATGGCGGAGTAGATCAGGTGTGGGTCGGGAGGGGAGTCGGAAAGGACGGTGGTGAGGAGGGCGATGCGTTGGAGGTTGAAGATCTGAAGAGATGTCAGTTACCTGTGTCGTAGAGGCGACAAAGACAGGTCCGTTTCTCGCGCATATAAATCAAGCTCGCAAGACACCGATGTCAACTGATTTACGATCTCTTCTGGCGTGCTCATACGGAGGGAGAAGAGGGAGACCTACCATGTCTTTCCTCGAATATTCTGTCGGCAATACCTGCCTGGCTTTCGCTGTGCTGACCTCAAAGTCTGGGATGATAGCCAAGGCTTTGATCTCCTTAGACCAGTTGAATCGTCTGTAATGCCCAATATTCTCTGGCGGGATGGGTGGGACGAGGCCTGTGTCAATTCCCCCAGCAGGTTGGGGCAATACTTCGGCGAGAGGGACTTCCACTCTAGCCATATCGACAGGGTCAAGTTCGTTCAAGTACGTCCCCACGAAACCGCCGTACAGCGCTGCAGCGACGTTATCCGGATGCCGCTCGACCATCAACGCAAAGTCTAACAGTCGAGGTTTCGGGAGGTTGAGTCCTCCGACGACGTTCCCCAGAAGCACGCCGGCGACGACAGCCGCGCCTGAGGATCCCAGTCCTCTACCTAAAGGAATCGGATTATGGATGTGTACGTGCGTCTGGGCGGGGAATCCATGTTGATTGTGACAGCGAAGAACGTAGAGTGCTGTGCGTGTGAGGAGGTTGTTTTCCGGGTTGAGATCGATATCTGCGGCGCCCACGCCGCTGTAGGTTACCGTACAGTTGAGAGGGTTTAATTGATCGGTTGGCGATTGTGAGGTTGTGATGCTGACGTGTAGTTCAAGGTACATGGACAGAGCGAGGCCGATTACATCGAAGCCTGGGCCTGGTTCCAAGGGGTGAGGATGTTGGGATCATGCTGTGGCTGTCAAACTCACCTATGTTGGCCGACGAGCATGGTACCTCTAGTCATGTTAGTTTCAGGGCCCAACAAGCATCGGAGCAGCTCATGCTTCTTACTGATGATCCACATCGTGAGCAGAGGGTCAGGTCAGTGTATTTCCGACCTGGCGGCCGCTGGTTGCAGAGGGTCGCGATTTGACCCTTGCCCTTTTTCTCCTTGTCCTCAGTCGCGCTCTGCTTGCTGTCCTGTCCTGCCAAATAGGTCTCTCGGTATTTTGTCTTCGATTTGACCTGTAAAAGGTCACGGTGTCTGCCCTGAGGTTGTAGAACGAGTGAGTTTCAGCCCCTAGTATTCCTGGAGGTCAGGCTGGCGAATCAGCTTCGAGAGCGCAGCGAAAATCGGCGCGTGAAGCAGCGAGGGAAATTTTCCGGCTTCAAGCTTGGCGTCGAGGTTCTATATTTTCTGCGGCGTAAAATTTTACACATGTTGGTAGAGGCGTACTGGGGAATTTCATATCATGTAAGTCATTGAATTCTCCACTTGTTGGATTGGTTTCAGGTGCATTATTGCATTGTTGCATAGGGCGGCCACCTACCCTTCATTTCCTACGCCTCAGCAATCACCATCTTACAATGTCTGATAAGCGGTTGCGAATCCTGGTCATTGGGTCGGGCGGGCGCGAGCATGCTATCGCGTGGAAATTAGCCCAGTCACCCACCGTCGATGTGGTCCACGTTGCACCTGGCAATGGCGGCACAGAGGCCTCCGCTGACAACGTCGTCAACGTCAATATAAGCGTTGACGACTTCACAGAATTGGTGGCACACGCGAAGAAACATGGTCTCAACTTGGCAGTGGTTGGCCCTGAAAGCCCCCTGGTCGCAGGTGTGAAGGAGTTTTTCCAGGCAGCAAACATTCCCTGCTTCGGCCCAGACAAAGATGCGGCGCGGATGGAAGGCTCCAAGGCCTTCTCAAAAGACTTTATGCAGCGCCATGGCATCCCAACCGCTGCGTTCCGGAGTTTCAGCGACTACGACCAAGCTCGAGAATATTTGGACTCTGTCGAGCACGATGTTGTGATCAAAGCAGATGGGCTTGCCGCGGGGAAAGGCGTCATTATCCCCAAGACAAAAGAAGAAGCACATGATGCTCTAAAGCAAATCATGGTGACACGCGATTTTGGCTCTGCTGGCTCACAAGTCGTCATTGAAGAGTTTCTCGAAGGTGAAGAGCTCAGTGTTCTCTCATTCAGTGATGGCTATACAATCAGATCATTACCTCCCGCTCAAGATCACAAACGAGTATTCGACGGCGATGAAGGTCCCAATACTGGCGGCATGGGCTGCTATGCCCCGACGAGAGTTGCCTCGAAAGAGCTTATTGCACAGATTGACCGGGACCTAGTCCAACCTACGATCGACGGCATGCGACGAGAGTGGATGCCTTTCGTCGGCATTCTCTTCACAGGCGTAATGCTGACCAAGAATGGCCCGAGAGTCCTCGAATACAACGTAAGAGGAGGTGATCCCGAAACCCAGACGTTACTGCCACTCTTGAGCGACGACACCGACCTTGCAAAAGTCATGCTTGCCTGCACCAGACACTGCCTGGACGCTGTAGAAATCAAAGTTCTACCGCAATTCTCTGCCACGGTGGTAGCATGCGCCGAAGGCTACCCAGGCGCGTATGCCAAAAATCGAACAATAGCCCTGGATCGGCCGCCCTCAGCAAACACGCACATTTTTCATGCCGGCACAATTAGGGACGGAAATCAGATAGTTTCGATGGGCGGGAGGGTGATTGCTGCAACGGCAACCGCAGATACGTTGGAAGAGGCGGTCACCCAGGCGTACAAGGGGATTGACACTATCAAGTTCAAAGGTATGCATTTCAGAAAGGATATTGCACACCGAGCATTTAAGCGGAAAGCGGACGCCCTGGACACCGAGACAAATGGCATGACATATGCTTCGGCAGGAGTTTCAATTGATGCCGGCAACGACCTGGTCAAGAGAATTAAACCTTTCGTCAAGGCAACTGCACGCCCTGGAGCCGACGCCGACCTGGGAGGCTTTGGAGGCACATTCGACCTGTCAAAAGCCGGTTATCACAAGGATTCCCCCATTCTGATAGGCGCAACTGACGGAGTCGGGTCGAAATTGAAGATTGCCGATGCAACGAACATCCACAATACCGTTGGTATCGACCTCGTCGCCATGAACGTGAACGATTTGGTGGTACAAGGCGCAAGGCCGCTTCTGTTCCTTGACTACTTCGGCTGCAGCATCCTTGATGTCGACATCGCGACTGCTTTTGTCGAGGGCGTCACCCAAGGCTGCATCCTCGCTGAATGTGCTCTAGTGGGAGGTGAAACATCGGAAATGCCAGGACTCTATAATGGCACAGAGTACGACGCAGTTGGCGCAGCAGTAGGCGCCGTTAACCGAGCATCAGGCCAGAAGATTCTACCGGATATGGAGAGCATGGTTGTAGGCGACGTTCTCCTGGGTCTCACTTCGAGCGGAGTCCACTCCAACGGGTTCTCCCTCGTTCGCAGAATCATCGAGAAGAAGCATCTGACCTTCTCGGACTCCGCCCCTTGGAATGCGGAGACAAGCATTGGCGAAGCTCTGCTTACGCCAACACGCATCTACGTGGTCCCCTTATTGAAAACCATCGAACGGGATCTGGTCAAAGGAATGTCACACATTACAGGCGGCGGTCTGCTGGAAAACGTCCCGAGAATGCTTCCTGAGCACCTCGCTGCCGAGATTGATGTGTCTACGTGGAATCGGCCCGGTGTCTTCAAGTGGCTACAGGAATCAGGAAAGGTCAGCAACGAAGAGATGAGCCGAACTTTCAACAATGGCATCGGTATGGTCCTTGTTGTCTCGAACGTGGCGGCCGGGGAAGTAAAGAGGGTTCTTGAAGAAAATGGGGAGACCGTCTTCAACATTGGCAAGCTTGTGGAACGGGATGACGAGGGCTGCATCTTGAGAAATCTAGACAGCTGGAGCACGTCGTGATAAGCGACAGCGTCGTTGCAGAAATGACAGCGGAGAAGTCGCCGGAGACGAGAGCCGACTACCAGGAAATTCAACCCCGATTGCGACCTCAGTGATCAGTACCAAATGGACGAAAGGTCCAAAAATGGGCACGGTGGCTGCCTGAACGGCGTGGGGTGGACAAAAGTTATGCTTCAATCGCATTACTGTTTCACAGAAGGAGCGAAGAAAACAACACCGATAGATACCGCTCCACAGCCGGGCAGCGGATAGTGCTGTGAAATTACTTCTTCCACACTAGACGATTCCAGCAATGGTGTATGGCTACTGTTACAATTGTTTACTTCAGAGGGAGACGCAGTGCTGTCGCACCTTCTGAAGATTGTTACCAACATCCAAGACCTCCTACGACGTGTCACTGTGAAATGAAGCAAATGGTGGGAGTCCGGAGGCAATCAATGCGGTGTTAAGTGGTGAGAGATCGTTCGTCGTCGTACTCTGAGTCATTCGGGAGTCTTGCGGAGGTTCGGAAGCCAATTGTCCTCCGCGCCCGCAGGGAGTTCAGCCTCAGCCTTGCCAACGGCTTTAGTACAGAGAATGATTGACAAATGGAGGTAGGAGTGATAGAATCTCTCTCATATCAACTTCAACGTGGATGGGAAGGGAATATAAAGCTCGAGTTCCGGTCCCTTAAAAGCGGACTATTCATGTTCAATTGTAAGACCACCTCCAACTTCATCTCCTGTAGCTTGCAGAGTCCGGCACGAAATCGCAAACTGCTCTACAATGACTTCGAACACGACAATCGTTGTTGGCGCCAGCAGAGGTATCGGCCT
Source organism: Cladophialophora chaetospira (assembly GCA_030247875.1). Lineage (NCBI taxonomy): Eukaryota > Fungi > Ascomycota > Eurotiomycetes > Chaetothyriales > Herpotrichiellaceae > Cladophialophora > Cladophialophora chaetospira. Next base: position 1,494,502 of record JAPDRK010000005.1, read on the forward strand.
TGAACTGGTCAGGTATCTCGCTTCCAACCCAGAAAACCATGTCATCGCAACAATGCGCAAGCCATTCAATTTCGAGCAAGCAAATATCAACGTTCTTGAACTCGACCAAACCAACCAGAGATCCGTGAATGCCGCTGCGAGAAAGGTTGCAGAGGCTGACACACTCATCGTCAATGGCGCCATTGGCGAAGACGAGCTCCTGACGCAGATCTCTTCTGATCGGCTTCTTCGCTACCTTGACATTAATGTTGCTGGACCTCACCGTGTCATCAACGCATTTCTCCCTGCCCTTCGGGCTCGTAAGACGCGCAAGAACATCTACATATCATCAACGGCAGCTTCACTTACCGGCCAGGTCGGGGAGAAATGGGGACTACAAGGACCATATGCAACATCAAAGGCTGCTGGTAATATGCTGACCGTCCAATTCCATAATGAGCTTGAGGAAGAAGGGTTTACCGTCGTGGCGATCCATCCAGGCTGGGTTGCAACTGATATGGGCAATCTTGCTGGTCCTGGAGCAATGCCTGCGATTGAATCGGTGCAGAAGATCATGAGAATTGTGGATGGGTTGGAGAAGGGGGATGGTGCGAAATTCTTCAACATTGACGGCACGATCCTGCCTTGGTGAGACGGGCAGTGTTTAGAATAGTGACAAAGAATAGACATAGCCCCTGGCAGTAGGAGCACCGACATAGAGATTCTTCTGATAAACGAAGAGCAACCTCGGCCTCGAGGATTGTCACGGCAAAAGGCTCTGACTAACTCGATTGGGCGAGACCCTTGATGTGGATCGTCCAAAAAGTTGTCAGTCCGCGGCCAGTACTGCGTTGACGAGCACATTCGGCTCCTACTACATCAGCTTTCTACGCCTCTTCATAATCTACCTTCCCTACAATTGGCTCTGCGACCGTTCGGCTCACAACATTGGTCGAGGCCGGACTCCAACCCTTTCTGAGCAGCGCTGTGTCGCGTCTCGCAGGTTCCGACCTTCACATGCTCCCTCGCTCGGTGAGGCATTGCATATGTCCACCATGTCGATACCGCCATGTCGCTTTGACGGGCGGCTCAGAACCTCTCCATGTGTCCCTCTCTCGACCTATATATCCACTGCAAGTCGGTAGCATACGCCACATCCGAAGCCGCCCTGTGAAGCCAATTGATTTTCGGAAAATCATCGAAGGAAAAGGCAATGTCTCAGCACAAGGAGATACGGTCAAACTATCTCCCGAACATAAACACGAGCTCGATGCCATCGACCAGTTCAGGTTGCTCATGCGTGAGAAGGCGGAGAGTGCAGCTCGAGCGGCTTCGTCTAGCACCCAAGACATGACCATTGAGCACATCGTCGAGCTCGTGGACCCGCGGACTAAAGGCTTCAAGAAGGTTGCGTCTAAGCTACAAACGGCCTACTCCGGGCGACTCTACGAGGAGGTGGACAGCGATCTGAACTCCATAATGCCGTTTAAAAGCAAGGGGCACGTTTTATCGGACTCGACGGAGAGAATCTTGACGAGGCTGGAATATCTAGGGGACTCCGTTGAAACAGATTCCGTTCCTTCCGACCAGGTGGTATCTTTGACGCCCAACGAGACACCAGTACCAGAAGAGGCATTAACCCCCAAAACGGACTCGGTCCCAGAACCACAGTCGGCAGCACCAGTCCCTAACCAACAGTCCATCTTGATCGACACACCTAAGGACTTTCTAGACCTCACGCCTGAGCAGTTGCTTGCAACAGGGGGTGAGGACCAAAAGAAGAAGAAGGAGAAGAAGAAGAAGAGTCCCCGACCTGGATCTACTTCCAAACCAAGGAAAAGGGCTTTCCGCAAGATAAATACAATTGGTGTGAGGTTCCGAAATTTGCGAAATGTACGGAGTACGAGGGCGGCAGATGTTGGCAAGATTGCCGAGAAGACTACGAGGGCTGGTGTGCGAAAGACCGGCAGCACGAAGGATGAAGATGGAGGGCACATTGCCGAAATGATGGGAGATCGAGTACAAGTTGCAAGTGGAGCCAAAATCCCACTTACGCCAATGTCAATGGATACTCCAGAGGTACCCAGGCTGAGCCATGACCTGTCGCGCGTTCTGTTCAATCCCGGCGTCTATCAGCTGCAAGACCCCCGATCAAGGGTATGGAATTTCGACCCTTACCTTGGCAACCTGATGCCGGTGTCTGAGTTCAATTATGACGCCCTCAATAAATACATTACGTCCTCCGAAGATGTGCATCTCCGAGAAGTGGCACAACAAAGAGGCAAGCGGTATATTGGCTCGACATCGAGCATGTCGGGCGCCCTCGTCCATTTTCACTTTCTTCTCTCGGCATTCCGGAAACTGAATCTGGAAAACTTGAGTCGAGGGTTTTCTGACGAGGGTTCAGCAAGCTTCACTAGGATCCAAAAAGGGCCTTCGGCAATCTTCCTCCGATACAAAGATGGCGTATATGCCGTCGATGCTGACAAAGAATTCGACTCGGCAAACATCCTCATGAGCCTTGGCCGCTCGATGGAAAAGCTTTTAACGTCAGATAAAGAACAGTTTGAGCGGTATAGACGTACAGAGGATGCTGCCAAGGACGCAGATGTCAACTCTACACAGCCGGAGGCTTACCACTATTCCGGCCTCGGTCAGTTTCTACTCAGATCACAACTCGATGCATACGATCCTCGATTGCCCGGCACCGGCATGTTCGACCTCAAAACACGAGCCGTAGCGGCAGTGCGTCATATGGTCCGTGACCATGAAAAGGGCATGGGCTATCAGATCAAAGAGAGATTCGGTACCTGGGAGTCGTACGAACGAGAGTACTTTGACATGATGCGATCGGCATTCCTCAAATATTCCCTACAGGTGCGAATGGGTCGCATGGACGGGATTTTCGTCGCCTATCACAACACTGAACGCTTGTTTGGCTTCCAATATGTGCCCCTTCCTGAATTGGATTTCGCACTGCATGGGCAATCAGACCGAGTTCTTGGCGACCAAGAATTCTCCTTGAGCATCCAGCTCCTCAACTACATCTTCAATGAAGCTACCATGCAACATCCGGGCCAGTCTCTGAGATTTCACTTCGAAGCCAGGCCAGCCACGTCTGCCTCTCCACAGTTCATGTACGTCTTCGCGGAGCCAGTCACGGAGGACGAGATTGTGGCGATCCAGAATTCCAAGAAAGACGAAATTCGAGCCTTCGAAGAACGTATCTTCAATCCCTTACCCAAGGATGGCGCTGATGATGCTGACCTTGAGACTACGAGTGAGCCAATGCCTGCGGTTCAGCAATCGAATGCCGCCAATGTTCAGTTCCTGGACAGTATCTTGGGCATTGACATTAGCGAGGCTATGTCACCCGAGAAGAACGAGACATCCTCTTCCGACTCGGATGGGGAAACTGCACAGAGAGCTGGGACTCCCCCAAGCCCTGCACCAGAAAAGCCCCTTTCAGCCTGGAAACTCACCATCCGCAACCTGGTCAACGGGAAGGCCGTGCTTCGACCCGAGAAGTTGACAGGAGCAGATACCTGGGGTTTGCAGTATTCGGCAAAACCTTTATCTTCATCTGAAGCTCGACGCAACTACATTATGTGCAAGAACCGGCGTAAGACCGCACTCGAATCTCCACAGGATGCAGATGTGGCAGCCAACTTCTATTTGCAGAGGTTGATCTCGATGAGTCGCGACGGTGCAGAATGGCGACAGCTTCAAGATGAGCTTGATGCAGAAAAAGAACGAGTTGTACTTTACGGTGGATGATTGTGAGAAGGAGAATGGCTCTTGTACATCACAAGTTGGCTGGGTCTAGCTCTGTGAATAGAGTATACAATATGGGAGATGTAATCTATACTATAAAGAACGATCTTTCCTGTACCAGGATCATTACCAGCCTGTGGAAGACATGTCTCACAACCCGGTACCACCAGTACTCAAGTGCAACCTGCAGCAGAAACGACAGGAACCATGGTGTGATTCTACTTGTCTTTCGCCCCATTCCTGAGACCTCTCCTTTTTCCAATTTTGACAACAAGGCACGAGTGAGTGCCTGTCCATCTTGCTTGGATAATGAATTATTGGAGGCTGAGGACGCGCAGACCTGCATCGGTGGCGTGGTCCGGGAATTTCCAGTCCAAACCGGTGCAAAGAGAGAGTTTGTGGCGTGGCTCGCCAATCGCTGGGCATGGGTGACCGGCACGATACCGATTGCCCGCAATGCGCACCAACGTCCTCGAAGCCCCATTCTCGAGCCATGTACGGAGTACCTTCCAATATTTCCCATGTTCTGACCACTTAATTGCATTATTTGTCCGCAGCACTGCCGACAGAGTCCAAGGGTTTGCCCTGCATGCACGAGCAGGATCTTACGCTCGAGTTCTAAAAGGAAGCTCCGAGTGGACTGCTAAGAATCCAGATCGTCAACATTTCGGCCAGTCCTATCGCAAGCGGATATTTGACCCGCCCCCAAGTCTATCAAGGGCTCAATCAAAACCCGAGCATGATTGAAATAACCCATTACGTCCGATTGCCGATCCACCGCCGGCTTCAGTGCTAACTATGGCCTCTTGATGTGACATTGCCAATCCTTGAAATGCTCGTCCCAACCTGATTTCTCGTCCGATCCTCCTATACTGACATCCACCGGACAGGCACGAACACGCTGACAGCTCCATCGCAATACAAACCTCTACTGTCACCTCTTGAAGCGGGCCTCTGTGCGACCTGTCATACCTGCGCCGTCTCCGCGGTATCCTATGAACGCACGTCCTTGAGCTGCTTCTCACAAGCTATTGCCGACCGGGCATTGTTCAGCTCCAGAGAAGAAGCGCAATCTCAGAAACACATTGCTTCCGCAACCTGCTCCGTCCAGGCTGCGGGCGAAGAGTCGTATGCTACCTCTGGCATTCTCCCCGGCCATGTTGCGGCCGCCAACGGGGGATCGCTGAGCGAAGAGAGGGACACAGTGAAAGGGCTGATTGGCACCAAGGGGAGCACGATCAATTCGGCGACCATGTGTACCGCGAGAGGCTCTGTGACTTCCTTCTAAGACCTGACAGACTTTGAAACAAATAAGTTGATGCGGGCCGTGTTTGCTTGATGAAAACAAATCCACGCGCCTGTTTGTTTCCATATTGGCCGCCATAATGGCAGACAAACGCAGGAGGAAAAGCTTGAGCCTCTTCCGCCAGAAGGCCGAGTCGACTCCAATGGTACAAATACCTGCCAATCCGAGCCCTCTGCTCGAGAAGCTTTCCAACGAGTATCTACCCAGCCCGGCCGATTCAGATCCCGCCAGCCCCAGGACACGACCCAGGACGTTACAGAGGTCCATTCGAACTTCAACCTTCGGCTCTTTGCGCTCCTTGCATTCTCTCGATGAAGATGAAAAGGTCGCTTTGACCAGGTCAGACTCAAAGGCCTCCTCATTCCAGGAGGAAGTCGACATGAACGCCAAGGGTCTCTTGGGAAGCAAAGTACTTCAATATGGGGAGATCCAGGCCAGCAGCAGCAATGTGTTTAGGAAACGCACCCAGTTCATTGTGATGACCGAGTCACATCTCATTCGATTCAGGAGCCAGACAAGAGCCGCCGAGATGTTCCCCAGCATTCCCAGCAGCGTCAACAAAGGCCATGTCCCGAGGTCATCATCTGCCAGCTCGTATCAAGAACTTCAAATGTCCGCATTCTCCGACATCACCTCAGGCATTCCGCTCGAGCAAGTGGTTGCCGTGTACAAGCTTGATGATGGAAGGCTCACTCCCACATTGGAGGTGTCCTACCTCGACGAGCGTACAAGAAAGGCATCGGCAATTCACTTGCAACTTAACGACTTTCGAGAAGCCGACCTATGGATGGCTGCGATCCGCTCAGCATGTACTCAAGCAAGGGCATTGGCGCAACAGCCCTTTCAAGACCGCACAATAGAGCACCTTGCGCGGGTTCTTGAGCGCGAGAGGGACTACGATCCTGAACATTTCCAAGTGTTCAAGGTGGTCCAGAAATCCACTAACAAATCCTTGGGAAGGGCATCGGCTGAAGATTTGACGAGGATTGGGTCGTCAACAATATGTTACCTTGTCATTGGGCTGCATAAGATCCACCTGATTCCTCTGCAAAGGGCCTCAACTCGATCATCGAGCACCTCCTTGAGTGAGCTGGACGCCATGACCTCCTATGCAATTGTCACTGTGACCTCGGTCAAGGTTATCGCGGATGAAGATTCATTTCAATTCACCTTCAAGCCACCTACGAGCCAACCATGCATGTTGCAACTGGCCTCATATGCTGCCGGCGATATTGCGATTCACCTGCGATCCACCTCGGAATTTTTGCGACCAGAATGGGTCAAGCAGCCTTTCGTCTTCGATGTACCTTCTGACGTCGATGACCAGATCATTCCTCCAGGATATTCAAAAGAGGAACACGATTGTTTCGACCGCACATTAATCGCATACTGTGCAGGCTATGACCTGGACACATCGCGCATCTGCTATTCGGTAGACTACGAATGCGAGGATGCGCCATGCTTCCAACTGCTTCCATCGTCCCGAGGCTCTCCTTACTCCAAAGTAGAGTTACTCGCAGTCTTCCGGGCATTGCGCTACAACGAGTCGTTTTCGTCCATTTCTTTTGCCCGAATCGACTTGACGCCACTTCGGGAACTCTATGACGTGTTTGCTCCAGACGTGGACAGTTTGTCCACCAGATCTGGGCACCCTACCAACCTCATAGGCCACCAAGACCTTCCCGTCCTATGCCAAGAGATCAGGGGACTTGCATTGAAAAGTCGGCGACTGAGGCGGCTGGACTTCTCCCATACTAAGCCTGGTGCCATCAAAGCAGGCGACGACCCTGTCGACTGTGGCGTACTCGAGGCTCTTGTGCCATTATGCAAGCGGTCTTTAACCAACGTGGACTGGATAACGCTCACAGGCGTCCGGCTGTCCGATCGCGATCAGAATTATCTCGTGGACGCGGCTTCGGAAAAGAAATGCCACCTACGAGCCCTCGAGATTGGCGAGTGTGGGTTGTCTGTTCATGATATCGATGTGCTGTTGTCCACCTTGTCTTGTCAGGAGAACACCATTGAGGTCATCGATATCTCCGGCGCCCAAGGCCGGTTCAGCCCCGAATTATTCCAGCGATGCATAGGTGCCTTTACCCGTATTAGGCGCTTGAATCTAACGCGGGTACTGAAGACCGCCGGGCCAGAACCTCTTGTTGCCCCCGAAGTGCTTATGGCCTGGAGGCTGGAAGCGTTATACCTTTCTCAGACCACTTTGAACGAACAGTCTGTTGATTCAATATCCGCGTATTTGGGAACTTCGAAGTCCGAGATCTTGCGTGAGTTGCACGTCAATCAGTGCGGCTTGACAGGCCACGATCTTGCAACCTTTTTCCGGGCCATGACTCGCGATGACAAGCAGCCGAGGGTTATGCACATTAGCGCCAATGAAAACCGCCTCAAATCAGGTAACACACTCATGTTCAGGACCTTGGGCCAGAATTGTGGGCCAACCTCTCTCAGCTTGCGGATGATGGACTTTGACAAAGAAAGCCAGTTTCGAGAACTGATCGACGCCCTCAAGATCAACACAACTTTGCGAAGTCTCGATATCTCGCGCGCATCTCTGCCATACGACGCCAGCGTGGAGACCTGTGAAGCGTTGAAGGACATGTTTGCCACCAATCAGACCTTGGAAGAGCTCGATATCAGCGGCGAACATGCGCACCTGGACACAACGAGGTACGGTATTGGGCTGAACATTGCGCTCAGGGGGCTGGCGAAGAACAAGTCGTTGAGGCTCTTGCGGATAGAACACCAAGCACTTGGCTTGCAAGGGGCCAGTACATTGGCCGAAGTTTTGCAACAGAATGACACACTACGGGAGATATACTGTGAACACAACGATATCAATCTGCACAGCTTCACAGCGCTGGTGAACGCGCTGGAGAACAATCATACGCTTCTTTTCCTCTCGGGCATGGAGCATGACCGAGCCAAAGCGATGGCGAAAGTGCGCAGCGAGATCGAGTCAATGGGCAAGGCGGACAGTCCCAAGTCGCACAGGCAGAGCGGCGGGGCACTTAAGAAGGCCTTCACAGGGACATTTAGCGGCAAGTCAGCCTCAAAAGGCCACGGACATCGACATAGTAGCTCCACATCTACGACCTCGTCGCTTACCGACCAGGATTTGACAGCAGTTATGAGCACGTTGGAGGAGAAGTGGAATACGCAAGTGGCCAGGATGCAAAAGTATCTGTTCCGGAACTATTGTTGGGCACAAGGAATGCCTTGGGAAGACACCGTCGATGAACACAATCGACGATCGACGACAGCCAGCGAGGGATCACTTGCTCAGATCTTGCAAGAAGTCAAGCTTGACAGAACTCCAACAGCCGGGAACGAAGAGGCCTCGGACTACATGGACGAAAAAAGGAGGCGGAGTAGTCACGGTAACCGGATGGTGTTCGAAATGCCAGTGGATTGATTCTCTCGGGCCCGATGCAGCCGCGAGGCTTAAAAACCTCAAAGTGACATATCACTCGTGCAGGTCATCAAACAAAGGGCTGGTTTCATTGATAGGTGTGTTCTCATTCGGTTCTATGATACCCCTGATTTGTTGGGCTGGGTGGCCTCTTTTCTGGTTCGGACAAAACCATGGAACACGATGCCTACGATAGCGAGGAGACGAGTATAGGAGGAAAGATGAGAAATGACGGACGATATATATGGGGCGTCTTGGATGTGGGATTTGTGTCATCAGGAGCAAAAAAGGTCCAACATATAGACAGCAAATCTTTCAGCTGTTCTCTGGCCAGCCACCGTCCTGTGGTGTTATAAGAGCTGACATTCATACAAAACCGCAGGTGTTAGCCAGACAGGACCTAACTAAAACGGACCTCACAGGCAGCACTGAATCTGAGAAGAAACGCTGGAAGGACTTCAGTCATAACATAATCCACCCACCGATACAAGTTAGCCTGCTCAGGTACCCGTCAGTCTCAAAAGCAATACTCTTTTCAGATGGGGTGGAGTGTTAATCATCCGAGAGTCAGCGCCTTAGGGCTGGTGGCAAGTGCCTGAACTATGTACTCCGTATGTCCGAGCGCATGCATGGTGAGAGTGCTTGTGACCTGCAGCAACGCAGATGGTGTCGTGAGAAAGCTGATGGCCTGGAAGCTTGGCTCCCGTCTATCCGGGTGATACAGTGTCGCAATAATGAATACTTGTCTCGGCCGATCGCAGGGTGGGGATATAGATTCAGAGGTAGAGGAGCAATCCGCTTGATTACACTCGCATTGAAGTTAAGGATCTCGTACATCTTAGCTTTTGGGGTTGAATGATTCTTCAGTGATAGCAAGCAAGGCTTCCAGGTCCAAAGATGGGTTCATCAGGCGAGCTTACCGCCATCTTAGGGTGCGTGCGTATCCGCGTGGCATGCAGGCGATGATTGACGGAAGATTTTGGGCTGCAGGCACTGCCACAATCTCGCTTTCGCAGCCCTGCCCGCAATTGGTGGGCCGGTGCTTAGACCTAATCTTTTTTGCTCTCACCACCGAATTCGCCTGCCTCTACAGACTATTATTCAACCCACGACATCATCGCACAGGCCGGAATTCCTGTCCTTACCACACACTCATTTGTGCTCCGTGCTCTTCTGTTCGTGGTCTTTCTCTCTGGTTGCCATATACGAAACAAGTTGAAGGACGCCCCTCGCCGAATAATGTTCCTCCGCCTCTCCACCATGTCAACCCCTTGAAATTCCCCCGGCTTCGACCAGACTTGCCAACTGCTCCTCTACTCACTTCAGCTTTGGAGAAACGCACCTTTCAGTCCGCGCGACCCTTCGCACGAGACTGTCACCACTCCTGTTTCGCTCGCTGTCGCGCCCTCCTCCTCCAAAGGCCTCAAGATGCGGCGCAGTCTTATGGTCTTCCTGCTCTTCGCCGTCGTGGTCCTCACCTTCCTCCTTCACTCGGTCTCGACCCTCCTTGCTTTACTGATAGAAGATGCGTCCCGGGACGCCATACTCAGATCAGAACTACCCGCCCCGAACTCAACATTGCTCGAGACCAGACCACAGCTGATCCCCAAGATCATCCACCAGACGTACATCAACGAATCCATCCCCGCGCACTGGGTCCCAGCCCAACAGTCGTGCATCAAACTACACCCGGACTACGAGTATATCTTGTGGACGGACGAGAAATCACACGACTTTATCGCGAAGGAATACCCCTGGTTCCTTCCTACATTCGTGGGGTATAGACACAACATTCAACGGGCTGATGCGATCAGATACTTCGTGCTCGCCCACTATGGGGGCGTGTACATCGACCTAGACGATGGCTGCCAAAGGCGCCTCGGTCCTCTCCTCTCATACACCGCCTTCGTCCGCAGAACTGTCCCGACAGGAATATCCAACGACGTTATGGGCGCGATCCCTCAACACCCTTTCTTCCTGCGAGTCATGGAGTCCCTGCAGGGCGCGGATCGGAGTTGGATCTTGCCGTACATCACCATCATGGCGTCGACGGGCCCGTTATTTCTGAGCGTCATTTGGAAAAAGTGGATGGGTGAACATTCACACTTGAATCCGGATACATGGGTCGGGAGGGTGAGGGTGCTCATGCCGGATGAGTACAACAAGCATGCGTGGTCATTTTTCGAGACGTACAAGGGATCGAGTTGGCACGGCAAGGACGCGAGATTCATTTTCTGGATGGGCAAGAATTGGCTGCTCTTGACGGTTTTGGGGACCTTGCTGGTCCTGACAGTTGGGTTTGTGATCTGGTTCGTCTACTCAAGACTTCTCATCTGGAGTGCGAGAAGGAGGAGGGACAGGGGCAGTCCGAGGATGGTGGCCTTCAGGTTTCCTGGCAGTACGAAGATGCCGCTTTGGAGGTCGTGGGTGGGAGGGAACAACAAGCAATCTTACGAATTGGTGGCACAGCATGATGCATAAGTCATCAAACCTGGATTTCGAGGCAGACGATCTTACTCTGATCTCAACTTTATGCATATATTTGCCCCGATCAATCACCCACCATCGACGAAGACATACGGCTGCACATATACCACCACGCCATCTACATCTGAGTTTTCGAGCGAGGGCGTTCAGGCGAGAGGGTCCACTCCACAACCACAGCGAGGAGTGGCTGCTGGCACATCACGTCCAGCAATTTCTTTTCTTCGATTTATTTTATTTCGTCCCGCTCTACTGCTCCAAGATTAGGACCAGACACATGTTCAGATATGATATTGTAATAAGACAACTTATGGAAATGAGGGGGCAGGAAACAAAGCAGACTGTCAGGCAAGATTCGAATCATAGTAATGACATATGATTGGGGCAGAACAGGGCGCCCAAGAGAAAGCTGTTTCGAAGGATACCGAGTACTGTAGATGTAGTTCTTCCAGGTTCGTGGAAAAATGTAGTCTGCTGGCCCGTTGTTCTGATACATGATTACCCACGTCAACGCGGTTTTGTGAAGGACTAATATGTCCCTTACTTCTCACCATCTCTCCATCTCGCCAGGGGCGGCATATCTTTCTCGGGTACACAGGGACCTCAAGTGGCAGACATGACGCTTCGACGCACTTGGATATATCAAGTGACCTTCCCACGCAAGAACGGGCGGAGCTTGACTGAACGAGGTCTACCCGCAACCCATGGTGTGTTTAAGCTTGGCTCTCCTCTAATCTAGATTCAGCTACACGGTGGTGAGGAACAGGATCACCTCGACATGAAACGGAGAGCGATCGATGGTGCGGGAAAGCGAGAAAGCGTAACCTCGACCATAGAGAAGGAGTACGGGAGGACATGGCGCAGGGACGATCCTAGCCGTCGAGGGAGTGACTATCGACAGCTCGAGAAAAGCGACCGCAGGAGCAAGAAAAGGAAGAAACGGGCTTGTCGAGAGCGAGTCTTCAATCTTCAATATGGTAAGAGCCACTGATTCGCAAAACAGAGCATGATGGGGAGGACGAGGAAAGCCCGGATCACTTTGGTGGCGAGGAAGGGGACATTCCAAAGGGACAAAATTCGGACGACGAGAGGTCGTTTGTGACGAGATATGAGGAAGAAAGCGGCTGAGATGAGGGATGGGGATGAGGGATGTGAAACTCCTCGCATCAGGAAGATAATGAAAGCGTTCGCCTCGACGTGCTGGGAACCCTTCGCTCGTGCTCTGGCTCCGATTCGTGAGACGATTTGTCGGGCGGCTATGAGGAAGAGAGAATGGGCAGAATGGTAGAATTAGAGTTGAAGCCCAAGACACGGACGTGGTGTGTTTTGTTGGTCCCTAAGCTGAACACTCATGCATGTAACACAGTGAAAAGACGGAGTTGACAGGGAGACGAACGTCGTGAGGTAGGGTACTCTTCATGTGGCTTCGACCAACGTTGTTCATAATGGCAGATGCCTTTCGTTGTTTGGCAGAGCGAAAGGCAGGAGCTCAGTTGCCACGTTGGACTCTCGGACTCTCTGCTCGAGGACCTTACCAGGACAGAGATCCATCCACATTACCAGACCACGTGCAAGGTTCGTCCAGCAACAGTCTTGCCTAGCACTCAAATCGAGCCATCATCTCCTCATCTCCTCTTCAGCACCTCCTCTCGATTCCTCAAAAACTCATCGACAACACCCTTGTAGTCACCAGCAAGGTATGGCTCAAAGTACTCCCTTGCCCAATTCTTGACGCCCGCCCACCAGCCGCCTTGAATCTCTTCACCGGTGTTTCGTTCGCGCATACGATATCGTTTCCGGTACACCTCGACGCCCAGATCGTAGCAGAGCAGGTCGATGTACGAGCGGGCTTCCATGATGAGTTCAGGGGAGCGTGCGCCGCGGAGGCCGTACCGCCGTTCCTGGAAGGCCTGGTTGAAGAGGATTTCGGCAGTGGCGAGGCGGTTCAGCTCATTCGGTGACATATTGTCCTCGGGCTTTGATTTGGAAGATGGTTTCGATGCCCAAGGTGAGGGAACGCGCAAGCGATCTGCCTCTGGGCTTTTCAGGAGCGGCATAGGGGTCGATGTGAACAAGTCTTCGAGCCAGGCGACCGCCCAAAGCGCCCCAATCTCAGAAGTAGTGACTGTTTGACCCGAAGATATCATGCCCGAGAAGGCGAGTGTGCGATCGTTGTTCGCAAAGTGCTTGGCTGGGATGTTGAATCGATATAGACCCCAGCGAGTGTGTGACAATGTCGTGGTTGGGTCTTGCGGCTGGGCTGGCGTTTGATTTAGTGTTCCCGGGAATAACTTGCGTACTTTACTGTCGTAGTACTGTAGAGGTGGAAGTGCTGGGTCTGCTGGAGTCGTTCCATTCACTATCGGAGTGGTAGTCTTGCTTGCTGTCGATGGGTTCTCCATGCTGTTCAGCGGCACAGGTAGCCCGATTATAGCCGCCTCTTCGGGGTCAAAGAAAGCGAGGCCAGGATCCCAACCAATACTCCAGACAACCGCGTCGGCGGGGATGCGTCTTTCTCCTTTGTCTTCTTCATCTACTACGAGTTCCCTGCCTTCGCAATTAAGCGGTGTGGCACGATAGACAGTAAGTTTCTCTGGGTTGTCCTCGTGGAGTGCGTCGAGGAATGGAGCCCTATCCAAGACGAGACTCAGATAGGTAGTGTAGAAGAAAAGATTCTTCCGCTTCGGTTGAATCTTCAAGGAGTTCTGGCTCTTGCCGTAATTGACATCTCTCATGATTACCCAACTCATCAGCTTGAAGAAGCCATGAACAAGCCAGGTGCCGAGGACCCAGTAGCCTGAATGCATGAAGTTGTACCAGAATCCAGTAGTGCTCCATATTGAAGGTGTGAAGATGGGAAATAATCTTGCGAGGGCTATGGCGAGTGGAGTAGGCTTTTGATCGGGGTGGAAAATGAGTAAAGGGGCTCCCTGGTCTGAAGGGCGAACGACCCAATGCACACGTTTTTTTGCGGCAAGAAACACGGAGCAAGTCTCGACAGACGACTTACAAGCTCCAATAACGACAACGTCCTTTACATTTGGGTCGCTGCAGAGGCGCTCGTGCTCGCGGTGGAGATACCGTGAGTGGATAGCTGTACCCGTATACCTGGAATAGGGAACTGGTATCGGCCTGTCTTGCGAGTATAGTCCTGAGGCAACGATGAGCTTGTCGCACTCGAGTAGTTCCCCAGCTGCAGTCTCGACAGTCCATCCTGGTTTGGACGGAGCACCTCGTCTTCGGACTCTGGCCACCTTTGTGGAAAAGCGAATCTTGTCCAATACATCGAACTTGCGGGCGTACGCTTCGAGGTATGCGTGTTCTCGTGCTGCTGGGATCAACGAGTCGAAGGGATATTCCTCATCGATCATCGTGAGGTCCGACAGCTCATAGTAGCCATTGGGTGCCTGGACCATTAAGCCCGGATAGTGGCGTTCAGTCGCCCATACGCCTCCCGGGTCCTGCGCCTCATCCAAAACGATCAACTCGATTGGTCGGTTGAGCCTCCTACATACTTGGAGATATGTTTTGGCAGTGACGAGGCCGGCGATGCCTGCGCCGATGACGATGACTCGTGTAAGTTCCGCCATGATCGTGCTTGAACCTTGAAGCTCCCAGAAGTGCTAGTTGGGCATCACTGACCGGCGTAGGACGTGATAAAGAGAACACGTCGGCCGAGTCGAAGGAGCCATAATCGGGCGCCTGACGGACTAGCCGGCTATGACAAGCGTCTCGCTTGGGTCTCATATGACATGTGGATTTCCCTCGGCCGGAAAATACACCGCTGGCAGCTGAGCTGCTTGAACGAGCGCAACGACGCAAGAAGGAAGCAGACTCATAATCTCGCAGCAAGCTCGGTTAGCAGAATATGATCAAAGATGAGGATGAAAGAGCAGGCTTTCTAGATCGTCGGCAAAATATGCGAGATTGTCGCGATTGTTCATCGCGCCAACGCAGCTGCCGCGTTAGGCATCTCCGAAGAGGGCAGGCGGCACCGCATGTTAGGCGACTCGTTTTGAAACATGCCCTCGAAGTCGGGCAGTCAGGCTCTGCAGGTACGACCAATCAACACTGGGTAATCAAATTTGAATACCTGCCTGCCGAATATGTGAGATTCTCCATCAGGAAGGGCGTCTTCCCGGCAGGCAGGCATTCTCTGAGTGCCTTCATTATTATATTGACTTCGCATTTAACTTCCGCGTGATGTACGCCGGAGAGAAAAGAGTTGGCCAGAACATCGAAAACAGTCTCCAGGGATTTCCCGCTGAGCGGGCGCGGATGATCGTCGAATGGCTTGGGAGAGTTGATGCGCGTTAGACTTGCGCAGGGATCCAGCATCAAAATAGGCATGCAGGAGAGGGACTTCCGTTGATGGCTCTTGCCCTATGCATGGGCAACGCCTGCTCAAATTTGACGGACGCAGGGTACGAGGGTGAAACAGCTGCAGGAAGACAGTTCATCGGGTGATGCAGCGAATCGCAGTTTTATAGCTAGTTAGAACCGGTGCCCTCGCATGAGCCATCGTTATGGGGTTCGTACTCGGATGCTGCCTGCAGATTACTTGGTAGTCGGCCATTGAGCAGTGAGATCCTCAAGGCCAAGAATGCCGGCGCGACGATGGATCAGATCTGAAGAGTGAGGCAGTTCGAAGATGAGATGTATTTGACGGTAGTCTTCGATGCACCTGATGTTGCTTGGTAGTGACAACTCAATATGCAACTAACAAAGGAGAAGTGCTCCAATCGCAGTGAAGCCCTTGCAATGCTTCATAACCACCATGCTCTTGCTGGTCGCGAAGAAAGGGGTATTTGGTAACTCAGAAAATCCGAAAAGGTGCCCACCAACGACAGCCGGCATCGTACAATTGCGTGCCTCATCTTGTATCGATCCTGCCATAGAAACCACTCGTTCGAAAGACGAAACCAGAAGAAATAGAAAATGCAATATAGCCTCCCAGTAATATTCCTCCATTGCCTCCTTAATGCTTTTGCCGTGAGTCGGGATTACCGGTGCTCACAATCGTACTCGTACATCATATAGATTGAAATAGGTAGTTGCTCATACAAGACATGCAAATCATGTATCATGCAAGGAAAGAGGTATCAATCATCAAGTATTTAAGCCGTTGCAAACAAAGGAAAGAATCTTTGTCATCAGTAGTCGTTCAGTCGTAACAGGAAGGAGCGATGGCAGGATTTGGGACTTCAGTTCGCGCTGGTACCAGATTGCGGTCGCGGCTCGCTCGGCGGAAGCAGGTCGAGACAGACGGTGAAAATGTGTGTAATCTGCTCTTCCCAGATGCCCATCTCGAAGTCAACTAGCCCGTACTGTTCGAGTTGGTCGCAAAGCCCCACGAGTGCATCCATTAGGCTTGTAATCACCTCTGCCGTGAGAATGTCGGCAGGCTGTCTCCTGGTACGCAGAGCTTCTTCTGTGATTTCCTTTTGCCTTTGTCCGAGGGCTTCCCAGGCAACGTTGAGATCTTGCCACAATTCGATGCGATCCGCATGTTTCGTCTCGTCGTCGTGGTGCAAGCCTACTAGAAACTTAGTTCGATTCCACTCTCTCAAGCGAGCGAGAATGTGACTTACCCAAAGCGGTAGCAGAACTGACTAGCCAGCGAGATACTGCGAGCAGCTTCTCGCTCGCTGCTGTGACTCTGCCCGCAATGATGGCGTCGAAGACGGTCCTGAGTTGTCGTTGGTAATCTCGCAATCCTTCGTCAAGTGCTTCTTGCGCACCACCACTGGGACCCGCAGGCTCTTCTGTTTCTTGCTGTTCGACCATTGGGAAGTCCACTTGCGTCGCACCGTATGGCTGAGGCATGGGTGGCCGGCTTACAGCCACATGACCAAAGCTGCTCTGCTCGGGTTGAGAAGTCATGTACTGCGCAGGAGCGGACCCCAGTGTCGCTCCTGCATGCTCAGCTTGTGGCATGTACTGAGGCACCGCAAATCGACTCGCCATTACCTCGATTGCAGTCTGCCCTTGCTGATAAGGCATGTTCTCATAAAGCGACTGCGGTCCGACCGGCGGAAGCATGGAAGGTGCATACTGCGCATACTGCTGTTGCTGTTGTTGCTGCGAAGGAGAAGCCTGCACTTGTTGCTGCCTAGTTGCCTCTGACATGAATGCGGGTGAATACTGCATTTCAACTCCTTGCATTGGGCTACTGCTTTGCAGATGCGAGCTGCCATATTGTGACTCTTGATAGCCGTACCCAGGGTAGCTCGATAAATAGGGTCGTGTCATCGACGATCTGCCGATATCTGACCTTGCCGGTGTCGTGGGCTGCGCAAATCGGTCGCTTGAAGGCGGACCCATTGCTTGTCCTGGCAGAGGCCGTGAAGGCGCTTGTGTTTGGTATGGAGGTCCATACTGGGAGCGCCGACGGTCATTACCGTCCATTAATGAAAGCGAATTTCACCTGCCGACGCCAGACTGTCCGCGATGATTTCGCGTGTATAGAAAAGCGTATTGGTTGATATAATATGTAGCGCTGGAACAAGTAGCCACCTTCTTGACCAGTACTGCCTCTCCTGTACCAACGCGTGATCTTCGAATCCTCATACAACCGGTATGAGGCAGAAAGAGGAGAGAGACGGTCTGCTGCAGCGACTTGGAGTGTTTGCCGGTCCTTGTCGTATGTCAACCGTACAGTCGTATCGCTGGTTGTATATTCGATCCGAGACTGGCACCGCCGTTGTGGCTGCGAGGACGTCCAGAGAACGACAAAAAAGGAGCGCAAGATAATCTCGAATGCCGCTTGCTCCAAATTCTATGCTGAATAGACTGACAGAGTGGCTTTTCGTGGTCGAGATTCCGATCGCAAGCTTGTCCCTACACTTCGAGTATCCGATGCGCAAGCCCCGGAACTCGATGCCAACAAATACACCCTGACGCCTCCCCTCATGTGAACTGCAAATTCGTGTCAAGAAGTGCGCTCCCGGGATCAATGGACAAAGACAAGGTGCCGTGCAGAAATTTCGTGAAGCGTGGTCGGATGGTCGAAGGATAGTAAGGATAGTGGGGTTAGTGAAATTTGAAGGTGGAGGGACCGAATAGTTGGACGAGCAAGACACGAACGCGCGAGTACATCGAGTAAAGGATCGTGCGAAAGAAACAAAGGAGCGTTCGGCAGCATAGGTAAGGAAGGAGAAGACCCAGGTACCTTGGAGTCGTGGAGGGACGCAATGTATACAAGAGGCCTGAGATGCAGCTGCCGTGGAAGTGCGCACGATTTAGATCAATAAACACACTTTAACCAAGGAATCTTGATGGGGAATGGCGCGGATGTGGCATAGCAGTGGTAAATGGATGGGTCTCTTGTCCTGGTACGTCAAAGTCAACTCCTCCAAACACGGCCGATGAGGTCGTTTTCAGCGAGTTCCAGCAGAGCAAGCAAGGCGTTTCTTGCCGGGTCAAAAGTCTTTTGAAGTGGACAGAGCGCCACAGGAGGGACAGGATGCCCACCATGCTGGGGGCGAATGCAGAGGGCCCATTTGAAAGTGGTCAGCCTGTTGGACATCGTCTTTCGCTTTGGGCTTTAAGTCGACGGTGCACGCAATCCCCGGTCGACCGGGCCTGTTCGGTAGTCGTAGGGCATCAAAATCAGGTTGTCATCTCTTCACGGCCCAAGGTTCATGGATGCTAAGGGATGACACCCTTCACCCAACAGAGCGAGCGTCAGAATGGAAGCGTCCAGGGCAAAAGCAGGCTGAGGACGTATGAATGGGCGCGATCCGCTTCGAGGAACCCCGCTAGTGGAGCCGTTCCAGGGCTTCCAGGACCTCGCAAGGGTTTCGCTAAGGACCGAGGGGCGTTCTCATCAAGCGCAAGGGAGCTGGACTAGCCACTGGTCTGACAAGGCTTGCATGTTTAGTCTGTCACTCGCATCCACCCGCCGCTGCGCCAGGCGAGATTTATAGTGTGGCGCCCTAGGAACGTCAAAAGCAGGGGAGCGCAACACCTGGACGTGCCTTGCACATCACAGCTGAATAGGTATCTAAGCCTGAGGATTGGCTGCCTCGCCGTTGCGGTTTGATCTTCACATAGGCGTTAGAAGCTTGGGCAATGCTCTAGAAGCAGCTGCTTTCCATGGCCAACCCAACCCTAGATCTCAGTAAAAAGAGATCACAAGAGATGGGGCGGAGCCCGGATGGTAGCCAATAATTACTGGTGTTGAGTAACAGATTTACCCCAAGTGCAAGTCGAGGATGCGAATGTGACATACGATTGAGTTGTGCCATACTGGAGGTTTGACGGGTGCCACGGATCGGTAAAGACTAAACATGGATGTGGAAGGCAACCATCAGCCATCGTCTTGCTGTCTGTCAATTATTCGGATGTCTCTGTAAAATCGTAAAAATATGTCAAAGCTTTCTTTTGACTTGCTTTCCGTGTCCACTGTTTCGGCGCAAAATGAACTGTGGCTGGTGAAGTGTCTGTGTGGGACATCTTCCGAGCCTGGTTTTTTTTCGAGTCAACCTTGTGCACAGGAGCCCGTGCAATCTCACTGAAGGAGACGCAGGCTTGGCCGGCCGGAGAAGAAACTGTTCCAGGTAATTTACCGCAGCAGGTCGCTACGGAGATGTGTGAATATGTATGTAGAAGGGACGAATTACAGAGAGTATATTGCAGCCAGTTTAGATGTGCCATGTTCCAAAGGCTGCGAACGACAGCTCCTCGACATGATCGTCATACGGTTGAGCGATGGTGGTTGCTGGCACGCCTTCGATAAGATCCGTAGTTTGTGCCTGTCAGAAGATCGTCGAGCCGAACCTTAGCAGCCAGTCGGATACCGGCAACCGTCACATCGACCCAAAGATCTGGCAGGAGGTGTCAAAGGGGATGGCATCTGTCCGACATTGCGTTAGGACGCCCACGCCTGACCTGTCATTTAGCAAGGCTGATATGCCATGTTTGCTCGAAGACATGACCTCGATTTTCGGAAGCCAAGGAGGGCAGATTTGTGTTATTTTGCTTACTGGGCTCACCAATCTCCCGTTCATGCACACGACGCGAGTACTATGCACCACTGATCTCTTGCGTGCCGCTAAACTTGGCTTTGGAGGTGCATTCTGCTAGTCATTACCGCTTGCACCAACGAGAGGTCGTGCTGGAGACTGCGCGCCAATAATGGTGTCTTCCCACCACATCTCTCGAGCATCAACTCGCACAGCCGCACAGCCGCACAGCCGCACAGCAGCGGGAATGGTGGAAACAAAGAGCCCTGCAGGTTGCAACTGCATATGTTTCACACCTGAGCCTTGGTCGGTTCAGAAGCACAAACCTCCTCGGCGACCACAGTTAAGTATAATTGTTGTTGTGGGAGCTTCTAAGATTGACTGTTTGCGATGATGAGTTATTCCAGATTTGTTGCGCCACATTGATCGTAGAGACGAATGCCGATGAGGCTTGAGCATGGGCTTGAGTGGGGTTTGAGTTGCACCCCCAGTCGTGAGTTGAATGATGCGCTTGCATGCCGGGTTAGCGTTGGTGATCTTGAGGCTCGCATTTTAGCCTGTGGCTTAGAAGGTGCGTTTCAGGTTCTCGTTTCAGGTCCCTGTGGCTCGGTCCTTGTCGATGCCTCGATAAACAATCGTGTCACGACGCGAAATGAACAAAGCCCTCGTTGGTCGTTCGTAGAATTACTCTGACCTCACATGACTGGTAGTTTCCAAATGAACAGTGACGGAGGTCCAGCATCTTTCGCGGGCGCAAGAAATGCGAGAGATTCCTGTAGGGCGTCGTCAAAGTCGCCGGGCAGCCGGCATCGTCCCCGTTGTGCCGTGGTGCCGACGTGCTTACTTCTAGATTTGCTTCAACTCGGACTTCGTCCTAGCTGGAAATACAGTAAGATTTTGGGCACTCGTTTCAAGTCACGGTTGAGCTTTCCAAACTCTTTCTGGAAGACAATTCCGCAGCAAAGTTTGAGCGTTGAGCCGTGGTGGATCGCCCACCGGACTAGTATTCAGAGAAAATTTGATGTTCCTTGTGCAAAGTTGCGCGCACGGCGGCGGGGCTGACGTTCGAAGAAGCATGCGAGCTGTGGATTCGAAGAACCTGATCGGTACAGCGTTTCCAAGAAAACAATGCTTGCGGGCTCTCGCTTAAAAGTCAATGGACGTGGTGTCTCGTGCACAATATATCAGGAAATCTCGCTTAAGAAGGCTCCGCCCGGCGAGACTTTGAGAACGTCGTGAACTTGTGACGTGTCAAGAGCTCGACATGTCCTCTGTTTGTTGTACACTGGTCGCAGTCAGGATCAGAAGGGCGGCCTTTCTTATTGGAGAGATTGTGCGACACCCAACGCCGGATGTGAGTCTGCATTGTCCGATGTATCAGACGCTGGAGCGGGCAGAACGCCAATGCACCGCCGCCCACTCGATGTCATCTGTGCAACACTGCCACAAGGCTGACATTCATCGCCCCGACTGGGTGGATTGGCATGAGATGCTGTCATGCGGGTTGGCAAACCGTTGTTTCGCGTGGTGATGTGGGAAGCACTAGATCTTACAGGTCTGGGACCACAAACATGGAAAGGTCCTATGTGACAAACGATGGTGGGCATCTGACTCCATCGACCTCTGCAGATGACGAGCACAACCTGTGTAGTTACATGGATCAAGATCTGGATCTGGAACAACAAGCCGGTGTATCAATGACATTAAAGCATATGATGTACAGAAAAGTACAGCACTGTTGTGCCTCGAGTACCCCGACCTCTCACCGTTTGACCCAAGTTGGCCTCTTTCGGGCCTTGAGGCGACCGGGCTTCTTCCGCTCGACATGTCTAGGATCCGAGGTGACACAGCCAGCTGGATTCTGAATTAGCAACGGCAATTGAATGGGGCCGGGACCGAACATGCTTACCTCGTCGCAGGGCTGGTTTGAGAGCCGGTTCGTGTACCAGTAGCGCTTTGGCGAGGGCCAACGTGATGGATTCGGCCTGGCCAGTTATTCCCCCACCAGATACCAACGCAAAGACGTTGTATTTGTCCATGCGTTGTGTGATCTTCAGCGCCCACAGAGCGCTCTCTCTATCGTGGACTCGTGGGAGTGCCTGTACGATGTTGTGTCCATTGACGAGTACCTCCCCCGTTCCCTCCACCAGGTAAACTTTGGCCGAAGATTCCTTCCTCCTTCCGATACCCACGGATCTCCCGTACTCATCAATTGTCCCAGGCTTGGCTTTTTGGATCGCTTCTGAGCCAGGACGTCTGAATCTTGAGAGTATTTGCCTGACCTCTTGGGGACATATCCGTGGGTGGATCTTGTTCAACCGAGACAGTAGGAGCAACACCTTTGAGTACTTCGAGGCTGCCACTTTCTCGCCAATTGAGCTTCGATATTGGCCCAGTCTCAGCCAGACCGGACGGGGTACCTGATCAGGAGGAGCAATAGGTAACGCTGCGTGCTTTTTGACGAGGGATTGTAGTGCCAACATGTGATCGTTGAACACCGGCGACGCTGTGAAATAGGAGGGCGACCGAGGGAGTATTCGAGCAGGTAGAGACTGCGCCTCGTCGATGTCAATCTCGGGAGCAGCACGAATCTGGACTTCTGCAGAAGATTTCCGAGTCGTGGCAAACGTTTGATGCTGTATTGCTGGCTGGAGCCATCGGGGTTGAGCTCTCGATAGAGTCGTTTGACCTCGACACCGCCGACACATCCACGAGATGGGAAAAGGTAGGGCGTGCACTGAAGTGCGCGCCATGTTGAACTAAGCAGCTGCCACCTCTCTGGCTGCAGTAATCAGCAATAAAGCCGGATCACCATGTTGGGTTGTCGATGGCCAATGCAGCAAGTAGAAAGTGAGGAAGTCGAAGGCGCAAGCTTGGGCGGCTCTTCGCCAAGCTTCAGCGCAAGTGGGCCGCTCGTCGACTTCACGATTCCCGTTGACTCAAATTTTGTTCGGTTCAGGCTTCGATTGTTTTGACACCACTTCCACCGTCGATTCCTCATTTTCTACTCTGCACCAACTGTCGCTCAAGATGTCGTTCGGAAAGCTCTACGGCTTCAAGGTATGGTTCACTCCGTTGCATGCCTGCGCACTGTCGTCCACTGATGCTAATTGCGGATCTTAGGAAAATGCCCGCAGCACTGCCCTTCTGGCAGTCGCAAAGGAAAACAAGCTGGACATTGAGCTCGTCGAGACCAAGACGCCTGTCACCGACAACGTCGATTACCTCAAGCTCAACCCTCTAGCCCAGATTCCCACCTTTGTCGGCGCCAATGGCTTCATCCTAACTGAATCAATTGCCATTGCCATCTACTGTGAGTCTTGTCCTGCCCCGCCTTGCCATTCAGTCTTTCAAAGATGAGCCATATTATCAATTTCAGTTATCCCTGTCTGAATCTTCCTTGTTGACCACATCGAACTCTGAGAATCCTTGCCGACGGCTGTACATCACTTTCTTTCATCTGCAAGGTTAAAACACCACTAATAGTCGGTGACAGTCGCCTCGCAAAATGACAAGACCACCCTCCTCGGAAAGACCAAGCAAGACTACGCTTCAATCGTCCGATGGATGTCCTTTTCCAACTCCTCGGTCCTCCCCAACCTCTCTGGCTGGTTCAGCCCCTTGCTCGGCAAGACTCCATACAACAAGAAGTCGGTGGATGATTTCAAAAAGGCTGCCTCTGATGCCATCCACGTCCTCGAGCAGCACTTCCTCGTCCACACGTTTCTTGTCGGTGAGCGCATCACTCTTGCCGACCTTTATGTCACCTCCCAGATCTCTCGTGGCTTCCAGTATGTTCTCGACAAGGAATGGCGTGCAGAGAACCCCAATACCACTCGTTGGTTCGAGACTGTTGCCAACCAGCCAATCTGGAAGGCTATCATCGAGAAGCCACTCTTGGTCGAAGAAGCCATCAAGTACACACCTCCCAAGAAAGATCCCAAGCCTGCGAAGGCTCCTGCTCCCGCACCCGAGAAGAAAGCAGAGAAGAAGCCCCAAAAGGAGGTAGAGGATGAGGATGATGAACCCAAGCCTGAAGTCAAGGCCAAACACCCTCTTGAGTCATTGCCAAAGCCCACCCTCATCCTCGATGACTGGAAGCGAAAGTACTCCAATGAAGAGACCCGTGAAGTTGCCCTTCCCTGGTTCTGGGAGCAGTACAAGCCAGAAGACTATTCGCTATGGAGAATCGATTACAAGTACAACGACGAGCTGACGCTGACTTTCATGTCGTCCAACCTCATCGGTAAGATTGATCCAAGCTGGTCTCCCACATTGCGATGACTGACTTACTCTCCTAGGTGGTTTCTTCAATCGTCTAGAAGCGTCTCGCAAATACCTCTTCGGCGCTGCATCCGTGTATGGCACGGCCAATGATTCTATCATCCAAGGTGCCTTCCTGGTCCGTGGCGACGAAGCTCTTCCCGCTTTCGACGTCGCCCCCGACTGGGAGAGCTACGAGTTCACCAAGCTTGACCCCAAGAAGGCCGAGGACAAGGAGTTCATTGAAGACCAGTGGTCCTGGGACAAGCCAATTACCGTCAAAGGCAAGGAATACCCGTGGGCTGATGGCAAGGTCTTCAAGTAGACTGTTACATCGCCCTGATGACGCAGCACAAGGACATGCATGAACAAACAACCTGTGCCTTCCAGAAACCAGCGATGAGACCATGTGTGAAGATGTCATGCATGACGCCGCGATGATGAAAGGAGATGAAGCGAAACACCTGTGCTTAGTTGATGCAAGCGATTGGTGAATCTTCATTCCAGGAGAAGCTTGAGAGCCAGTGTGCAAAAGCGAGATAGACGGAGCGTGCCAAAGACCTCTGATTTCCTGCTATTCCCTGCATAGGTCCATAGAGCAAGCAAGAGTCAATTTAAGACATTCTGCGGCCCTTACGTTGCCTCCCGTAATGTCTTTCTACTACGGGCCTTGCGGTTTTATTCTGTCACCCGGTAAATTCACCCAGGTCATTGTGTTCTTGTAGACTCTGATTCCCGCGACTTCATTCTTTCCTGTCCATTCTGCCACCACTTGAGCCGCTGGGCGACTGTCCTTTCGTGATCTTTAGGATGCTAGACGACAACCCTCCGGGTACATCGCCCGCTGCAATGTCCCTCCAAACATGTACAGGTAGAAGGTGAGGTGATCGAAGAATACTCGAGTAGTTCCCATTCAGATGTCAGAATCGAAAGACAGATCTCGATCATCGTGAGGGGATCAAGTGGAAAGGTAACCGTGGTCTAGGACCAACGGGGTAAGGCGACACCGATGTTACGATGCCTGACCTAGACGCTGGAATAAGTCGCGATATGGGACAGTCAGTGCCGGCATATATAGATAATATCGTGCATGGTGAGTGCAAAGTCGAAGGCGAGGTCGATCGGTCAAGAGCGTGAGCAAACTGATGCGTGCGGCTAAGACAGCATTGGATGTTGGGAGAGGTGCAGGCACGTGTGTTGGCTCAGCGGTGCATGCTGCAGTGGGTCGTAGTCTATGGAAAAGGTGTAAATGACAGCGTGTACTCCGGAGCAGGAGGGATGGAGACTCCACTTTAGGCGGCGACGTTTTACCAGTCTCAAGACTCAAATGGGGACGGCTCTAGGACGGTGGAGCATGAGCAGTGATGGACGAGGGGATGGAAGAGGGCTATACGGATACCGGAGGCTTCAAATCTTCGGAGAGAAAGGGTCTCACGGCGATAGAGTGAGCAGAGGCACGACAACGTGTTCAGCGCGATCAAATGCTCTGTGGTGAAGGGGCGGGCGACACATTGACTGATCGCATTGGGTAGGGGTCATGTAGTATTAGGAGGTAGCGATATTTTATGACTACAGCGCTTCTATCTAGTGGTGGTGGCGGCGACGAGGTGATGGACGGCGAGAGGGGGTGGCATGAGATAGCGACGGCGGCCTACAGTAGACAGCCAACACCAACACAACGACTTACAGACTACGGAGCAGCAGCACGGACCCCAGACACAGACACAATGACCCATAAATCTAGGCAGCAGCCTCAACACCAGAGACCACGAGGAACTTCTTCCCAAAAGCCCGGCCCAAGGCCAGGACAATCATGAAAAAGTATAGTGTTTGATTTTCAAAAAGTGTAAAGAGCTCTTTTGTGTCTTAGACCGCAGGAAGGCACCGAGGACACACCACGAACTTGCTTGCAAGTCAAGTCGCGGACAGTTTTGAAGACAGATTTGTGACGGATCTGCCGAGAAGATGAGGAGGATGAGAGAGAGAAGGAGATAAAGATAGTATAAGGTAAGAATAGGTGTGGTAAGGATAGATGGTAAGAATAGGTGGTAAGAATAGGTAGGATAAGAATAGGTGTATGGATAGCCAGCAAACCCCGATCACACAGATGCCGCACACGAATTGCCAGGCGAGTGCCACCCTAGAAAATAACAGTCCAACTAAGGGAGAACCCAAAAAGGAAAGTCTAACTAGGATCTGGGACAGCCGTGCCAGCGTGTGTACGACAAAAGGGTCTGAGGTTCTGCTGCTGGGGAAGGAGAAGGAGAGGTGGTGAGGAGAGGAGGTAAGGATAGTAGGGTAGATGGTGGATAGATGGCAGAGGGGGTAAGGTGGAGGGTAGCGAAGGGCAAGGGAAGATGCAGAAGGAGAGTGTGAGAAGAGGTGACAGGGTACTGAAGAATGAAGGGCAGAGGGGAGTCAAGAAAGTAGAAGGGGCAGGGGGAGTCAAAGAAGTAGAAGGGGCAGAGGGAGGAAAGAGTATGAGGAAGATAGTGAAGGAAGGAAAGAATAATTCCAAGATGTAAGAGGGCAAGGCCTCATTTTGTAGTCGAGAAAACAGCCCGTCAGATCAACCTGCTTGGCGTTGGCAGAGACAGAATCATGATTGTGATCAGAACCATTCTTGCCGTTCAGGCATCAGCGTTGATCCTGCGCTGAGATTCGTGGTGATCTGAGAAGGTTTGAGGAACATTGGTCCTGCACTGAGATTCGCCCTGATCTGAGAAGAATCGTCTGAAAACGACCGACGTTGACCGGGGATTCGTTATGATCCGATAAAGTTCAGGCAGTGCACACTTGTGGTAGGGTTCGCGTTCTCGTATTTTGTGGTAGATCAACCTCTTCGACCCACCAAGAACTCATGCGGGAAGTTGATCCGAAAGCCAGCAGCTTTCTCCGGTGCAGCAAAGGCACGCTCACTGCTTGTGCATCAAAGGTGTGCACGATGGCGCGCTGTGAATGGTGACGACGAAGAAGATCTCCGCTCGTAGAATTGCTGTGCTCAGGCCTGTAGATAGACCTTTCGCATAACCTGTAGGCATCTCGCTCCAAATTAGTAGAGTAGGAGGAGTCGCGGGGTGTGGTTCAAAGACGGACAAATTTTGCAAGATGCCTGCCAAACTGCCAGTGATTCGCAACAATGCGAAGCCCGCACCTCGACGACAGAACCGCCGGCGTACTCAATACAGTGGAACCTGATCTGTCGGACGTGTTGAAGCCAGGAAACTGGAAAAATGCTGCTTGGAAGTCGCACTCAAGGTTGTGGCACTTGGAAGTAAGGTCTCAACAAGGTTCAGCCTCGTACTGCAGTGCGATACCACCTCCGGGATCTTGTGACTCTGGGAAAGCACTAACACACAGGAGTTGACACACCTCCGGTGTGCCCGGAGCAGCAACGGACACCGCAATTTCCCTTGTTATCACCGATTTAGTGCCCAGGTCGGGTGGTAGATTCAAGCTTGAGCGTATGGCGTGACCGAATGACAGCCAGTTCACGAGATTCAAATATCTAAGTCGGTAGGCGGATTTTGTAACAGACTGAGACTACTTTGCATGGTAGCTCTGGCATCCTTCTGCAAGGCAATCGGTTCGATTCTCGTCGTGATATTGGAGTGAGCTTTCGGATGGGACAGGAACAAGGAGGTGCAGGCTTTTAATTTGCTAGGCTTACACTCAAGGAGGGATGGGCCGGTTCATGGGGCGATGATGCCTTTACCGTCACAGGGAAGGGCCGACCAACGTTGGGAGCTGGTCGTCCTGATCGACGTCTTGAACAGGGACTCATGGTTGGATCCGTGATGAATCCATGCAGAGAGGATTCTGCACACAATTCATCATCTTTGAGATATTGGACGCGGCTTGATGTAATTGACACTCATCATCTCCCGAGCTCCGGACAGTGGAAGATCCGTGAAGAGAAAACTGAGATCAACTGATGATGGAAGGCAGTCCAATTCCAGAGATGGTCTGCTAGTTATTCTGAGATCTAGTTTCTATTCATCGTACTTCGCCTGCTCGGGCAGCAGCAGCCGCGACGTCGCCGTCGATGTCCCTAACGCCTGTCCCAGGTTGTCGACGCTCCCAGAGCCGAACCCAGAAATCGGGAGGATCCATGGGTCGCGAGCCTTCATGTAATCCAGGCCAGACATCCGAGAAGAAGTAGTAAACGTGGCCAACAATAACGCCCAGAATTTCATCTTTGGGTATGCTGCCATGCATAAACATGTGGAAGGCCATCAACACCCATGGCAGGTATGGTGCTGTGAAGACAAGAACGCCGAGAAAGCTCAGACGGGTGTCTGGATTCCTCCTTGACCAGATGTAGACAAGTGTACTTGAGAGGGCCGATCCGAGGAATGGTATCGAAGTTGTCAGGGAGCTCAAGGCGAGCAAAGAGGTGCATGCATAGAGCAACAACCAGGAGAAAACGGCAGGTGATGTCCCGGAGCCTTGTTCTAGGAGGCGAGAATACCTCTGGAGGAAGAAGACATGAAAGGCCAGGTCGAGCGAGGGCGGCCCGAAGTATATGAAGGTGGTTATTAATCGCCAATACTGCGATTGTCAGCCGGATTCCTGCAACTTGCCCGGGGTGCGCATACCTGTGATTTGTAGTATACTGCGCGCCATGAGTAAAACAACTGGAATGGAGTGATAACCTTGCACTGGAGCAAGATGGATGTAATAACGGTCGCTGTGGTCCAGTATCGAGTACAGGGCGGCATCTCAAAGAACCACTGTTCCAGGGGGAATTGACCGAGTTGTCCAAGCCCTTCATCGCCTCCACCACCAAGCATTGCAGCCATTCTTAGAAGTATGAGGTCAGGAGCGGGAGGAGTAATCGGGAGAATTCAAAGAGGAATCTGGGAGGCTGAACGATTGTGTAGGCGGGAGACAGCACGGACTGTATCAAGATCGGTCAGCGAAGGTCGGAAAGGTCATGATAATATGGTCTGGAGGCGGCACTGGCGATAAGATAGGAAAGGAAAAGTCCATGTACTGTGTAAATGCAAAAGAGCTATGGTTAGGTGGCCTCTTCAATCGGAGGAATGAGGACTTGAGGCGAGTTTGATGTTGAACAAAGCCTCGTCATTGCCGCAGTCAAAGCCGATGTTCACCGCAAGACAAAGGGACAGGCTTGCCTATGTGTATATGGTAGGTAAAGCGACGCCTCCAGGCCTCCAAGGCTTCCTCGGTGCTGGCATTTCACAATCCGCTTGTGCGGAGGCCTACCATCAAGTTTTCAAGATTGTTACTCTTCAACTAGCCGATATCCCACTACGACGATATTTCCGAAGCATGGGAGATTCGAAGTGATGAGAAAGCAAATCCAACTTCCAGCGGCTTGTTAACCATCTTCTGGCCCCAGAAGCCAGTCCATTCCCTCCAGGGGTAAGACCCAATTTGGAAAGATGCGCGAAAGTGACACGTCCAGATCATATCGTGGCTCGCGTCTGTAAGACACCTTCGAGCCAACATCCCTCCAGTCCTTTCTTTTCTCGTCAACGTTGTGTTTGCTTTCGTTTCAACAGGTCGTACGGACAAGTATCTAGGTACGATGCCCGCTCTCAGCAAGTCGTTTTACGCTAGGAACAACAGAAAATCCTTCTATAAGCGCCACGGGTCATCCTTTCCACCTGAGGGTGCAGATGGTGAACAAAATTGTCGACGCATATCTACCAATGGCCTGACTTGCGACGATATTCCAGTTCCAAGATGTTCAGTCTGTGTCATCAAGGCACGCAAGGCACCCGTAGCAGCCATAGCAGAAAGATACGAAGAACGGAAAATGGTGCGAGAAATGCCACACCATAAACGTCTGAAATGGTATCATGCTCGACGTGAAGCTATCGCCAAGCGACAGACCGAAAATGACAGCGCAATGATGGCAGTTGATGGCAAAGCGAATCTCCTCTGCCTACCTCTTGAAGTTCGGCAAATGATTTGGAGCTTTGTCTACGGTGCTCAATCTCGGCACTCCAGCTGGTCAGCATTTCACGTTCGCAGCGAGAGGCCTTTGACACTTGTCCGACGGCCAGATCTCCACCATGTCTGCAAGCTGCTCCGAGAGGATGCATTCATTTTCCATCACAGTCGTCACGATTTCCACGTTGGAACGATCAAAGCATTCGATATGAAATGGACCAAACGAAACGGACTTCGGCTTGAGTTCATGCAAGCTCTGACTGTGCTCCAAGATTACTTGAAAGTTCAAGTTTTCTCATCGTCCCCACGGCTGCAGAATCTGCGGAAACTGACCTTGATACGAGCGAACCCTCACACCCGGTTAGAGCGTAATGGCTACGAATATGGAGGCTACGAGTATGAATTCACTCGTAAATTGAGGAAAGGGCGGTCGGAAAAGCTTGACATTTTCAAAACACATCTCTCAATGTTGGCGGAGGACTTCAGCAAGACTTGGGACCACGATCTTCTGGTTGCATGGCGCGAAATTGAGCTCATCTTGACTGCCTTTCCAAGGTTTCGAGTAGGCACAGTGCAATACCGCAACCCCCGTTCTTCGGAGCGCTTCCGTCTCACCGATCAGGTGCTGCAATTTTCGACCGACAGAACGAGAACCCCAGATCGCGGTATGTCCATCGTCGATACTGCGGTACTGGGACCAAACATCGATGAGGGGATTGCGCAAATGCGAGATGGGCGGATGCTTCCTAGCTATCCGATTGCAATGGAGAACTATCAGAGTTTCGAGGACTTCGTGGAACGAGGACTTGGGCGGGCGAAAGCAATAGATTGTCACTCGGACGAAAGGCTTCAAATGGACGATTGAGTTGGTTGCAGCACTGCCAAAGGCGCTCAGGCTTGATGTTGGCTACAATGGATTTGTGGCTGCAGTACGACCTGAGATCCCCGTTACGATCACGAGCGGTCCAAACCGAGTGCCCCTGATTGGAACCCGGAACGCCTCACACGAAAACCGCCCCAACCTCTGATATCCCTCTGATATCAACTCCGTCAAGATCATGCCCAGTTCTATTCCCAGAATCTCCGCTGCTCCTGATTGCACGATAGTGAAGTGTCAGAAAGTCATCATCACCGGGCACCCGAGATTCAGAACCCTCCAAGAAAACTCATTTGCGAGATGCGGTGTCACCTGTCGCAGTCGGTCCAGACGGAAAAACGCTGCAGCCAGAGCGACGAGATTACCGTCGGATGCGTGCCTCTCCAAGCTTCCTTGCTTCAAAGGCGTTCAGGCTGGAATGCTCATATACACAGGGTTTCATCAAGGATTTTCTCCTATTGGACGAAGACATATATTCACAAGGATGAGCATAAACCTAGATCCCTTAACAAGTCCCCTGCAACGACGTCAATACCTGCCGACCTCTCATCCTCAATCCCAAACCCGATGAACACCACATCGTCGATATACCCATGGTATCTCTGCCCATGTGTCTTCCAACTCATCGAGGTCACATAGAACATCTCAGTCTGATTCCAGTCCTCTAATCCCTCAAATTCCGGTCCTTTTGGCCTCGGTGCCTCACCTGCTCTTCCTCGTCCATGGATCCAGATCGGCTTTGACGAGATGGCATATATCTCGAAGGGTGCTGTGCGCTTGAAGACCATGACGTATGGTTCGTAGACACTGTGGAAGGAGTAGTAGCTTTTATGCTGGAAGATTGTGAAGATGAAGGTGTTTGAATCATCAGGTTTACAGGACAAGTCGGAACGTCGACAGAATGTGATCGAAAGAGAATTCGTGGCTTGGTGGACCGACTCCAGTTCTTTCGCGACGTTGGGCATGTATCGAGCCATGCACTTCTCATCCTGCTCTCCAGCAAATGGCGCGAGGTCCTGGCTGGTTGACCCATCGAGTTCAAGTCTCGCGAAGACCCGCTTGGGGTATATGTCATGATGGACGTAGACTTGGCCTTCTTTGTCCCAGAAGACGAACCAGTTCTTCTCGATGGCTCCGTATGGAGTTGGTCGTCGCAACTCGGTAGCCACTCGGTACTTCTCGAATGGACCGATTGCCTTGACTTCGGTCCACTCCACGAGCGGTCGAAAATCCTGGATCCATTGGCCGAAGCAAGTGTATACGGAATTGGAACCGAAGATGATATACGGAGATCGAGGACCGTAGAAGACTCTTGCGTCGTGTGGACCGACGTTCAGTGCAAAGTACGCCAGATCACCAACACATTTGTCCCCCGATGTCGCTGCTACTGGTAATGTCTCAGGTGCCTGGATGCACACGAGTCTGCCATCCTCGAATCTGGCGTTACAGGCAATCTCGGAGAACAGTGCCGTGCTCCCATCGTTGTCGGGCCTTCGCTGTGCGACGACGATCCAGGTATCTTTCAGTCGAGGGTGAGGAACGATGCTGGGATTCATGCCTTTCTCGTTCCTGAAGTCAATCGGGAAATATCTCTTGTCCGTGGTCGAGACAGAAAAGACTTCGTTGTGTGTTTGCAAGACACTATCCTCTTCATGATGAATGGTATCGGAAAGGGCGCCTTGCAATTCTTCTGACCATCCTTCCCCAGATCGACCGCCAATAGAGTCGACCGTCCGCTTACTACCGTACAGTGGAAGGGTGATTCGAAACTTGGTGTAGGTTATCAGCACAATCGAGACTACCAGCAATACCGGTACAAGAATCAATGTTAGCCGTCTGATTCCCTTGACAAGCATGGTTCTGAAGTTATCACGAGGGGTATAGAGTTGCCAGAGGAAGACTTTGACCGAAGATGGGAGGAAGTCCGGGGTAGTAAATATATACTTAGCGCAAGATCTATCGTGCGAGCGTGCCCCACCAGGCCAAATTTCGACCATTGCCACTGCCAAACAGGGCTCCAATTTCTCGTTCCTTTCTACTGATGATTGTATATCCTAGAGAATTTTGGTTGGCCAAGATTATGCCTCCTCTATCACCATACTGTGCACAGAGTGTGAGATCTGCCACGTTTAGCTGTAAACATCATCCAGCAGCGTGGACCACAGCATATCTACATTATCATATTACTTAGACTACCATCCGCGAGTTTTCACATTGTCACAGTCCGTTTTTCTCCAAATGAAATACCAATTCCAGCATTCGGAAGTTTTGCAGAATGCCCTAAACATCGATTATACAACCACTGTGCAAAATTCACACTGGGTTCATCAATCAGACTCGTGGTTATATCTGCCACCCAGATTGTGATCGGTAGCAGGATAAGTTGTGGAAGCCAAAAGCTCAGCTCTAGTCCGAATGGGCCTGTCTTCGGAAGAGGTAGCAAGTTGATCCATGCCGGAATATTTGAGGCGTGTGACTCCTTTACCCATCCGACAGCTGCATAAACCCTATCGCCCAGTGACCTGAGAAGCGGACCATGGACGAGGTAGAAAGCGAACGAAATCCGGCCAAGGTATTGGTTGAAGTTGGTCTCGAAGAAGGACCGGAGCCAGGATATTCTAGGGATTGAGGCAACAAGAAACGTTGCGGCCCAGAAGAGATAGAACCATTTGAAGTCAAAGGCTGCCTGTGGTTTGAGGATGGAGAGAAGAGACCATCCGGGCGATTCGTTGAGTATAGTGATGTCGGAGCTGTAAGAAGGCACACCACCCAAGTACATGCCAGTGATGAACAGGGCGTTGAAGAGGATGGTCTTGTATCTGGACATTGCCGTAAGGAAATGGGGTAGATTGTTGCTCTGTTCCAGCAAGTCCAGATCGCAAAGAAGCATGCCAGTGGCGAAATCAGCGCAGAACAAGCCGTCGACAATGTACATGAAGTAGACGATCAGCCCTACTTCACACCATAACCGAGCATTCCTGGTGCATCTCGAGAACGCAGCAAGAGTAGTGTAGATGAGAATTGAGCCTCTGAACTCCACCGGGATCGACCAAGTATGGAAATTGTAGCTGAACCATGGCTCCCCTCCGGTTCTGAAGACGAAACTGAAATTTTTGAACTCGCTGTACCAAGTCCAGAGGTCTTCACGAAAGGTGGATTTAGGCTCGGGGTCTGCCCGATAGCCAATTGCATGCCAGGACGCCATATACAGGAAGGTTGTGCAGATGACAGGGATGTGTAGTCTTAGCCAGCGTCTGAAGAGCGCAGATGATAAGTTGTCTCCCAGGCGCGTAACTTCGCCGGCATGAATCATCGTCAGCGGCTTTGTTGAAAGCACATATCCCGACAGGACGAAGAAGACAGTCACTGCGAAGTGACCGCCAGAGAAGAAAGTTCGAATGCCTGGCAGACATGCAAAGTAGTATTGGCCGTCATAGCCCCAAGCGTTCTCCAGAATGCGATCGGGGGACATGTTGTCATGCGCCCATAGTTGATGGTGTCCAAAGTAGACTAAGAGAGCAGCAAATCCTCGTAGCCCATCGAGGTAAGCTGTGCGCTTTGTCTTCTGAGTGCGAAAAACTGGAGTGCCTGTAAACGAGGGCTTCACAAGATTGAGAATCCATCCCTTTGCACGGATTCCATAAGAGATTTCCCTATCTTGCTCAACGTCTTCCCAATAACCCTTCTCCAGTAGGCTCCCGTGGTGGTTTAGCATTCTGAAGAACGCAGAGAGGAAGCTCCACAAGGAATAGGAGCAGTGTTTGGTGAAAATAAGCAAGAAGAAGTGGTCAGAATCTGAACGCTGAGCTCGTATGGGACTGGCTCGCTGTTGTTATGCTAAATCTCTCCAGCACCTGAAGAAGGTTATGGCCCTCTGAACGTTTTGACCCTGCAAAGCA
The DNA here is from genome assembly GCA_030247875.1 of Cladophialophora chaetospira. Lineage (NCBI taxonomy): Eukaryota > Fungi > Ascomycota > Eurotiomycetes > Chaetothyriales > Herpotrichiellaceae > Cladophialophora > Cladophialophora chaetospira. The sequence continues at coordinate 1,529,396 of JAPDRK010000005.1, forward strand.
TAAGCCTCGAAGGATGCTGGGTCTACTGTGATCATGTTTTGTCACATGCAAAGACAGTGACTCCTAACTCCCGAGGTACTTACTGTGACCTATCGACTTTTCTCCAGAGGTCGTGAAAGGGCATCAAGTCCTGAAAATCATATCTTTCTTGCTGTCACATGCGCAAATTCCACTTCTGACAGCATCGATGGGCGCCAACAACCCTGGGTCCGCGGCTTCGGGAAGTGAATATGCGGTGAGGAGGTGATATTAAGTTCTAGCCACAAATCTGATCGCATCCTTAAATGCCGTCAGCGTTAGAGTATGCCGGTTGCAAGCCTCTAAAGGAGCGTTCCTACCTCCATTTGCAGCATATTCCCCAACATCATGGAGGCCGGAGCACCCGCCGTCTCCATGCATAGGTGTAGACAATCGCAATCCCTGTCTGTCTATCCTACCAATGGAGCCAATGATTTCGAAAAGTGCCGAGGGAGGTGCAAGGTCGAGCAGGGATGAGGCAGTCGTTACTGCTCTGATAGAAATCCTCAGCCTAGTCGATGAAATCCTACTGATTGGTCAGCCTGATGGCTGCTGAGTGGGTCTTCACCCGATCAAGCAAACAGCTCCGTCCAGGAGTGGGTGGGTTGGACGCTAAATCATGAAAACCATAAACTCGGAAGGTGTACCTCGGCTTGACGGGGTGTACCCCTGCTTTTCAACTTGTCTAAATGCGATGACGCTGCGTTGCTAGATGATCAAGCACTGTGATCAAGCTAATTTTCACTCCGGACCATGCACTCCACATAGAACGTGTGTTGTTGGACTGAGGCAAGAAATCATGGCGGTGTCAATCAGGAAGAGAGAAGAGGATTCGCCCCGAGATATACCTGCGGGTGTGTTTCCCCAGCAGCACACTATGGGTTTTGTCAAATGCCTCTATCGCTCGTTCAACAGAGGTATATCTGACGCTTTGGAAACGTGGTGAAGGGGATCATGAGGCCCTCATCGCCTGCTGTGGGCGGTTATGTGCCACAAAGGATTAGAAGGACTTTGCCTCTCTGTCTCGGTCTTTTTCTACTCATTCTTTTCCTATCAAGCGCATCGTCTTTTGGCGAATTCGGCGCCGAGCTGTCCTATCATGCAAGCATCAAGACGGGCCACTTTCCCAAGAAGATATGGCAGACCTGGAAGGTTGATCCGCTTGCCTTCGAAGAGCGAGACTCAACGACAGCACGGACCTGGATGGAGAAGAATCCAGGCCATAGATACGAAGTTTTGACCGACCAAAATGATCTCTACTACGTCGAGTTACATTTTGGCCCGTCTGGTCTCAATCGGCCGGATATTGTCTACACATACAGATCGCTCACCGCCAAAATCATCAAGGCGGACCTCTTGCGATATCTTGTGATGTATGTGGAAGGAGGTCTGTACACAGATATCGACGTTGAGGCACTAAAGCCCGTCGAGAGGTTCATACCTGATCGATTCGACGAAAAGCATCTGGACATGGTCATCGGAGTTGAAATCGACCAACCTGAATTCCATAACCATACAATACTTGGAAGGAAATGCAAGTCATTCTGTCAGTGGACATTCATGTGCAAGCCAAAGCTTCCCGTCATGATGAGATTGATTGACAACATCTTGCGCTGGCTAAATGATGTGGCCAGAGTTCAAGGCAAGCCTATTTCGGAGATCGAGCTGGATTTTGACGAAGTCATAAGCGGTACTGGTCCCTCAGCGTTCACAAGTGCGATTCTGAAGGAGATGTCCATTCGAAGTGGACGAGAAGTCGACTGGAACTTTTTCCACAACCTTGGGGAGTCGAAGATGGTCGGGGGTATCCTGGTCCTGACTGTGGAAGCATTTGCAGCCGGCCAAGGTCACTCGGACTCGGGCAACCACAATGCGAAGACTGCACTAGTCAAGCACCACTACCATGCCTCCGGTTGGCCGACCAGCCACCCTCGATACAGCCATCCAGTATACGGTGAGGTTGAATTATGCAATTGGGAGCCCGAGTGCGTCAAACGGTGGGACGCCGACACGGCCGCTTTTGATGCACTTTCGCCGGAAGAACAGGCGAGGCAGATCGCAATGAAAGAGCCTGGAGAAAGTGTGGGAGAGGGAGAGGCTAGCTCGGTGGACCTTCCACCGGATATGCCGTTTCCATAATGATGCCACCTCAGAAATTTGCAGTGAAGAGCCAGAAAAGGCTATGCAGAGTTACCTTGTACATACTCTCATCGGACATACCAACCATACCCTAAGATTGCACAGAAGCTCAAAACTTTATGCGTGTACCAAGCATGAGACACGACTAACTGGATTGGCGCATTGCATCTCTTGCTTTGACTTGATCTAGAGATAGTGGTTAGCAGAATATGGATGAAGGACGAGGATGAGGAGGCCGGGGAAGTTAGTGGAGACGTTGAGTGACCTGGCCGATGACGAGTGTAGATTCCTCTTTGAGCAGGTCACTTTTCCAAAGCGACAGCACTGTAGGGTCCGAATGCGGACACTAGTATACTAATAGTCTGAAAAAATGACAAGACAATCACACCTCGGGTTTCTATCGCATCCAGAATTCGGCCATATCGTTTTCAGAGGTGGTAGCTGTAGGTCGAAGGAATAGTTCTGCAGGATTCGCTTCGAGGCTTGTATTGGCTCGATGAAGTCTTGACTAAAGCAAAAGTCCTGTCCGGATCATCGTAGACCTCTGTTTCGGGTTGATGGTGGGAAGGCTATCTGAACAAGCGAAGAGGACGGTGCTAGACGCTAGCCGTGCTAAACATGGGTAGTCAATGCTACTGCAGGAAACCTGGTCGCTCTGTTGATGATCGTTGCCGACTGAGATGCGCGTTATGAAATAGCACCGCTCAGGATTTTAGCATGCTGTGGGATGCCGAGGCATAACATGGCTCAAGGAGCTTCTGCTACCTCGACGGCGATTCTGAGTGGTGGTCTTTCGGTAGATCAGATACCTTCAATCTCAGTAACAGTCGACGACAGATGAGTAGCGTCGAGTAAGATGTCTTCAATCAATAAGTGTCTGGGATATAAGATCCGGGAAGAGGCTGGTAAGGGGCGAACCCCTTCAGTGTACTTCAGCAAGCACATAGTCCCAGATGGCGGCGCATGAGTCCTTTGGTTCTCTCAGGCCATGCTTCGATTGTGGTGGTGATCACAGGCAAGAGCTTCCTCTAGCGCTGCAGGGAAAGGCCGGATAGACCTTCAGGAGCCGCCGCCGAGGAGACCCGATCAGCTCGCAAACTTTGTCTGCCACTGAACGGCAACGTACTCTGCACTTGCATTGATGTAGCACAAAGATGATTTGTGACCGGAGGTCATACTCCCGTTGCACGAGGCTGATTTGAGATTTCTGTGAATAATAACATTCTCGTATGCGGCCTAGATAGGACGTCGATCTCCAAGGCTATCGCGATACCTGAATCAGATTGTTAGACCGGGTTTGCAGTCGTAGTCCCGGCAGAGGGCTAGAATCGAGATGATAGTGCGACTTCGCGGGTTCCAACGGCCAGATCACTACTGATGATGAATCTCAGAAACGGTTTGTACTGGTATCATTAGGCCAGCTAGAGAATAAGAAAGTTTCGGGCCGTTGTCGTAAAGAAGACTGGTCGACTGTAGTCCAAGCAAGCCTTCGGGATTCGCCATGAACCTCGGATATTTGGAGCCACATCGGCGTGTGATTGACGAGATCTTCAACTACGCAACGCGCTAGTAATCCAGTGTCGCCGTTGAGCTTCGGTTCGAGTTGACCGAGGAGGGTGTGAGAGCGGCCGCGGATTTGCTGAAGGGGTCTCCATCTTCCCCGGATGAGTGTCCAACTCGGGATTAATTTTATGGAGACAAATGTTCGGTTCCTGAAAGCTTGTGATAGACAGAAATGAAACCCCATAGCTTGGCGGTTCCAATCAGCGTTGCATTCAGCCTTCGCCCCTGTTGTCTGTTGCGCTAGCAAAACACCAGCCTTGAAATTTTGTCCAGGACACTTCTTTCTTTGGGCATTGTCCGTTTCCCACTCTGAGAGCGAAATGGCAAAGTTTGAGATCGACAGCATGTGAAAGCGTGATGTCCTTCGGCCGAGGCTTAACGCTCGCAATGATTGCATGTGAAAGGAGAAGAAGAATTGAGGAATTGATCGATGAATCAATCTCGGTCGCATGTCTCCCCTTTGAGGCGGGACCGACCTTGAAGTGTGTGATTGGCTCTGCCATCCATCACGAGAGATCGCGGCTCAAGTACTCGTCCTCTCTCCTTGCCCCAAAATGGGTCTTAGACGAGAAGAAACTTCGTCAAGAGTGCGGAGGCGAAAGAAGGAGATTGAGAACTCCAGAAAATTGAGGCAGGACCGAGAAACCCCCTCTCTCAATGTTTCTGAAGTGTGCTGTACTTCCCTGACTTAACCCTCCCCAGCTCTTTATCAAACTCAGTCTCGCTCGCTCAGTGCTGCAACAGTCGGCGTCGTTGCTACAAGATTTGGATCCTCCAACATGTCTGAAGAGTTGAGCAAAGAAGGTTCAAGGCACCTGGAGCAGGACGGGGTCGCCGCCGTGGAGGACAACAATGCCAGCAAAAGACCACCATTCAAACAGAGATTCAAGAGACATTGTGCTCGTTTTTGGTGGTTACATTTCCTGATCTTTGCGGCCATTGTTCTGGTCATTGTGCTTCCGATGTATGTTTTCAATACCAAGAACCTCTTCACAAGAGCATTTCACTAATACCCAACAAGAGTCTATGTCGCTTATCCGCACAAGGCGCAAGGTGTAATCAACAATTCTCAGCTGGTGGCCACCTCGATGGCAATCCTCCAGCCAGCTCCGAACGCATTCAACCTGGAACTTTCAGACATGTTTCTCTCCAATTCAAGTCTCAAGTCTCATCTTGACCCGTTCTTGGGCGCATTTTCTCTCACCGAATCAAGCCCTCCTTTCGTGAAATTTCCAGTGCCTGCCATTGAAGCTTCGAATGGCTCTCAGGCGCATATTGCAGAGAGAGTTCAGATTGCGAATATGGATGAATGGGACAAGTACACCAAAGCTGTTCTGTTAAGCGAAGAGTTTGATATCTACTTGAAGGGCAAAGGAGGATTAAAGTATGGCAAACTGCCCAAGACGACAGTGACATACGATAAGCAGGTCACTGTGAAAGGTTCAGCTGACCGCTCCCAACTCGTGTTTCCTTTCACTGATATTCTTCGCAGGACTGAATGGACTCAAAGGCTTCGCGTTGACTGACTTTGCTCTCATCACCGAGGCGCTTAAGAATGGAACAAACGCACACGGCACCGTCTTCATTCCCAACCCGACGACTTCTACGTACGAAATGGGCAACCTCACGATGAACATGTATGTCAAGAACACGTACGTCGGCAACTCCACACTCAAGGATGTGGTCATTCGGCCCGGTAACAACACCTTCAACATGTACGCCACCACGAACCAGACTGCTGTCGTCGGACTTCTCTTTACAACGTTCAAGTGTGGCATCTTCCCCATCGACATTGTCGCAAGTGGAAGCACATACAACGGTCAACGACTGCCATACTACGAAAAAGCCCTCCAGGCGAACAATCTGACCGTCCAACTGAATGTCATCAAGGTGTTGGAAGAAGCCGGACTGGCGCAGTATCTGGGGATCAACACCACTTCAAAGGAGAATTGCACTGGCAAATTGTGATAGGCAGCATCTCAATGAAGAGAATTTGTCGATCAGTCTGGCGTTTAGCGTATATTTGTCTGCTAGCTGAAACTATTACCCATGATGCCGAGTTTCGAGCAAGAAAGGAAGTGTTGTCAGCGTCCGTAACTGGCGACTCGTGGATCCCGCGACTCTCGACTCATCGACTCTGATTCCTGCAATTTGCTGGGACTCGATTCGGAATCGACTCTTCTTCCATTTGAGCTCTCCAATCGGGGTCCTGGGAAGGCTCTGGTGCTCAGGATATAGTGGATAATATACAACCCCGGCACTAAAGCGTTCTTCTGATCCCCTGTAGATAATTTGCGAAAGCGAAAGCGAAATGTACATTGACTGACGATCGAATATACTACTCGTCGGCGCACGCGGGCGGCCAATCAGATCGCAGTATTTGCGGAAAAGGTCAACCAACGAGGCTGCGACGCAAGCCAGATCTTTGACCATGCCCTGTTGCAGAGCTGAAAATACATAATCAGATGTTGCACGGAAACAGTAGTATACATTAGCAGCATGTCAGTTGACCTTGAGCCCTCATACCTTTCTTTCGAATGAAATCAAATCAAGCAGCGAAGAACAACTTCCAGCGTGAGGAAGGGTGTAGTGCAAAGCAAAATTTTGATTTGCTATGCATCCAGGGCTATATGAGCTCAAATGTAGGCTTACTCACTACAAGAAATCACTGTTGACTCGAACCATTTGCTGGCATGCGGCTCGAGGTGATCCGTGTAGAGGAAGTGTTGGAGAACTCTTCGGCTATCAAGCCACTCCATAACATTCAACCTCCTGGCCTGCTTTGCCAACATCTTTCTGTACCAATGGCAAGGCGGCATAACGGCTGCCGTGTACATGGATTCAAAGTGTACTTCATGTTGTGCTCCTGCGAAGAACATCCACAAGTAAGCATCCTCGTTGGCGGAACGTTCAGCCTCGCTACTGTTCTCAATGGCCAGGCTGATTGTCAGTTGCAAAGCAAACATTATCGGCCGGCTGGCGTCTCGGATATCGATGCCGTGCAACGGGGTTTCATGGAAGTACTTCCGCAACAAGTGCAGTAGAGTCAACGTCACAGCCGCCTCGGTGTATCTTTCACCCAAGGTCATGGAATCGATCTGATGGTCCATCAAATCAAGGTAACGATTTAGAAGGATACCTGAGTCATACTGGGTAACACTTGATATCCAAGCGTACATAATCTGGCCGGTGGAAGGATGTTCGGAGGTTTTGATGGTTTCGTCCGAATCACTCATCCTCAAAAAATGTCGAAGACGAGCGACGATAGCTCGTAGATTCGGCGAAACAATGCAGGAACTTGAGCAGTTGTCAATCTCGCGGAGTTTCGGGATGTGAGAAGCGTATTGTTGCCAGAAAGCAGCCAATTTTTTGCCGAAACATTGCTCAAAGTCGAGAGTCGTCCTCTTCATCTGGCTCACAGCCAATTCAATGTCGTTGTACATGGCAGTCAGAAAAATTTCCACCATCAAAGGACCATCTAGAAGTACGTTCAAGACACGGGACAAAAGTTGAGCGTGGGCTTTTGCGTCATCGAAACGTCTCTCCATACAGGCGATGCCGTGAACCCAAACGAGTTGCAAGACAAGGGATGTGTCGATTTGCCGGAGATCCGCGAGTTTTGAGATTCGTTGTCGCAAGGTGCTTATAGCATGTCCTTTTAGATACAGAGAAGTCCGCTGCATGTCGCGTCTTTGCTGACTGCCGTGAAAATACAGCAGCGAAATGGTATGAGTACAGATCCAGGCAGAGGTACAGCTCTTGTGGGCAAATCCTTGTTTGATGTTCCTCTGTACCAGTTCCGCGACGCTATTGTCTGGCCTGACGCTACTGGGTATCTTGGTCGAAAGGCGCTTGATATAAGAATAGCCGTAGAGTGATGGGAGGAAGGAATGAATCGCCACCTTGATAATGCGGTGCATCTCTGGAGTGATGCGAAAGCCAAGCGTATCGAACGGGTCAACAGGCGAGCCCGAGAAGTTGCGCTCAGGCTCCGGTGCTCGTTGACGTTGTCGAGAGTAAAATGATCCAGGTTGGGAAAAATCATAAGGTCCTGCTTCAACATTAGCCACGACTGTTCATTTGTCACTCGATAGCACCAACCTAGGGCACCTTGCGTGAAAGCCTTCGCTCTGCCTTCGCGGCTGACTCTTCTTCTGTGGCTGAATTTTGCCACATGGGATCTCGCTTCAGCCTGGTCGAGGTGTTTCTGCCGCACATTTTCATGTCCTTCAGGGCCACTGACAACGAATGTAAGTACCAATTTGGGTCGTTGTGCCATAATGAACAAACCCTCAATGAAGCTCTCAACCACAAGAGAAGAAGCACGGATATGCTACTATATAGCCAAATCAGTCTGCGACCTGGCCCAGGCAGAGTCCAAGTCCTTCAGGCCTACCACAAGGAACTTGCTGGCGATAGCACTTTCCAGCAGTTACAGCCTATCGTCGTCCCGAGAAGGTCGGTGCAACAGAAAAGCTGCTGAGATTTACCTGTGCAATGCTGGATGATTTGGTGCCATCCGTACCATCTTCCTCGCATCCAATGGCCACATGTCTTGAATGCGTTACCGAAGCAAAAGGACTGGACCTTGCATGGCAGATCTGTGAACGGCAGGGGAGTATCAAGGGCCATAGACCACTAGAAGAGAGTCTCTTCGCGATTAGTTAAGCTCCGAATTAGACTGTTCTGCCGACTTCATGCCAGAAGAGGCATCATTGCGGTTCCGTCCTAGGGCTGTAAAGCTTCCTCATGAGGCTGTAAGGCTTAATTTGGAGCTTAAAATGAGCCACGCTGGCTACATGACGACAGGTGGGTGTATCCCAGCACGCGCGACCACGGCTCACGAATGGTACATAGGGAGATGCTTCGCATGGAATCTCGCCGGTGTTTCCCCGATGATCCAGGGCTTTGGGATATTGTTGCTCAGAATGGTTATTGTGTCAGCTCCACAATGGATCCAGCAGGTTCGATATATATTCTGAAGATTTCAATTGGCAGTGATATCGCTTGACCTGGAATCTGCGGCCTGGCCGGGGAAGACGTTTTGTGCACTCCCGGCTACCCGCTACCCGGTTTTTTCAATGACTAAGGGCAATCGCCAGATGCTGTAATCCTCGTCTTGAACAAAGCACGTGCTTAAGTAAGGCGAGCTTGCCTTCGGTCCATAGCCAATGCTCGTAGTCAATTTGGGCCGAAATGCTTCTTGGTCGGGTTTCAGTGAGACCAAAGCTGGTTGCAGTGATGCAACGGAGATTCTCAACTGTGTTGCATCATCCTCGTCGGAACCTGTGCCGTTCCTTGTCTTGCGGCGCCAGCTTCCATTTGATCATTGAATACACTGAGCCCGAGAAAGGGGAGAATGGCTTCGCCAGAATGTACCTAGTAGACCACATGTTGCTGGGCGGGGTTTCTCGCCCCGGCTCAACCCCGGCCTGCCGTGATTTGCACCTTGTCCGGATCCTTCCTTGGCAGTAACGCGGTTGATGGAGGACGCGATCGCGATCTCTGCGACCACTTTAGTCACTTCACAATCTCTACAAACCGACACTGTGCATGGGACTTGAAGCACTCGAAGGAGACTCAAGTACGAGGAGGCGCACCACTTAATATCATAGCCTGTTAACCTGTGATCATTACCTTCACCTACATTCCCGCGCAACCTTGAATACTCGCCCAGCCACCGAATTCCGCACTTGAGCAGGACGGCACATATTTAGTCTCGATTCGGACCAACTGAGACTCGTCATCGCATACTATCGCACCCCGGGAACTTGCATGAGGGAGTCTCGGCTGCTAAAGCGCACTCCTGTGGCAGTATGGCTCAGACGAAGAATATTCGAAGGCGCTCTGGCCCAACCACCCCGAAGAAAGGACAGGCTCAACGAGCCAACCCCTCTCCTAGAGCAAAAGGACCAAAGCGGCCTCGAGCACAGCGTAAGTCCCGGAATCGTGCTGCTCAGGCACCTTATCACTGACAATGACCGCCAGCTGGCGACCCCATACCGACGCGAAGACCTCGTCGCTACAAGCCGGGCACCCTTGCTCTAAGAGAAATTAGAAGATACCAACAGTCGACAGAACTTCTCATCCTGAAACTCCCCTTCGCGCGACTCGTCCGAGAAATCGCGCTCTCCATCCTCCCATACCACGCCGCGCAAGAACTACGGTGGCAGAGCCAAGCCATCCAAGCACTGCAAGAAGCTAGTGAAGCATTCCTGGTACACCTGTTCGAAGACACGAATCTATGCGCAATACATGCCAAGCGTGTTACTATCATGCAGAAGGATATCCAATTAGCAAGAAGAATCCGCGGCGCGTGGGGTGGCTTGGGATGACCTGATAATAGTTGAAGCATTGATACGGATTATGATTTTGTAAAAGGGAGGCTGTTAGTTAGCGTTGGGCGCAATCGGATACGACAGTACGTGTATGGAGTTTGGGACGCAGGATGAAGGCTATCTTGCATGCGTTATCTCGAATTTTTGTACACGCATTTGTGCTTCCCGAAACGAGCACACGCTGATGTTGTTCTATGCAGAGCTGGTGCCGGCGTAGCCCAGCCTTGACCATGTCCAGGGCAGCACGAGACAACCACGAAGAGTTTCTGAACATGAAACACGTTAAAGAATTCACCCATTGACGCTCGATCCAAGGACACCTTTCGTACTTGTCACATCTCCAGCCCCAACGGACCCCTCTGCGCGTCTCTCGCACGCAATTCTGCACGCTACCGCAAGAGCCTTAAACGCACTCTCGGCTCTGTGGTGGTTGTTGTGTCCATATACACACTTCACGTGCAGCGTGACGCTGGAGGCCTGTGCAAAGCTTTCCAGCCCGTGAGTCAGCATCTCCGTGCTAAGATCACCAATTTTCTCTCTGGTAAACCCCAAGTCAATGACACTGTACGGTCGATTTGAAAGATCAATCACGGCGAAGGATAGTGCTTCGTCAAGTGGTGCGTCACCCCGACCGAACCGAACAAGAGACTCTCGCTTGCCCAGAGCAGCGTTGAAAGCAGAACCCAAAGCTAGAAAGACGTCTTCAGCCGTGTGATGATCGTCAATGACCAGATCGCCGGTTGCCCGGATAGCCAGAGACCAGCCCGCATGTTTTGTGAGGGCGTGGAGCATGTGATCGAGGAAGCCAATGCCTGTGGAGATGGCGATCTGCTGGGTCGGGGTTATTTGCGTTGCATGGTGTGATGTTGGTAACGGAATCAGTACGTCGGGATGCGATTGTTTCTGCGCTTGAGGTATTGATGATGTGAAATGTTGGGAGTCCTCGAATGCGAGCAAGGAGCCGCCGTCCAGCGACAGGGAGACTTGGACTTTTGTCTCATTGGTGATGCGCGATAGAGTGTGTGTTCTCCGCGCAAGGGAGACTGGCTGTGTTCTCTCGATTGATCCCATGGCTAGTACCTAGATTGAGCCGAGTCTTCAAATGAAGTAATCTTCGAGTGAACTCAATGATAGCAGAAAGTGTTTATCCCGTCAGAAAATTCCCGGAGCTCCAAGTGACGCAGTTCTGCAGCTGGCCGAAGCTCTTCCGGACCTCAAGGTGGGATCCACTTCTGAACAACCTCGAACGACAACTTAACTCGCCCCGTGACTGCGGCCACGATTCTTCGACAGCTTGGTGAGCTCCATGTGAGCGGAGTACGTCAAGATGGTCATCAACCCTACCTTTCTAGCTCAACGTTCGCGAACGTGTACGTTTGACCCTTTTCGCATCTCACAAAGACTGATGTAGCCTGCAGCCCTCAATTGGGGAGATGCGCGCCGACGAGTGTTGAAGAGCTACCGAGAATGGCTGCGAGCTGTACGTCCGCGAGAAAAGAGTCTATATCCTGCGTTGCAAAGAGAAAAAGTGCTGAGAAACCGTATAGGGTCCCGAAATCCAGCAAATGTACTCCTTGAACATGCCCATCTCGCGCATCCGAACGAAAGTCAGAGAAGAGTTTGAGAAGCACAGATACGTCAACAACATACAAGCGGTCGATGTGCTGCTGCAACAGAATCAGGCAGAGTTCCAAGTGGGTCAAGGCCTTACATACCATAGGAGGCAACTACAATGCAAATGCTGACCATGGGTGATGTTGACACAGGAGACTTTGAACTATTGGAAGCAGAGCACACACGTTATGAAGTACTTCAGGGCAGATGAGGATGAGCTTGCAAAACTGCCGAAGAATTTCATATCGGGTTTTCTAGAGGTACGTATTGCCAGCTCGAGCATGGCTTTGGGTTCCTCGCGCAATGGGCTAACCGGCACTTCTTCCGCCTTCGCAGGGACGAAACTGATGGCAATCCGCCTCGGCACACATTAGAGTCGATTGTACATAGCCTGAAAGAACGATGAAACAGAGAAACTCCAAGCACCACCGCCATGCGAGAAATACCACTGCAAAGGAACAGTCACGATTGCTGAGCGTCAAAGTCATCCCGTGAATCGCGAAACTTCTCTGAGATCACGTCGCATGCCTCGATCATGTCCTCCAGTCCCTTCCTCAGTGCAGCCGTTGCCGTTGTCTTGGTGTCCTCTGCGTTGCGGTCAGCCATTTGTGCGACTACTCAGAGCTCCAGTCGAGCGACCCGCCCCGTCCACTTACCCCATGTCTGAATTCGAATATTCATCTTCGTCTCTGAAGGATGCGGAATGGTGTACCCGCAGAACTCGACATCGGGACTATTCAGAAGATCAGTCTTCGAGATGGAGATGAAGCTTGAAGAACCGCCATACTTCTTGTTCACAAAATACCGTAGCGCATTCCCGAGGGTATGATCTTCCTTCTCAATCTGAAATGATGCGGCATGTGAAGAAGCGCCTGACAGCTGTTACCCCAATCGTCAGTCCTTGTATTTGGGTCGTTGTTCGCCTCGCTCTCTCTGGTGTGAAATTTCTGGCGGCACTCACCACAACCAACTTCTTTGCGCCGCCCAGCCAAATTTCCTCAGCTTCTTCCCATTTTTGTTCTACCTCATCGAGCGGGACCGCTGGAGTGTCCGACATTGTATTTGCCAATAACGATTCTAGGAAGAACAATAGTTGAAGGTATCAGACTTGATCATCAGAAAAATGAGAGATATTGAGCTAATACTGAAAGCGGATTAGCGCTATGTGGCGGTGCTGCCAAAGTTATTTGCTCCCCCGTAGCTTTAACAGACAGATCCCAGAACTTGCTCATTCACTGTCCTTGCTATCTCACACCTCCTTATCCATCGAATTGAGGCCTCGAGTTGAGACTTGAGCTCCATTCGCCTTATTCATCGGTTGGCATGTTGAGAGTATGATGTCACTGTCCAAAAGAAATGCGTCTCCTTTGAGCCTCATCGGTCTGGCCGCTCTCGAAGGTCAACGGCCCAGCCTGCAAACATCGAGACAGCGCAACTTGTTTGAACAACATGACCAACACCATAAATCCCCGCTGAGCATTCGGGTCGGTGATAGTAGAGCTTCTGGGCTGAGACCATTGGCCCGGGTACGTACTTCAAGCCAGGACCTTGCCAGCTACCACACAATCACCCACGTAAGAACTACCACCGCTTTATGATCAAGCTCCATCAGGAACTCGGGTTGTCGAGTGCAACACTGCCGAGACCTTGTGAAGCCTTCTCACATGATTGTTGTAGGCCCGTCAATACAACAAGATGGTCACACCGTGTTGGACGGTCTGCATATTGATCTAATCCCTCGGTGCTTACTGGCCTTGGGAGAGTACGACTTGGCCTTTGTGGTTTGTGTTATACAGGCGACGCGTTTGGGTTCTGCAAGACATGCAGCCGGGACATGACTGGAGGTATCTTGAGGTTGTCCAATCCCAGAGATTGTGGTGATAAGCTCTGCTAGGGTCATAGTGCTTCTGAGTATTGAATTAGCTTGGCAAGACCAGGAGCCCATGAACGACACGAGCAGTTCAATGAAGCCCATTCTTTCCAGCGTTGCCGATGTCTCAGCGCCAGTTGAGGGCGACAAACTCCATGAGATCAGGAGCAGGAGGCTCGTTGCCACTATGGTTTGCACTCTTCTCCTACTTTGCAGTCTGGGGCAATGTAGAGATAGAGCCCGAGCCAGTCAGCGGTATTGAGTGGTGTTCGCTTTGAAGGCTAATACAAGTAGGCTTTATATATTGTTGTGCGATGATGCTCTGTGACAGCTCGCGCTTAACAGACACATACCCAGTCCACCATTTAACGCGTCGCACGCAGACTTGATAGCGATGAAGCCCGTTTGGGGTTAGGCTCCGAAACCACAGCCGAGACAGGGGCGGCTTGGCCGAGGGGACGAGCAATCCCATCGGCGTTTCAGAGTGTTTCGTCATTCGCTGGTCTGCACGACAGAGTTGGGCTGCCTCGTGGCTTCAGCTGTTCACCTGGGGTTCAATGAGAGCAAAATCCTGAGACTGGCGAATGATCATTTGAGCAGTAACAGTACCAAGCAACCAATATCGAGTGGTTGAGCTTTTCGATAGAAGAAATCCTTCGATACATCTCGAGTATGATGACTGTCACGAGACAAGCCACACATTGAGATTGTTGAAATGATTTGTTTCGTTGCACTGGTGAGGCTGTCTCAAGCAACAATGGCTGCCACAGACACATCAGCTGACTACCTTCTACCTCGTCGAGCTCGTCTCTGTCCAGCTTCTCCAGCAGTCGATCGTCCGCTATAGCAGGATCGCCGATTAGGGTCGTTTCAGAGCCTCTCTTTGCACCACAACAACACCCTGCACCCATGCCATTAAAAGTCCTGACTCTGGTGAATTTTACGGGCGTTTGCTTTCCTAAGCACTGCGACGTGAGATCGCTCACTTTCGCTGTCTGTCGTGCGAGAACGACGTCCGGCGCACATTGCGCATGCTATTGATGCATCTCGAAAATAATTAATGCAGCGTGAGTAACCTTCGCTTCGGCTTCTGGTAGAGTTTTTGCAGGGAAAAGCAACCAATTAATTGCTACCTGGGCCGTTGGGCGGGCGGTAAGCTGCACGACCAGTGAACCCCGACCAATATGCTTCCACCAGTCTATCCGATTGCAACGTGTGACATGCATCAGCAAGAGGCTGATGTTGGACTGCCGCCCGAATCCGACATTCTGGGTCACCATCCTTCACCCGGATGTCTCTCTCGCGGGCTACCCATTTCTCCACGATTGCCTTCTGGTGACCCGCACTGCTGAGAACAAAAGGATGGCGACAAGTGACCTCCGAATAATCAGACGCGTGCCCTTCGACCTCAGACCAACGCGCCAAAACAACAACAAAGAGAAAAAAGGATCGGCCCTCAAGACCGGTTGTGGTTATAGATTGACGCAAACCTTCGTGAGATGAAACACGTTTTGCCGCAAGCTGCGGGAGACGAGAGGTCCAAGGAGCGCGACTAGAGCTTAGTGGCCTGGAAGAAGAAGGTCGCCTAAATGTCGTATCCGACGGCTGCTTCGGATGGCACGATTGGCTGAGCATCCGCGTGGTTTTCTCGCTAAATAGTGACTAACGAAGTTCGAAACGATAGCGATAGGAAATCGTGGGTTGATGATGTATGGATTTGAGTTTCAGAACGGAATAATTGTGAGTGGCAGCATGTAATATCGAAGCCACCAGGCCCGAGCGCAGCATGACCCAGACAGGTGAGCATGATCGTGAGATGCACATCACCCCTGGGCAGCATGAAACTTTGGGTTATTCATCGCTAGGCCAGACTCGGCGAACGGCCTCTGACACCAAGGCCGAGAAGCCCACAGTTTCTCAGACACATGGCAGGCTGAAGAAAGCTCTGACAGGATCGCGTTGGCCCAAGTGCCGGCAACCCCAGTGCCACCGAAGCCACCTGCAGCTTTTTTCGACACGCCCCTGGGCTGGACTAGAGCCAGAGGAGCCTAGGGGCCTGGATCTCGTCTGTTGCAGTTCCCAATTCTGAAGCCCTAGGGCAGCCCACTTGTCGAGACAAGGGGACTCGCGAGACTCGACACTGTCTTGTCTCTGGTTTGCTGCTGGCCCTCTGGCCTCCTGCGCCGTGTTTCATTTGCTCCTTCCCTTCGCTCCCACCCCTCCCGCAGCCCGCCTTTACCTTTCCTCGCACCCTTCTTTTTCCCTTTCCCTCATTCATCAATTCACCACCACCTGCATCTGCACTGCATTTTGCGAGGTCTGTTTTCAGCACGACCTTAGCCGCTCGTTGCTCGCCCATCCCGTTTCCTTCTACTACCGCACTCACCCACCTAGCCTTTGGGCATTTCTCTTCATATCACGGTCGCTCGCTATACGCAGGGTGGTGCTTGGATTGTCGTCAAATCGCCTTCCTCCATCTCGCGCTGTCCTGGCGAGGCCATTCGTTTAGCGTCCAACTTTTTCAACACCTACGAATCTGACGTAGCTCAAGATTCGGAGCAGAGACTGGTTATACCTGGGGAAAATCAGCTCAGTTACGTCCATCGCCGTCGAGGTCTGGGACAACATCATTGAGCCCTTCGCTCCCGTCTTGTCATGTCGACCATCGTGGCTCCAGCAGCAGTCGCGCCGCTGCCACCTCTCGACCGAAATCCAAGCCCGAGAAGTTATCCGCCCTTGGCGCCCTCGATCAATGCGACTCCCAACATCCGAAACTCGGAATTTACTGTCACAGGACAGATGAGCAACGGTATGAGTGCCAGTGAGCGAACACCATCAGATGGAAAAAGGTCTCCAGCATTGTGAGTACGCCATAATTTATGCTCAGAGCCACGTGACTGATATACGTTTGAACAGAAGAGGTTCGGGAAATCCAAAGATTGTAGTGAAGAAGGAACCTCCAACATCCCCCTCGCTTCAGCCGAGCGCCCGCCACAGGCCGAAGAAGCTGGATTTGAACACAAACACGGCGATTGCCAACGGCTATAACTCGCGGCCTTCTGCAACGCCCATGACTGCAAGAGACGGCCTCATACTACAAGATGTTGGCCTCGCCTGCCTGTCGCCTGGTTTCCAGACCCAAGATCCCGCAATGCGAGAACAACTTGAGCGAAGCATTTCTGTTCGCGATCAGCAACGGTCAATCATACAAGCAAGACTTCTCAAGTCTGCTCGGGGTGATGGACCAGACTCGGGCAAAATGAGTGAGGCTGGCGGTCCGTCATCAAGCAAAACCCCTGCAGCCAACTCGAAGAAGCGACCACCACCAGGTCTTTCAATTGTCCCACCTTCTGCTGAACGGTTTGCCAACGAACGTGTGATCCAGTCAGCACCTTTGAACCAGACCTTCACTGGCCGACACGACCCTCCACCACCTTCGAGACTGATGAACAATCAGCCTCCCGCAATGGCACAAAACGTCAACATGTCTCAGATGCCCGCAATTCAGACCAACAACCGACTACCTCCGATTGCTGACGTTTTTGGTCCCAACGAACTCAACTCAGGTGCATCTCGACCACCCTTCCTGCACGCAAATTCAACTCCCTCTCAAATGCATGGACCTCCCCTTCCCTCCCCAGGGTTCCCACCGCAAACTGCTCATCCTATTTCCCAGCACCAGCCCCCGAACTTCGATAGACCAAGGGACTATCGGTCCGCAGAAGAAGCTGTGCATGAACTGACCGGAGGTCGAGAAGAACTTTTGCCAAAGATCGTCCACTACGGAGGTCATCAACCTCCAACTCCTCCATCACCACACCCTGGACATCATAAAAATAGCCTCACTCCCCACAAGTATCAATCTGTGGGCCAGCCGACCGGCAGACGGAGAAGTCGAAATGAGTATGAAGAGGGAAGCAGTCCTCCGTTGGGCTCTGGGCCGGAGCGCATTCGTTATCACGGACCATTCGGCGAAGGAAGAGATAGCCCGGCCACCCAACAGGCCAAGAAGGAGGAATTTTTGAGCTTATGCTCGAGAGCATGGGACCTCTTCCACTCTTAGGTTGAGCTTTACACCTCTCGCCTCTCACACATGTCTATATTGAATTTTGCTGTGCATGTTCTGGAGTGGGTGGCGAGGCGTTTTCTGGTGTTATGAGGTCGTTGGTCTATGATCGGATCATCTGGGCCGCTTTGTCGGGCCTGCTGGTGTTACGCGAAACTGATTTTCGTTCCCTATATCGTCGACGAACGTTCAAAAGGAGGACCCCACTAATGACGAACAAGGACTGGCTGGACTGGGACTATTGCTTAATACCACCTACCTACTTCAGGTAGCGATGAACTGGGGAAAAAGGGTTGGGTCACTGAAGATACCGCGGGTTGCTAAACGGTCTCCTTGCGTTTCCAAGTACAGGCTGATGATTACGATGCGTTGGTTGAGTACTCTTGGTAGTCAGGGGCGAAACTATGCCAAGCTACAGGGGACAAGTAGGCTGAAAATGCATTATACGTTCCTACATTTCTTCTTCCATGACCACTGTCACCTTGCATGACTCAAATACCTGCCAACCTGGCTGCTGTTCATCATCTTTGTGAGTACGGGGCCCTGTCCGATTTTCCTCATGGCGTTCGCTCAAACTCGATCTACCCCGACTTGGAGTACTCCAATCCCCGCCAAAGCTACGAGGCTGAGGCGTCCTTTCTCCAACTGATATCACTCGACTCACTTCCCCTCGGACTCTGCTTATAGACTACGAAATTCACACGACGCCTCGTAACTGCAGTAGGCTTCTTTTCTCTTGGCATTGTTACGGCCAAGCTGCAATACAGGTTCATTTACAATCCGTGGGTGCAGCACTCGGAAGTACAACGCGAGGAGAAGCACACGGCTATTGACCGGAGTGGGGAAGAAAGAAAAGACGAAGAGCGCTGAGATTTGAAGGCGAAGGCGGCCAGCCTCTCTTCTACGACGCAAGGAGATTGTACGCACGATAGGGTGTCAGCTACGGATTTCAAAAGTTCGTGGAGGCGGAAGTTGCCAATTCTTTTCACGTGGATTCGAAGGCTCGATTCAGTTCATAGGGATTCCTCTGAAACTCTGGTTTAGCAGTGGGACTTCGTTTCGATTAGCATACTCTGGGACTCGTGCATTAGGGCTTTCAACATAGTCGATCGGTTTCATCTTCAGGACGATCCAACGATCCAACATCGTCGCCTCATCCCGAGCCAGCCACTCCAGCTCCTACAAAATCACCAGCAGCACTACCTCGTCCACCCCCGCCAAAATGCGTGCCCAAGTCCTCGAATCCTTCAACAAACCCTACACCTTCAAATCCGATCACCCCTCTCCACCATCGCCGAAAGGCCATGAACTCCTCATCCACGTCCAAGCCGCCTCGTACTGCCACACCGACGCGGTCTTCGCATCCGGGGCCATGCAACAAGGTCTCCCCCGGATCGGCAGCCACGAATTCGCCGGGATCATCGACTCGTTCGGGCCCGAGGCGGAGAAAGTCGCGCAGAAGAGGGGCTTGAAGAAGGGTGATTTGGTCGGTGTTCCCGGTCGGGCGTTTGGTCCTTGCGGGGAATGTACTGAGTGTGTTGAGAATGATGGGGATATGCCCGGGTATGGTGTTTGGTGTACGCGGGCAGGGAATCTGGGGTTGACGAGGGATGGGGGCTTTCAGGAGTGGTGTCTTGTCGATAGTCGGCAGGTTGCGAAGGTTCCTGAGGGAGGGCTGAAGCCCGTGGAGATCGCGCCGTTGATGTGTGCCGGCGTCACGGTTTGGAACGCGTTGGAGACTGCAGGTGTTAGCACGGCCGAGGGGAAGGGGAATGGAGAGGCTAAGTTTGTCGCTATACTGGGTGCTGGGGGTGGGTTGGGACATTTGGGTGTGCAATTTGCGGCACGGTTGGGGTGGAATGTCGTTGCTGTTGATACGACAGGGGCGCTGGGCATGTTGGGTGATGTCGTTAAAGACCTCGGTGAAGACGGGAAGAGGGTGCACGTCGTGGACGCGCTCAAGGAGTCCGTCGAAGACGCAAAGAAACGCATCTTCGAGGCCCCGGCACAGGGCCTCGAAGGCGAGAAGGGATGTGACAGCTCCATCATCCTGCCTGAATCGCAAGCCGCATTCGACTTCGGCATGTCTGTGCTCAAGAACCATGGAACCTGTGTTGCGGTCAGCTTCCCCAAGGATGGGTGGAAGTTCAAGCCCGGGGATCTTGTGTTCAGGCATATTAAGCTGCTTGGCGTCCTCGTTGGGCGGAATCACCAGTTGCAGGCCATGGTGGACTTTGCGGCTGGGCACAATGTCAGGGCGAGGATTAAGACGTATCCGCTCGAGGGGTTGAATACGTTGGTGGAGGACTATCACAAGGGAGCCGGAGGAAAACTGGTTGTTGATATGGGGTTGAAGCAGTAGCATCTCGATAGAATGACTTTGGTCGACGTAGCCTATCGTTCACGCCTCACTCGAGGCATATCTCTCGAGTCTTTGCCCTTCTCCCTCTTCTGACGCCTCTTGTCTGCCTTGTCGCGTGCCTTCTTACCTAGACCTTGCAGTCTCTCCTCCTTGGCCAGTTTTCTCACATCTGCTTCCTTCAGGTAGTATGGTTTGGCCTTCTGTCCGCTTCGGATCGCCTCTTTCTCTTTCTCCTTATGCTTTTTCCGGATCTCTGTCTCGCGCTGGCGAGCTTCCGCATTCCGTATCTTTGATTCCATCGACATGACTTGTCTCTTTAGATCAGCGACTTCTTCGGGATCTTTGGCTTTCTTGATCTGCGCTTTGAGTTGTAGTATCTCCTCCGCCTGGTATTGAGACAAAAACGAGTAGTTCTTATTTGCGCTCACCGAAGCGCTTGGATGGCGATTCGAGGACATGACTGTAGGGTCGAATCGCGGATCTCGAGACTTTAGGGAAGTGGGAGGCTCGAAGATGACCCTCTTGCGCGAGACGGGCTTGCGTGCTGACTCGACTGGAGGCGCGTGCTTCGACGTCCGCTTGAGGGCGCTTACTCGGGCCTCTTTCGCTCGTTTACGAGTATCGAATGTGTCTTCTTCAGTGAATTGTGCAGGCTCTTGTTCTGCCTCTGAGAATTTTCGTTTTCGCGGCTTAGGGTCGAACGTCTCTTGCGCTTTAGCTAAGGCGCCGAAGCTGATTTCTGCTAGAGATGGTTCCTCGTTGTCGTCCTCGTTTCCTTCTCCATCCGAGGAAGGAGCGGTATCCTCGTGTTCAGACTTCGACTCGCTGTTGCTTGGCACATCATTCTCCGAGTCGTCGTCGTCCTCGCCCAGGTCTCGATCAGAGGACTCAATGTCGATCTCGTCTTCCTCATCATGCCTCAGCTGGATTGGTCGATCTGTAAGTCTTGTCGGAGCCATTCTGTATGTCTGCTGGCAGCTTGGGACAAGATTTCACGGCCTTCTGGGAAAAGCGTGACCGCAGTCTGGATACGATCTTTTCTGACCAGTGACACTAGAGGGATCTCCAACTCTAAACCCGATAAGCTTAAATCCCGAGCCAGGCACGAAAAGGCAGGAACATCCCCGCATAGGCTGCAGTTCGCCGCAGAGAAATTTAGCTGACTCCTGCCTGATAATTCTCTCAGACGGGCTTCAGTTCGTTCTTCAGTCGTAACAGCCGTAGCAAACGTGGCCGCTTGTTGCTAGCACCCGCAAACTGGCATTGTTGCGCAGGGAGGCCTCCCTCTGCCGCACCGTGTCAACAAAAGTCCGCATTACCTCTTGCTTTCCACCACTTCAACTTCACCTACTGACTTAGTCTTCTTCCAGTGGCATCTTCCCAACCACCACCTTCGAGCACGTTTTTCTTCTCTCCCCTATCGTCAGCGTACGCCTACGCTGTCCACCATGACCAGGACTAAGCAGGCTGCACAGCGAGGTACGGGCGGAAAGCTTTTCCCTCGGCGACCGCGACCAAGCGATCAATCAGCAGAGCCTTCGCCCAGGAGGCCACCAAGTCAGCAACCCGAGAACGAAACCACGAACAGTACCTCCACCTCGGATCGACTGGCTCAAATTCAGCAAGGTGACTATTCTGACCACTATTACTGGTATTGGCAGAACAGAATTGACATATACGCTGCAGTGGACTCATGGAGATCTTACCGCGATGATACCACCAATCTTCAGACTGCCACTGGCTCCGAGAGTCCTTACTCTCCTCCTCTTCCCTTCGGTACAAGTCAGCAGCAGGTTCGACCTTTGGGTTCGCAGATACAGGCACAAGAGATGTCCTCGCCACCTCCACTAGGTCAGCAAGTATACCCGCCCCCTTTGCAGACAATGGACCCTACTGCGCTCTCATTTCGGTCATCAACCTCAACTGAGCACTCTCACTTCACGCCATATCAGCCCCTCAGGTCAGTTCACAATTATGCTCGATATCCTTCGTATCGAGTTGACAAGTCATGCAGAGTGTCAAATGGTGTAGCAGAGAGGCAGAGGATACAATTAGCGACAAACGCGTCCCAGAGTTTACCGCAGGTTCAACCGCAGAGCCAGGCCCAGTGGCAACCTCCCGTACAACCTCAATATCAGGCTCAGGCACAGTGGCAACTATCGGTACAACCTCAAGGTCATGCTCAGGGTCAAACTCATGGTCAAAACCAGCTTCCAGATCGATATCGACTTCGGCCGAGACCAGAGGCATTTAGATCGCCCTTGCCAGAGACTAGACGAACTCGATATCCGTTGCGTCAAAGAACGGACGAGCAAACGGCTCCATATAGTACCGGCGTCGCGGACCAGATTCTGTCATCCGTCGAGACGTGGGGCGCCTCTTCTCGATTCATCCCCCACGCTCGGAGAGCCAGCTCACGCCCATTGTCAACCGTCGAGACGTCAGGTAACACCTCTCCTCAATACATTCCCCAGGTCCAGGGAGCCAGTCCACGCCCAAACTGGAACAAGGAAGTCCCAGGCCCGGCCGCGCCCACACCAACCAAGGAGTACAAACGGGACGCTGAATTTGACCCTGTCGTTAGACCTGAGCCACAGAAACTCTTGGTTGTCCTCGATCTGAATGGCACATTGCTTGTCAGACCCAATAAACGCAAACCTCAGAACATCATTGTGAGACCAGGCGTGCCTGCACTGCTCGATTACCTATTTCGCAATCATGTGGTCATGATCTATTCCTCGGCAAAACCCCAGAACTGCGCTGCCATGATTGACAAGTTCTTCCTTCCCGATCAACGTGCCATACTCGCCGCCGTTTGGGCACGAGATAAATTGGGTCTGACACAAATTCAATATGACTCAAAGGTACAGGTGTACAAGAAACTTGAGCCGATCTGGCAAGATCAGCGTATTCAGAATAGGGCAGAACCAGGCAAGAGGTGGGACCACAGCAACACCGTTCTCGTGGATGACAGCCAGTTAAAAGCCCTCGCACAGCCGCACAACCTTCTTCAGGTTCCTGAATTTCTGAACAACGAACCAACGGATGGAATACAAGCCAAATTGGACTGGCGTCGAGGCGAAGAAGCGATCGTGCACTCGGTTCAGCAAAAACTAGAGCAACTCAAGTGGCAGGTCAGTGTGACTAGACTCATCCGAGAATGGCAGACTGGAAAGCGACAAGCACCTGGTGTCGTGGATGAAACCGTTGATCAGAACGCTCTGCACAGAGAAGGCGGTGTTCCATCTCCTTCGCCTGCTCCAAGCATGGGTGATCGAGAGCCATCCCACGAACCGCAGCAACTGCAGACTCCCAGAGATTCACCGATGTCTGGGGTTGAGGAAGACAGACCACAGTACGTGCCCGTCGAAGTCCAAAGTGATGATGGAGTAAGTTCTGGTGACGAAGGCGGTGCCACTTTGAACGGACTGGAAGCTCAGATTGACCGGAATCTCAGTCTGCATCAGAGTCCGCCGGACCGGAACATGGATCAAAATCGTCAGACCGCTGGTGCTGCTACGGGTGTTGGTGCCGTGGCTACCACTAAAATGCTTGGGCGAAAAAGACCAAGTGAGTTGCCCAGCAGTCATAGTGAACGGACTGACCTCGCCAGAGAACATCAAGGTGGGCACTCCCGAGTACTCGGCATGGATCCAAGCGCGAAAGAAGTACAGAAACGACCACAAAGCAGAAATCAAGGCGGAGCGCAAGAAAAAGAGACAAGCGAAGGACACGGCATTCAAGGTGGCGAAAGTAGTGCGACAGAGACTTCACCAGCAGCAGCAGGTCACGCCCTCGGCCAAAGAGACAAGGAAAATGGTGGCACAAGCGATGCAGAAAATGACACTAAGGGATTAGCTGGAAAAGCAAACCAAGGTGGAAGGGCCCTTGATGAACCCTTGACACCTGAGAGCTTCGGAGCTTGACTGAGCTTGCAGTGCGCTCTCCTAATCTCGCATGGGCTGACTATGCTACTTGATTTGGGACCACAAATCAGCCTTGCTGCACGTCACAGAAGATCAAGTGGCCAAGGCGGGCTCAACCAGCTGCTACACAACCAGAGAAAATGCCCATTCTCATTGCAAATCTGTCGAGAAAGTATGGCTATGGAACGAGCGAGCGCTGCAATCAGACGCTGGCAAGCCCTTAAGGGAATGGGCGCAGACATGAATTGCTGGTGGAATAAGTCTTGTTGTAAGACAGAATTAACTAACATTCAATTCAGTCGCCGTCCCGTGAGCTACCATCAGGCTGGACACAGTTCGAATAGCTTCGCATGGGAAGATAGTGCAAACTAACTCAATCCTTGTCACCTGTATTCGAGTATGCCTTTCAAAACTCCTAGGTTTTCAGCATAGAATACAGCTTTTGACGATTTTGCCCACAGTCCCGTCCTAGCCCCTTGCTGCGTGATGTACAAGTAACACCCCCTTCAATGCGATCATAGACTCAGAAGCAAAACAGACATCCTCCACCACGGTGTTTCTTGAACATGGCTGAACTGACCTCACATGTCCACAGCCGTTATTCCCACATCCATAGTTGTTCAATTCCCACCGCCGGCAGTTCTCCTAACACTCTCAGGCACCAACTCCCACCCAGCATCTGCCTCTTGTTTCCTCTTCCTCGCATTGTCTTCAAGCCCATTGATTTCCAGCGCCTGCGCCTCCAATCCCGCAGTGACGTGCATCCACATCGGATCACCCCACCGTCTGGTCTGATGACTGGCTGCCTTCGCGCACTTCAGCGCCTGCTCGTCCACGACGCCTTTGAACAACTTCTCTTGCATGTAGATCAAGGCCAAGGCCGTGGTTTGGGCGCTGCCGATTGCTTTGCCGGCTTCCATGGCGGATCTGAGGTACTGCTTGAAGGTGAGGGTTGTGCCGGAGAGGATGGCGATGAGGAGGGAGAAGTGGGCTTGGACGTATTTGTTGCCGCTTGTTTGCACTGTTGTGTCAAGAATCTTGATCAGTGGAGACAGGCTTTTATGCTGAGGGTGGTCGGGTGCTTGGATTATGAAGGCGAAATTCATTGCTGCCAGAATGGAGAAATAGCGGGTAACGTCGGAGTCCGCAAAATGTGAGCTTTCGATCTTGTTGGAAGCCTTTGAAGCACTCGCGGATGAAGACTGTTGAGGCGCAAGTTGGAAGAGGGGTGATTGATAGACCTGCAATGCCGCCGCTAAGCTTCCGGTGCCTTGTAGTATGACACCTCTCAAGTACAGGAGAGCATATCTCATGTTGATCGGAAATGCCTCGCCGAAAGCCTCAGAAATGGCGCTTGTTTGGGCCAGAGTATTGTTCGCCACTTCCCACTGTCCTCTCGAGCACTGCAGAAAACAGAGTAGCAACAAAAATTCGGCTTCTAAGAGCTTCTGGAAAGTAGAGACTCTCTCAGATTGTCGCAAACCAGTTGTAAGAGTAGGCTTCGCCCATGCCCGCACCATTGACAGGCCAGCGTCCACAAACTTCCCAGCTTTGCCACCGTCTGTGCCGTTCTTGTAAGCCGAGCTTTCGGCAGAGAAAAGACATCCTAATGCTTCGAATTCATCTTTTGCAAGCCATGAGAAGGCGATGTAAAACTTTCCATTTCTTTCAACGACATGTTTGTTGGACTGCGTCTGGATGCCTGCCATTGTTCGTTTTGAAACGGGGATCAAGATCGAGCCGTCGTCTTTCCAGTTGGGAGATTCGCTTGCTGTGTTGAAAACGTCGTGCACAATCTTTCGCTTGGCCTCGGTTTGGGCAATATTGGACTCTCGTACACTACATGCTAGATCGATGAACTCGGTCAATATGCTGAGCTGCGGGTTCGACTCCACATCTGGGTTCAGTTGCATAGCTCTGGCCTTAGCCAGAGCCGTCTGAGCAGCGGTGACGGCTTCGTGACTTGAGCTAGACAGCTGCAAGAGTGCCTCGAGGGTAGCCGCAAAAGCAAGGATAGCGACGTCCGAGTTTTGCTTGGCCAGAACGGTTATCTTCTCCAGCTGTACAGTCGCACTGTGGACATCTCCTGGTGCGGAAGATGCCAGTGAGAACATTGCATACTGGAAACGAAAGATGTACAACCAGACAGTGTGGCGGTATGCCTCGATATCTTCGATCATCCTCTGCATATCCCTCAGAGCAGCTTTCGGTTTCGATTCGTACAAAACTCTTGATAATAGTAACTGCATTTCGTATTTCAGGTCAATGAATTTATGCCGCTCACATAACTCGATTGATTTCGTCAACATTGTTTCAGCTTCATCGTGATTTTCGGTTTCGTCGTATAGGATACGGGCATATCGGAGAGAGATCTGGGCTTCTTTCAGTGGAGGTAGCTTGAAGTTTGTAAGAACGGATTCGAGGCAGCCGAGTGCCTTGGAGATCAAGTGGTAGTATGTTTCGGTCAGAGCAGGCTGCTTGCGAGCTTCGTCAATGTAGTCGTCGGCAAGGACACAAAGAAGGGTTGGGTAATCTGGTTCAGGTCCGTCGGACTCCATTGGCGAGTCGCGAGGAGGAGGGAGTTTTGAGGCGGTCTGTGGCGTCTTCACGTTGACCTCGACAGCCTGCAATGCGCGATGTTGGTTCTGTTGCTGTTGAGGTCTCTGAGGCGTTGCGGCTTTCGAGGTGGACACTCGCCGTGATGCGTCATTGAGCGATCTGTCCGGTGTCATGGTAGGCTTGGGAACGTCAACGACCACCTTCGGCTGAGGTGGTTGTCTTAATTGGCTTTGAGAGAATTGTGGTGCATAATGATGTTGTGGTTGTGAAGAATGCCGGTATGAAGAGGGTGGAGGTTGAACTTGAGACTGAGATTGATAGCTGACCCGAGGCTGTGTAGGTTGTTGTGGTGCCGCCGGAGAGGGCTGAGGGGGACGACGAGGTACCACCACTTCGACGGTTGAGCTTGAGTAAGCTACAGGTGGCCTGGGTTGTGGTGGAGGTTGAGGTTGGGGTTGATAGAAGGGCTGCGAAGATTGCTGAAATTGAAGCTGATAGGGATTTTGGCCTTGATTGTCGTAGTATGGATCGTAGTTTTGCGGGATGGATTGAGCATAGGGTAGTTGATAGTAAGGCTGGGCTTGGGGCGGGCGAGGCTGCTGTGAATATGGGTTTCCTTGGAATTGAGGTTGAGAATAGTTGACATTGGATGGATAAGTGTAGCTCCCGTTCCAGCCCGGGTCATTGAAAGGATAGTTGGGATCCATGTTGAAGCGATGTGAGCACCGGCCGCCCTTGCCCTGCTGTTTATTCACTGCTCGCTCCTGCCTGTCTTCCGGCTACGCGTTCCAGGCTGCTGGTCACCGCTTTGTCATTTCCCCCAAGCCTGATGGTTCTTAACCGCTTTCACATCTAGTTTGCTCTGTAATAGCAAACGCATTTTCTACCCGATGATCGCGTTGATTTCCTGTTTGATGAGACGATGTGGCAAGTGTCCGTCAACGTCTGTTGTTAAGCGCGGCACTCTCCCGCTAGGCTTGCCAAATTGCGCTAGCCAGATACATTTGCAGAATACCACTACGTCGTCGTCTCGGCTCGGCGTGTCTTCTTTTCCATCCTGACTAGAAAGTCAGGCAGTTTGATAGGTTCGTTCGGTATGGGATAGACGCGAAAGGGTCGGTAAATACAACTATGGACTTCTCGGATTCGGCTCTACAGCAGGCGCTGGACCACCCCTTCGTTACCACCTTAATTGGCCTCACGCTGCTGTCGACCATAACCGTCATCCCAGGCCACGCCCTCAGAATGGTGAAACCACGGTATTGGCATGCTACAAGGTCTCTATCTTTGAAGACCAAAAAGGGGAAAACGGTTCCTCTGGCCGAACTCTGCAAGTCACTCATTCCGCCCTGCAGACTGAATCCATTCCTGTTCAACGGCCATTTACAGACAATCTGGACTGTCTTGAGCAAGCAGTCCGTGCCTATTTACTACAAGCGCCGAATTTTCGAGAACGAAGATCCAGTATACACGGGTCATTTCTCTGTCGATTTCGTTAGAAGCCCAAACACCGATCATGAGCCGGGACTACCACCGCGAACGTCCTATTTCACGGAAGAGGAGTTCCAGAACATCGGTTCCTTAGACAGCAAACCTATGCTAGTACTGCTGCACGGCTTGAGTGGAGGTTCTCACGAGCTCTACCTTTGTCATGTTCTGGCTCCTCTAGTAGGAGACGGCGGATGGGAAGCATGTGTCATTATATCTCGAGGTTGTGCGGGATCCAAGATCACAACGAGTGTTTTATACAATGCACGTGCGACTTGGGATGTCAGGCAGATGGTCAAATGGCTAAGGAAGACTTATCCCAACCGACCGTTGTTCGGTATTGGTTTCAGTCTCGGCGCCAATATCCTGACGAATGTGAGCATATCGCGCATCGTTCTTCCCATATACTAACATGCCTAGTACCTCGCTGAAGAAGGTAGTGACTGCGCCTTCAAGGCAGCCATCATTCTCTCAAATCCCTGGGATCTCATGGCAGGCAACCTCGCCCTGCAACGGACCTGGTTCAACCGGAACGCATACTCTGCATCCATGGGTAGAAGCATGAGAGCGCTCTTTGAAAGACACGTCGAGCATATCTCCAAGAACCCCAAGATCGATGTCGATGTCGTTCGCAAGATCAAGTATCTTCATGAGTTTGACCGACATGTACAGGGTCCGACGTGGGGATATCCGACAGAAGGTGCATACTATCGTGATGCGTCGTCGGTGGATTCTGTGATGGCCATTAGGATTCCGTTCCTTGCCATTCATGCTGAAGATGATCCGGTATGCCTACCTGACATTCTCTCATAACATGTCAGGCTCTGACACATGCTAGGTGACTGCAAGTGAAGCCCTCCCGCGCGAGGAAGTCCGGCAGACCCCGTATGGTGTTTTGTGTACCACGCCTGGTGGTGGTCACTTGAGCTGGTTCGAGCTTGGTGGCCGACGATGGTTTGAGAGAGCGGTAAGTCGCCCATGTCCAACATATCGGTCTGTCCTCCTGCTGAATATTCCTCAGACAACTGCGTTCTTTCAAACCATGGCTCGCGATATCGACTTGGACGCCATCTCCAAAACAGATGTCAACGGCGCACCACTGGAAGGTCAAATATCCCGTGGAGACCGACAGCCGTTGAAGCCAGTCTTCGAGCCGATGCGCAGAAAGATGCATATCCCAGGCCTGTGACGCCTCTCATAGACGCGAAGACCGCAAGCACTAGACGCTCATAGAGTCAGAGAGCGCGTAGACAAAATAGACAATCGCCCTCGCTCGTTCTCGCGAACGAGACCTTCTTCTTGCTCTTCCCATCCTTCACCTTCCCTACTCCGTCACCACCCTTCTCGCCGTCCTTCTTATCCCTCCGTTTCTTCCCTTTCTTCAACCCCTCCTTGACGCCCTCCAACTCTTCCCGCCGTCCCTCCTTCCGCCTCTCCATCTCCGCCCTCCTCGCCTCCCTCACCTCCTCCAATTGCCGTGCCCTCATAAGCTTACTTTCGATCTGGCCCTCTTTCTCCGCAGTCACCATCGCCAGGATCGTCCTCATGCCCTCCTCATCGTCAATGTATATCTTGTTCTTCTTCTTGCCTGTCCCGCCTCGTTTTGCTAAGTTCGTGGGATTTTCGGGTGCAGCGACGGGTGTGATCATATTCAGGGCGGGTAGGTCGAGTTCTTTGGCGGAGTAGACTTTCTTCTTACGGGCAGAGGGTTTCCCTTGCTGGGAGACCGTGCCTGAATGGACACCAGGCTTGGTCTTGACCTGTTTAGCGGGGGCACGTTTCGTGATTTTGGATTTGAAGTTGGATTTGAATGGAGGGCCGGACGTGGAGGGTTTGCGCGCTTTGGGGTTCTTGATCGTGGAGGTTCTCGAGGGTGCCATGATCGAAATATGCGCTCAGCGTCTATCGTTCGCACTATTTGCTAAGATGAGCGCAAAAGCACTGCTTTGGCGAGGCTGGTTCGGTGAACTTTTCGCAGAGAAATCTAACCGAGGATATCCCGTCGAGCCGCAAAAACCGACGTCATCATTGGATGAACGTGGACATGAGCTTCGTGAATATGCAAGTGGTCGAGTATGCTCTCTACACAACTCATCCAGTGTTGTAGGATTGCTTCGAGTTGGAAATAGCACCTCTTGAGTCGCCCTGTTTTGACGACTACTTAATGTAACCAACAGTCACCATCTGCACCCATCGAGGCCACTGTACCCTCTCCGCTGGCAGCAATAACACCTCCGCACAAATCACCTACACTCCCTGCCCAATACCGCACACCTTCACAATGCCACCTCCCAGCCACGTAACCGACATCGCACCACCCCAAGCCCTAACTCCCATCGCGGGCTCCGGCTTCGCCGGCGGCGTCCTCCGCTTCGGCGCGATCTCCTTCCTCTCGCACTTTCTGTTAAACCGGTACACGCCCCTCTACCGCGGCCTGACCATCCAATTTAAAGTCTTTATTCAAATCTCTGCAATGACGCTGGGAGGCTGTATCTTTGCGGAGAGGGCGGTGGGGGAGTTCAACGAGGGTGTGAGGAGACGGAGGAGGGCGTTGGCGAGGAGTGAGAGGGCGTGGGATGAGGAGAGGGAGGTCAGGGAGATGGTTGAGAGGAAGTATAGGGACGAAGAAAGGGCAGAGGCATCGAGAGGAACCAAATGAGCTCACGTCGCAAAGATGAAAACGGCTTGCATGGCATAAGCCCCCTTACGGCCCTGTTCTGGATACCACCCGGGGCTGTCGATGAAGACGTCATTCAATCTATGGTTGAAATCATGGCCAGAGCATCCAGTCGAACGAGAGTCAGTAATGTCAGCGGGCATGCTATCTTCGCTACTGAACCTGTTGAAGAGAATGACGGAAATTTTCAGACTCGTCGACTTCAATGTCCTCGCACGGATGTATCTCGACGACACATTACCTCTTCGTTCGAGACTTCTGTCCAAGATATGCAGACGAGCTTTGAGGAACCGCTCGAGTTCAGGCCGAGTCGTAGCTTCTTTCCGCGGACTGGAAATATCAACTGGTTCTACGACCCTGGCGTGGTAGCTAAGCGTTTTAAGGACGAAGCGAGTTCAGCTGCTCTCCTGCCGTAAAAGCGTCTGGTGGAAGATCAGTCAAAGATCGCGTTCAATTGGGAGAGACACTGTCGAAGAGCTGTACATTATTGGTGGAAGCGACTATGAAGTTTCGCTGAAGAACCTTCCCTTCTAAAGGAGATTCTACTTACTCAAATTTGAGATAGCTGCGAGTGGGACGTCAAAGGTCAGAGGCATGTGTTGGACGACTCAACTGAACAAGAACGGGAAGATCTGCGATAGGATGTCTACCCAAATATAAAACTATGCCACTTGCCCCCACTTTGAGCTTTCATCCTCGAAATAGTCCAACCATTCCTCGGATAATGTGCGCTTGGGGTGATCGTGGTCAAGTACCCGTCTCCGGATTTCCACGACATTCCTCATCATCTTCAGAGCCCTAGATCGCTGACCAGTTTTCCATAACATAGTACATAGCAAGTGCTCCGAGGTCAGTCGGTTTGAATGATCCTCCGCCAACATCTGCGCTTGAATCTGCACCACTTCCTCTAGCAGCTGCACCGCCTTCTCGACCTGTCCGTTCGCCTGATATGCCCGTGCTAACCCGTGTTGCGACGCCAGTTGGTCAGGATGATCCTCCGCCAGCATCTGCGCTTGAATTCGTACCACCTCCTCCAGTAGCGACACCGCTTTCTCGACCTGTTCATCCGCTTGATATGCTAGAGCTAACGCGTGTTGCGACGACAGTCGATCAGGATGATCCTCCGCAAGTATCTGGGATCGAAGTCGTACCACTTCCTCCAGCAGCTGTAACGCTTTGTTGAGCTGTCCATCCGCCTGGTATGCACGTGCTAACTCGTGTTGCGACGCCAGTCGATCAGGTTGATCCTCGGCTAGAGTCTGGCTTATCCGTACAACCTCTTCAAGTAGTTTCACCGCATCCTGGACCTGTCCATCCACCCGATACGCCGTTGCCAGTATATACTGTGAAACCAGTCGCGATGGATGATCCTCAGTCAGAGCGTGCTCACGGGTCTGTACTAACTTCTCGAGCAGTTGCACCGCATCTTTGATTCTGCCACAATCAAGGTGGTTTTGAGCCTTCAGGTTAAATAAGTTGACCCACACTGTATCGATGGCAGACTCGTCGAGACCTAAATAAGAGCATAGCCGGTTGAGCAGTATGAACAGTGTCTTATCATCCCCCATTGCCTGAAGCAGCCATCCGCATTTTGTCCATATGCAGGCCACATCGACATTCGGCTCGGACTGAAATGCACTCCTCATCTCCCACGATGTTATCGCCTGCAGGTGAGGACGCAGCTGTCGTCCGTGAACTCGCCACATGGCCCCATCACTGCGCGACACGGCCACAACACAGCCCATGGCGATCCAGGATGCGTGTTGTTGCTGCTCATGCTGACGGTCCCGCGCCCACGCGTGCACTAAGGGATGCATCGATACCAGCATGTGTTCATTGTTCACACTGGTTGACACCAACGCAAAAACCTTGAGCGCATTGACAGCCTCCACAAGCCTAATAGAATCCCACGCATCTTCATAGGCTTGAATCAGTAAGGGGAGTCGAGAAACGTGCCACGTTGATGGTTCAAGATCGTGCACGTCATCGGATTGGTCGTCGGAGTGGTAGTCGTAGTGGTAGTCGGATTGGTCGCCCGATATTCTCTGCGCTTCCCTCCATGCCGATTCGAACAGAAGTAAAGGTATATGATTTGGCCCGCATACGGCCAGGAGTGGCAACAGCTCCAGTGCATCCCGCGATGACTGTGTCTCGCTCGCTTGTAAGGTGCCCACTGACGCTTCGAAAGTCGCGTACACATCGCGGTATCGTGATTGAGCTTGCGTAGGCCGAAACCCGAGAAGCCGCTTCCGTTGGCGCTCATATACTTCGGGATATTCCCCTAGGGTGCAGTGACCACGTCCCACGTATGCTCCAGCCTGAATCAAAGCAAGAGCATGTGACTGCAGTAAGGCGGCCACCCCTAGCGCATCATCTTCCAGCCCGGAACGTTGGTCGTGTGTAAAGCCGGCTGCTTTTAGTAAAAGTTCTGTGGCCTCGTCTATTGGAAGCCCTTCTAATGCCACAGCGTCAGCGGTGGCGTACTGCTGACAATCCGCATTCCGCGAGGTCAGTACCACGACGCCGCACAGCCCGGGTGGAAAATACGCCTGGTAGTCGACGTGAGGATCATCCGCGTTGTCCAGCACCAGCATCCATGGCTTAGAGATGTTGGCGAGCCCCTGGCGTCCATCCTCCCACCTCGATGCAGAAATCTGAAGTAGACCAGCGATATCGAGATATCCGTTCTCTGCCAAAGACGGCGTGCTGACGTCGACCCAGAAAACACCCCAGAGTCTGGTAGGAGTCAGTCAAGTTACTCAACATTTCAACGCGAAAGAGATGTATGGCGTACAACGAGCGGACGCGTTGCGCCAGCTGCAAGCTGATCTCACTCTTCCCCTGACCCCCCAAGCCCGAGATAACGATGCAACAAGGATCGGTGCGCCAGCAATCCTGCGCCGCGGCGCGAACAGTCTTTTCGAGACTATCGAGAATGTCCTCTCTCCCAGTGAATAAAGCATTTGACGAACGGGGCACCATCCAATGTATGTTGCCATTCTCTCTAGACGTGCCTAGCCATGTCAGCCAGTGACAAAACATATGGGATACAAGTGAGGAACCTACTGTTTCGAGACTTGTCAATCGTTTCCCGAAGCCGGACCAGAGCATTCTCTCCTTCACCATATATCAGTGGCATAAACACACCGAAAATTCCGAGTAGACAGTATGCTTTGTCCTCCTTTTTCTTCGTATCTCGTTTGGCTGCCCATCCCATGCGTTCGTCCACAGTAAATTGAGATAATGGGGCGTTCCGCAGGGCCACGACTGGAATGCCCGTGATCTCATGGATTTGCTGCTCGAGTGTGTTCTTACTACCAAGTCGGTCTCCCTCTTGCGAAAAGAACTCGACTGATGTCGGCGCCAAAAGTTCCTGCAACGTCCAGCCTCGCTTGAAATATCTGCTCTTCCGAAAGGCTACCTTCCATGTCCGCTTGACTCCATCGTCGTCGATACTGTTGACCAATACATCAGAAAGGTAGACGTAACAATGGGCGGCATCACGATACCAGCGGAACATCGAATTGATCGCTTCGGAGTATTCAGTATGATTCGCCTTGTTGATACAGCAGGTGTCGACCCAGAAGTATTCCAGTTTGTCTTTTCTCGCTTGTTCGCCGCAAAACCGAATTTTGGCATAGCTAGGCTTGTTCATTCCGGACCCATGCTGGATGTCGTCGAAGTTGACCTCATCACTATCGGCGCCCCAAGTGTGCGAGAGGATGGCGTAGGAAGGAACGTCCTGAAGGTCATCCGTCAAACTCAGGCTGCCGTCATTGTCAAACTTCAAAAGACGCATTATGTTGACGTTGTACTTGCGCGGCTGGGAGGGTATGTACGTGTGTACGGTCGGTAGATAAGGACATCCTAGCTGCCATCAGTACCAACCAGGAGTGCTCTATTGCTCCTTGTGACAGATCGC
The DNA here is from genome assembly GCA_030247875.1 of Cladophialophora chaetospira. Classification (NCBI taxonomy): domain Eukaryota; kingdom Fungi; phylum Ascomycota; class Eurotiomycetes; order Chaetothyriales; family Herpotrichiellaceae; genus Cladophialophora; species Cladophialophora chaetospira. The sequence goes on from JAPDRK010000005.1 coordinate 1,563,938, forward strand.
TAGCCACCTTTCTGAACAAGCTGGCGGATAGAGAGACGTAGTCGTCGGGTTCACGGCGATGACGAGGCGGACGTGCTGAACACAGAACATATAGAGGCAATGAGCTCCTGTTCATGTACGCCCAGTCCTGAAGTATGGCCTGAAGTGAGCCAACGACTGCACAGAAACATTCTGAGCGAGATTAGATCAGGCTGAAAATGTGACTACAGCGCAAATGGGCAGCAAAAGGCAACCTGGCTGGCATGCAGTGCGGCGAACGCGACTCACTGCGAACCCCGTGGCTGGCTTTTAATGAATGAGTCTCGGAGAAACGATCTCCCTTATCCGGAGCTTCTCAACGTTGTTTCGAAACACGAGCCAACCTTTTCAATCTGGCGAAAAAAACTTCTCGACAGCTGTGCCGCTTATGGTGATGGCGACAACTAGCAGTACAAACGCGCTTAGCAGAGTCCAGAGACCTGCCCGGCGCATTCCTGAATCGCTGTGGGTGTCGCAACGGATGGAAGCCAACTCCATGGTGCAGTGGCTGTGTCACATATCTAAGGACTGGCTCCCACGGTGGCGCATCTACAAAAGTTGTTGCGGAAGATACCGCAGCTCATGCTAATGCAGGTGCTGTCGTGAAGTCAACTTGATTCGTTAGCATTGGCGGCAAACTACGGCTGACTGCAACCCACTTTTGTCAGAATGAGGCTGAGAGCTTCCTTCCTGGCCGATGCGCAACACCTTTTGTTGGGCCTCTCGCGCTAGGCTGCAATAACAGCCTGCATCTCAGCACAGGAAGTGGTGCGGGATTCTGCTCTAGCGCGTCATATGGATGTCCCTGCCCACGAGCTTTGCAAGTACATATTTTGACCTTCTGTCTGAAAGATGTCATTTTCCACGTGTCAACAAACGTCCCTACCAGCAGCATGGCGCTCAAGAGAAGAATCCATCCCCATAGCCGGAAGGAATGGGAAGAAATACGGCCTCGATTTACGGACCTCTATCAGATCCAACGAAAGAAGCTTGCCGAGATCGTAGAAATACTAGCCCAGGAGGGGTTCATAGCAAGGTATACGCTACACTAGCGGCCAAAGGCCTGGAAGCTGATAAGATTCAAGAGAGTGCCATTATAAAACGTATATCAGAAATTGGCATCTCGACAGAAAGAACAAGGTGACCACATTTCGTGGTGCAACGAAGCCTACTGACCTTGTCTGCAAGGAATCTGACATGATCTTCGCGCATCAGAAGCTTCAACACCGACGGGGCAAAGCTACCTGCTTTACTATTCGAGGCCAAGTCCGCGATCGACAAGACATCGAGCACTATTGGGCGAGGAGAGGCGTGAATCCGGCACAATTCTCTCCTGTCGTGCAGACCCCCAAAGATGTGGAATATCGCACACCAAGCCCTGCTCTTGGAGGAGAGCATATCATTGGAAATCTCGCCAGATATCCGCAGAGCGGATGTAAACACATGCCAAGGTCACCTTGCGCATGCTTGAGCTGCTACAACTGGCGCCCCAAGTGTGATGAGAGGCGGCTAGAATGTCTTCATTGCCAGACAAGAGGGCGAAATTGTGGTGGCTACGACAGTCGCGCTTGTTTGAATCCAATTTGCCAAGACCTTCGGAGCCGGATTCTGAAGATCAGACCATACTGGCATGCTCCTCAACAGGAATGAAACTATCACCGCCTTCGAAAAGGTATTGTGAGTTCACCCAAAGGGCCGCTGCCCACTTCGATTTCTCCACGCATCAGCGAGGCTTCAGTCCATCCAAGCGCAACGACTTCGAGATGGTCCTGACTCCTCGATTGAGAATAGCGCGCCCGCTCAGCCCTGTGAAAAAGTACAACATGCAGGAGCAGACTCTCCATCGTGTCAAGGTGTTTCTCCAGAGTTATGTTGAACGTGCAGCTTTTAAAACTAACCTCGACTTGTGGGACGGGGAACTTCAAACCATGGAGAGCTTCAGGAGCAAAGCTCTCGAAGTTGTCGCAGCCATCCGGACAGGCCTCTCACATGCCAGCGTGGATGCAGCTTGGTCGGATACGTTGTCTGTGTTAGCTAGGATAGCACTGTCTGATCGTCCATATCTGCTGACGCTACTGCTCGACTTGGTGGTAACTATCGCCCGAAAGGCACGGGAAACGAATAACGATGCTATCCATATCCTCAACCGTGAGCTTATCGACGAGGTAGCCAGGCTGCGCGTTGGAACGCATCCTGTTGTCCTTACTCTACAGGCCATCATTCGATCTTCCGGCATCATGAATGAACTTTCAGAGCGACTTCTACTGGCTGGCAAAGACATACTTGCGCAGAGCATTGGTAACGAGCACTTTGAGACGCGAGAAATGCTCTTGGCTGCGTCTAGAGCGTCCGAGAAATGTGGCCATCTCCATGCAGCCCTCGATTCTGCTAAGGACGCATATCGGATTGATCTTTCCAGGCACAAAGCCACTGCGACTGATCAAAATCTCGAAATCATGTTGGATTGCCAGATCCGCCTTGTTCAATGCCATGTAAAGCTGGGCAATCTGGTGAAAGCTCAGGAGCTGGTGGAAAATGGACTCGCGAGCTGCTGCCACTTTATAACTGAAAGCGGGCGAGACAATAACCGCTCAAGACTCTGTTTCGAGCAAGGCATAGTCAAATGGATGAGTGGTCAGCTCACTGCAGCGGAACAATCTTTTGCTGAGGCTTTGGCTCTTAGCTTGCCCATTCATGGTGCTGGAGACTATTTCATTATGCATGTTGCGGAATGGCTTGAGTTCGTTCTTCACGAGCAGAAGTCAATACCGACGAAGAGCATTCCGCAAACAAACGTTGGAGGTCAGCAAGGGATTAGTTCATTTATCGACGATGAAACGCCTTTCCCTGCTGCCGGACAAGAGGGACATATTGTTCCTGGTGGCACTGCAGTTTTGGACTGCGAAGCAAGGGCTGTGTTTGAGGAGACTGTGATGTCCACAGATTCTGGAGAACCTGGAGACTTCGATGCTAGGGTGGTGGTCAATCATCGGGCAGCAACACCAGAAACGCAGATGGACGAGAAACCCCGAGGTCAGGATGCGTTCGTGACCGGCGCGAGTGGAGTGGCAGAGACGTGGTACTATCTCCCAGAACCGCTGGGGCGCTCCATCCATGAGCAGCCATACATATGGATCTGAATCGAATGCTTCGTGCACGCAGTCGATACTACTTGGACAGATCTGGGTTCCTTCGGCATCGTCTGCTCCGTGCACTGCGACGGCTTTCCTGACATTTTTACGAAAGTGAGAGCTTATGTTCCGACTAGATCATTTCTCCTCCTAGGCAGGGAATCTTTCGTGGTATGGCGGGTTGAAACTTGGCCTCCCTGTTGTTCATAACCGTGCTCTAGGAACACCTGGCCCTTCGCTCCCAAAGACTATCTTCAGGTTGGAATCCACTTGGTCCTTCCACTTGCTCTGCACCAGTGCTGCAGAAGGAATCTTCGAAGCGAACCACGATTCAACAACCAACCCTGCAACTTCATCACCGTCTTCTTGAGCATCGACAAGCAGCAAAACGCCTTGCACAATATCGACGAGGAGATTCATGGCACTTCGAGATTTCATCTCCGCCTCTTCCTTCGTCGCATTGTTTACGAAGTCCTTCAGCTGCTTCCACCAAAGCGCAATTTGTTTTGCGTGGTCCAGGAACTTGCCAGGCTGATGGCCCCGTACCAGTAGAAGCATTCTGGTCATCCAGCTATCGAGAGAGCCCACCACCTCCCCCTTGACCTTCCCGAACAGAACCCTCAGCACTGAGTCATCGGCCATCATGTCCGTCGTACCCTCCCAGATCGGAAGCACATTTCCATCACGATACAAACGAGCAATGTTGTACTGCATGTCGTCGTTTTCGAGGTAGCCAACTCCACCCATACACTCCATGCACTCTTGCAAGCCGGCGATGGCGGTCTTAGAGCAGTGTCCCTTGAGTGCCGGCGTCAGGACACGTAACAAATGCTTCGCCATGGTTGCACTCTCCAAACCTGGGACTCGACCTAGTCCCTGAACGCCAAGCGTTTGTCCGTTAAATGTGGCATTGTCCTCCTGCTCATCAACACCGAGTAAGCTTGCCACGAACAGAGTGAAGAGGACGTTGGCCCTGTACTCGACATGCATTCGCGCCAACGTGGCCACGTACGCGGTGCGCTCCCAGAGCGGCCTGCGACCAACCACCCTGACCCTCGTGAAGGCGCGGATGACACCGAGTCCTCTCCCCCACAGGCCGATCGCGGTTGCGCCATTATGAATCCGTGCGACGTTGAGCACCGTCGCGATCTCTTTAGTCCCTCTGCCGTCTTCGCCGACCAGCCAGCCGCGAACACCTTTCAGCTCAAGTTCAGCTGTCGGTAAAGCTCGCGTACCGAGCTTGTTCTTCAGTCTCTGTATATGGATGCCGTTCAACTCGGTGTCATTCCCCAGAACATCTCTCTTTCCCATTGTTTTTCTCATCGGAGCGAAAAAGGTGCTGATTCCTTTGGGGGTTCGGGCTAGCATGACCACCATGTTTGCATCGGTGGCACTACTGAACCACTTGAAACCGTCAAGAAGCCACGGGCCCAGATTGTTGCCATCAGATGCTTTGACGTTGATATTGCGGTCCGGAGCATAAGTTGCCAATGTCTCCGTCATGCTCACATCACTGCCGCCTTGCCTTTCCGTCATCCATTGACCTGTTGTCCACGCAAAGTCCGGATCTCGGCTTGTAAGTCTGTCATACGCGCTCCGGAGTATATTACGTTGATCATCTGGCTGAGCTGGGTTGTTGAGATGTTTTCGAAACAAAGTCGCGACGCCATCAACCATCAAACTTGGACAATTCACCCACGCTGCACTTCCACACCAGAGAGCGTACTTGGCAAAATAATGCACACGGGAGTACTCCGCGTGCCGATTTTCATATGGTATCGCTACCATTCCCTCGGCAATACCCAGGGCCTGAAGATTCCGCCACCCCTCGCTGGTGATCAGCTCATCACGCCGACGACCCCACGAATCGAAGCTCTTCACGTAAGGAGTGTTTCGCTCGGCATCGGCGACCCAGCTGAGGACTTGAGGCGAGAGCACCTTGTTCCCGAACGTGGAAAGCCCTGGCGCTATATCGTCGTAGACATCGTTCGGCACGAACAAGCGCAGGGCGCGCTGCAGGGCGACGTCATCATAATACTGGTTGCGGAGATCAGGGGGCGTTTGGAAGAAGCCTGCTGTCGAGCTTGACGGCGTGGGCGGCGCCTCCCTCGGCTTCTGGAGTTGGGGTCGACTTGGAGGGGTATCGGGGTTCAATGATGCCCATCGGGAGGGAACATCATGCTCGCTTCCAGTCGACATTATAACTAGTCTATCTATTTTCAGCAGAGAGCCCGCGATATCGCTACTGCTGTAGAAACGGTCGTGGTCAAGCCAGGGTTTTGTACACATCAGCGATATTGCGGGGAATGAGTGGAGATGAAAGATCGCCTCGGGCCACCAGAGCCAGCCCAGCCGGAACAGTTGATCCGGGTGGCTCCGTGGCTTGTAAGTTGTGAGCATTTCCAGAGACATTTCGGTGGTCAAGCCTGAGCAGCAGGCTTCAGAGTCAGTTGTCATCTGCTTGATCGGCTGTTAGCGAACAGGAAGGGCGCGCCCTTCGCCACGAGGCTTGTCCGAGCCATGTAAAGAGGGCTGGGCGGACTGCCTCTCTCGAGCCAAGGAGCTGCACAGCTCGTGTGGTAAGACTCAATGGACTCAGTAGCGTGCAGTGGATTTCCAGCGCGCGAGCAAGTGCCAGTAAGAAGAACCTCTCCGTGTGCGACTGTGTGGAAAGCATTTCAAACTGGTTTAAGGCGTAGACGGGCATTGCTGGCTTCGCATTCAATCGCATCGCTTCATCCGTCCTTCCTTTTCAAAGCCACTGAACATTGTGTGCAATATAGTGATTTTAGATCCATAGTGTGGAGTTGACTCTAAGCTTGAAGTATCAGTCATTGTTCATTTGCCTGAAAGAGTGGAAAGGAGAACGCGTCGGAAGAAATGAATCGTGTACATTGCATTATGGATAGGCCATGACTCAGTAACGAGTGCTGACGTGCTTCCAGAAAACTTCTAGAATATCCAATATCCCCCCTGTCTCTTACTCACACCCCATTTCCTTTCGCCTTACTGCAATGACATCCCAGCACCCCGAGTCCAATGGTACTACTCCCACACCCGACATAAACGTCAATGGTCTCAGCTACAAATTCCCAGACGGTTCCCTTGGCCTGCGGGACATCAACCTCGACTTGCCCGCTGGCTCAAGAACCCTCCTAATCGGCGCCAATGGAGCCGGAAAAACGACTCTCTTGCGCCTTCTCAGCGGAAAGCGTTTGGCACCATCCTCAACAATCACCATCGCAGGAGTCGATCCCTTCTCCGCAGGTCTCGAAGGCGTGACCTACCTAGGCCTAGAATGGGTCCTCAACCCCATCGTACGGACCGACATCGCCGTTCCCATCCTTCTCGACTCGGTCGGCGGGAAGCACTACCCCCAACGACGTGACGAACTCGTCCACATCCTCGACATCGATCTCCGCTGGCGCATGCACGCCGTTAGCGACGGCGAGCGCCGCCGCGTCCAACTGGCCATGGGCCTGATCCGGCCTTGGGACGTGCTTCTCCTCGATGAAATCACCGTCGACCTGGACCTGCTGAGCCGCAGCAATTTCTTGAACTGGCTGAGGGGCGAGACCGAGCGACGCGGCGCCACCATTGTCTATGCAACGCATATCCTGGATAATCTCGTCGGCTGGCCCACGCATCTGGTGCACATGCACATGGGCAAAGTCAAGGAATGGGGCGATATGGTCAAGTACGACGCCGAGACTGACTCGTACACCAAGAGCGGCAATAGCAAGCTCGGCGAGTTGGTCTTGAAGTGGCTGAAGGAGGACTTGGCCGAGCGCGGGCCGCGAGATCCGAATGGCCAGGACAAGACGTACGAGAACCTGGAAGGTAAGGGGGGTTATGGTGCCGAGAAGCGGGACGATTGAGAGTGTCTAAGTGATTCGAATTTTGCCGGGAACCAAACGCACGAGATGGAGATATGATTTTTGTTCTGATTTTATCCTGATACCCATCTGATCTTCAACAAGATCATGAGCAGCATGCATGCATTCTTAGGCGCTTGCAAGAAGGGTATATAGCGTGACTGGGTCTTAACACCGTGTCACAGTAGACGAAAGCAGCAGAAATATCTGCGTGAATGGATACATTCGACAGCCGGACTCCGTGTTGGGTATATTTTGACCTTTCCTGTCCCCAAGAGGGGAGTACGCTCAGCCATGCCCCAGGCCCGCTCCTTTTCCATGTAATCAAAAACCATGTGCGTAAAGTTCGCTTCTATTCCTTTTTCCGCTTCTGTTGTTATGATGGGGGCAGTCGTGCCACTAGCCACGAAGACTTCTTTCCGAAAGGCACTCGCAAGAACCGTATCTCAACAAGAGGTTGTTTGCTCATCCGTCACTGAACGTAGTTGGCAGGGAATGGTCCTTGCAACCCCCGGAGCTCTCCTTGCCACCAATCGTCCGTGCTCTCGGTCTTTTTGACCACTCGAATTCGATCTCCCTCTCGAAATGTCAGATCTCCTTCACTTTGACCATTAAAATCGTACAGTGCGGTTACAAAAATGGCATGCTGTGAGGGCAGTCTCGGAGGTGGTGGAGGTGGAGGACGCTTCTTTTGAGCAATTGATGCCATCGACACATTCGACGTTGCAGATGGCTGTCGATCACGAGAGAAATAGTCTGTGTTCGGCCCTGCTGGCGAATATGACGACATGGGTGTCTGATAGACGGATAGCGATGGTGAAGGGCTGGCAACGGTTTCTGATGGGGTCATCGGACCGAGAAAAGTCGATGCTGCTGGTGACACGGATAACTTGGCTTTTGGCTCTTGAGCTGGTGAGGGTGGCAGGTTTCTAGCCGGCGACACAGACTGCTGGCGATGCGCACTAAAGGCCGAGGCACTTGGTCGACGATTACCATTGACAGGATGTCGACCATTTTGGCCATTCTCCATGGACCCCCTGGTTGTTTTGCCGTTCGCTAGAATAGCCAGAGATTCGGCCTCGCGCTGGACCGGTTTGAAAGCGTCGCTCCAAAGTCGGACAACCTCATCCATTGGAGGAGCCGGAGAAGGAAAACCTTCTTCCGTACAAAAGCTGTGTAACATGGTGTAGTAATGGCCCAGCAAATCATTCTGGATCTGTACCTGAGCACCTAGAAAGTGAGGCAAGAGTGAGAAGACGGAATTGAGCACACGAGGTAGATAGCCCCGGAGATTGTCGTCGGCCGCATGATAGGATTCAGTGGCTGAATCTAACTCGGCCTGAAACTTCATCAGAGCAGCGTCGTCTTTTTCGGAGCGACCCTTCTTTTTCAATTGAGCGTCGACTCTGTTTTGGTGTCTCTCGAAGTCAAGTTTCCGATCCTCGCGCTTTTTGATTGTCTTCCGCATGTATTGCAGGCTCTCTTTAGCATTTTGAGCCGGCTTGATGAGTCTCTCCTCGACTTGTATCAGGTCTTCACTGAGATCTCTTTTCAAGTCTTCGTATTCTTGTTTTATTCTCGCGGTTCGACGCATAACGTTGTCGGGAGTCTGGGCAGGATTATGGCCATGGTAGTCGTCGCCGGCACCCACGATGGGAGCGTACAGGAGGGTGTACTCGTCAAAGATGCGATGCTGGTGGGTCAGAATCGAAACCCAAGACTCGCGCCATGCTTTGGAGGCCTCGATGATCTGTTGGGGGTCAGTTGGGGGAGGACAAACATTTGGTGCAACACGCCAGAAACATGCCTTGATGAGAAGTTTATCCGCCTCTTCAAAGTCCTTGAGCAAGTGCGAGACAGTCTGTTCATCGGCACTTCTCTTGCCCAGCTTGCCAAAAGTCCGCTGGACGCTGTGCATGGTGGTTTCGTGGGGCCAGGACAGCCAAGGGGACAGAAGCCCGCAAAATCGCTGTTGAGATGGCCAGGTTGAGGGTGTCCAGACAAACAAGAAAGCGGATTTGACTTCCAGCTGTCAAGTGGCCAGTGAGTGACTCGGTGTCACAAGCTCGTACACAACTTGTTGCTGTTATCGCCGCTGTTACGAGCGTTGATTCGTTGTGTAGGGAGGACGTCAGGCTTGTAAGGCACTGGGGGAACGAACGGCGGGGTAGTCGTGGTAGAGAGAGAGGTTCAATTACAAGTGATAACTGACCAGCAGTGTCGAAGGTTCAAGCTGGCTGCTGAGGTGAAGGACACGAGGAGAAAGCACGAAAATTAGTTGGTTGTAAATAAACGTCCAAGCCGCAATGAAGGGGAATGCCCTATGTTTAAACGGGCCGTTAGTCAGGAAGGGGGAAATTTAACTCGACGCATGCTGCAGCGGGCATTTCTTAACCGAGTTTCCCACTGGGTGCGCCTCAACTGACGCGCGTCTCTGGGCCGATATCTGCATGTCGTTCTCCATCATGAAAACAGCAACCCCAGACATGAGATTCTGGACCTTCGCCAACACCTCAATTGGCCAAAACCACCCAGAATGTTGCTGACGACTATCTCAGCTCTGAAACTCAGGCGCAGCTGTAATCGTGATTATGGCTACCCTAACTTCCACCCACCGCGGTTTTGGCTCTTCCGCCAGTCTGACCGTGGCTCCTACTGAAAACACCGCCCCAGTCCATGAGTTCCGCTGTCTCTACACGCGCGACCTACACAAAAAGGCCAAGAAATGGCACGATGGCTCCCTCAAGTTTCACGCCTTCAATCGACGCGTCATGGCCTACGACGACGACCGCGTTTTCATCGGGGACCTCCACTATAGGCAAGAGGAGGACTTTGGTGAGGGTATCGAACTACGCTTGGATCGCGGTGTTTTGGTTGAGGTCGGTGAGCGCCTCGGCGAGACTCAGACTGATCTGGCCCCGATTCTCGACAGAAATCGTACTGAAAAGGCCCCCTCTCCTCGAGGACAGCCTGCCTTCTTCTCGAGTCGTCCGCAGCCGACCGCCCAATCGCAAAGACCAAAATCATTGATGGAAGTACTGGGACCTTCACAAAGTCGACGTGGACGCGCACGAATACTATACCAGTCTCCTTACGAGCAGAGGCATACTTCTGCTCGCGTTGAGCCGGCCGAACCGCCTCAAAAACGACAAAGACTATCCAGCGATAAGGAAAACAATCCTATAGAAGTGCGCCAGCCGGCTAGACCTGCAAGGCCCAGCTTACCTCAGCCCGTACAGCCAAGTAAGCCTGTACCGCACCCGAGTCGCCAGAATGAGCCGCCAATCGAGTTTGAAGAAGTATTTGACCTATCACCAGACGAAGAGCCAAGAAGACGACCAAGCAAGCCAGCAACGCTGACAGTGAAACCCGTGAACAACAGTAAAGCTCAAAAGAAGCATCCGCTTACATCCGGACACTTACATCCGAAGCAGCCTAGTCTCAATGGGTCAAAAGCCTCAAATGCTCGCGTCGAAAGAGACAAGGAAGTCCGGAGGAATTCACAGAGCCCTACTAATCCGAAGACGTCGACAACAAGAGCAATTTCCACAGCGTCCAGGCTGTCAGTCCCTGGAACGGCAAGGCTCCTTCTCAGCCTTCCTAAATCGAGACGAAAGTTAACCTGCACTCTCCCCTTTCAATGTGGCCCGTCTATAGCAGCGGATCCGGGGAACGCAAGCCAGCCATTACCGAGATCAGAGAGCCTCACTAGCTTGCCCTCGCCTGAAAAGGAATCCCTGCACGCAGAAATCGACAGTCTCCAGAAGGACAAGAATGTTACCACATTGCGAGGCGGCACCCCGAGTCCTCGGTCTATCACGCCCCTGCCACCAGACGATTTCGCTCGCAACTCCAGCCCATTATTTATGCCTGAGAACGATATGAATCCAGGACTCCCGCCTCGCGACGAAACTTTGGTGCAAGACGAGTTCCCGTTCTCGGATGTCGGAGACAGCGATCCCTTTGAGAGTCTAGATCAGCTTGAGATTTCACATCAATCTTCGGCAGGTGGAGCAAGAGCCCGTACTCCAGAGACGCAAGGAGCACTACAGGAGCAAGAAGGGACCGCAGAAGAGGCAGAAGGCGAACAACAGAGGTTGGCCGATCGTAGGGACGAAGGCTTTAAGACAGATAGCCCAATCCAGAGACCTGACGTGCTCGATTTTCTCTCCCAAACGGACTCCGGATTCGAGCCCGAAACCCGAACTCGTGAGCAGACAGGGGTAGATGCCAAGGGACAGAGTCTTACTGATCCCTCGAAAACTGCTCGATCAGAAAGACTCACGTCTAACACACGGGTTGAACCTGGAACCCTCGCCGAGAAAGGCAAACGAGATGACGCTGCCGGACAGAACAGGAGGATTGAGCCGGCCAGACGCACTGAAGAAGCAAAGGCAATTAGGGTACAGAGGCAGGTTGAAGCTGAAGGAGAGAACTCTAGCAACATTCAACCGCCCTCTGAAATATATCTGCCACTGCAACCTCGCTTCGAGGATGGTTCGGCTGAGCCTCAAATTATTACCAAGCAACCTGCACCTGCGGTTGGACCAGCTCCTCTGTGCGGTGGACGACCATTTCGACGAGTTCTCTCCGAGAATGATGCATTGGAAGATGACGAAGCTACTCTGGTTCCCAGACCTGCCGTTCCAAAAGAAAGGAGCCCTCTGCAAGTACTGGAGAACCTCTCGACACAGCGAAGCAGCGCCAAATTCAAGAGCCCGATGAAGGTACAGCGATGTGCGTCTGACACGTTGGCCTTGAAGACGGCACCCCACCAAGCTTTCAAACCAACAGACCTCGGTGGGAAAGGGCCTACGGGGCCATGGACAATTGACGAAGCATTTCTCTTATTTGAGATCTGGCCTACCGAGATTGAGAAGCCACCTTACTGGGCGGATACTCCGCCACAGCGTATACAGCGCGCCGATCCCGAGCCCATCCGCCATGATTGGGGTGGCATCACGACAGCGCGCCAGTTCTTGCGGGACGATGTAAATGTGTTATGAACATTCATGAGTGATGACGGATGATACCGCTGATGCTATAGTTGCAATAAGAATACAAGACGAGGGTCTCAGCACCTTGTCGGTTATTGTGGAAAGTTTGTCAATGCGTCCTGGCCGGATGGAGCTCCCCTGCCTCCAGTCAGCCTTGTGTATCTTTGGGATTGATGTGCATCGGAAAACTCCGCCCTTGGTGTTCTGAAACATTGCCTTATCTTGTAACTTCAATTCTATTGGCAGGCGGCGATACTCCTTTCGACTGCCTGACAACTCGGTGGCAAGCTTTCATTCATATAACACGACCTCCCCGTTATCTCAATCGAGGTGCGATGAGACCTATCTCGAACACATACATATATGAGTCAAAGCGAGTGCAAGGTGAATTCCTGGACCAAGGACTACTGAGCTGTCGCGGTGACGTCGTTGGTCACTTGCCATTTTGATACCGCAATGGCACCATCAGCAATGGCACCTCGACCTATCCCAGATCGATCATCTAAGGCCCCGATACTAAGCATTCTCGAAGAAGTCGCCGCCTCACAAGACCATCTTCGCAGCCGCCTGGCTGGCGCCCTCACTAGCCCTCCTCCCGGCACTCCTGTAGACGCCCTACCGTCTGTGCCACTGATCGACATCGGCGCGTCTTTCTCAGGCAACTCAGCCGCAAGGAAGGCCATCGCCCAACAAATTCGCGATGCGTGCCTGACGACGGGTTTCTTCCAGATCAGCAATCATGGTGTGTCGGCAGAGGCTATGGACGGAGTGCTAGACCAGGCGAAACGATTCTTTCGCGATCTGTCGCCCACACAGAAGGACAAGTTGCACCTTAAGAACTCTCCGCTATTCCGGGGCTACGAGCCGCACGACTACAGTTATGTGAATCCAGACGATATGGGCAAGGATGGGACCGGGTACGACCATCAGCAGGAGACGAAGGAGGGCTTCAATTGGGGCTACGAGACAGGTCTAGATCCGACGGGCGGGGATGGGAAGTACGTTGAGCTGGACGGGCAATCGCCTGCTGAGACGGGACTTGGTAATCTATGGCCTTCGGAGGATGAACTACCGGGTTTCTACGCCGCGATCAAGGCGTACTACAGCCAAGTGCTCGAGCTCGCGAGACACCTGTTCCGGTTGTTCGCATTGTCGCTCGGCCTGGAGGAGAGATACTTCGATGAAGTCATGACCCACCCGGGCGGAATTGCGAGGCTTCTCAAATACAAAGGCCAGCCCGCTGTCAACGGTAGCGCGGGCACAAACGGAAGCAAGACAGAGGAAGGCAAACTCGGTCTCGGCGCACACACCGACTACGAATGCTTCACTCTCCTGCTCTCCTCTGCGAACCCGGGCCTCGAGATCCTCTTCCCGCCCTCACCTCTCACAGACAATAAACCACTTTGGATGCCCTGCCCCGTCCGCCCTGGCACTCTGACCGTCAATGTTGCCGACTTCCTCATGCGTTGGACCAATGGGCTATATAAATCGACCATCCATAGGGTTGTCAACAAGCCCGGCACCGGCGAGAGATATTCGGTGCCGTTCTTCTTCAGCATCAATTATGATGCGGATGTGGAGGCTCTACCCGAGGAAGTCGTCGGCAAGAGCCTGTACAGGCCGATGAAGGCCGGAGAATATGTGCTCGAAAGGTTGAGGGCGACGACGATGTGAGCGGTCGCGGGATGTCGTTGGGGGACGTCGTTCGGTCCGAGACAACCAAGAAGCAGGCTGACCAGTAGGATTTTGGGGAGGCATGGTATATATACCACCTCCATCTTAGTCGTGTCACGAACCTCTCAATTGAGGAACTCCCCGTCACTGATCAGGCAACACGGTGGCACTGCTGCCTGCTTGGGAAGACTCCGCAATTAAAATATTGTGGAGGTGTTGGGTGATGAACTTCTCGAAAGTGTAGGCCTGGTTTCCTGGTTGGGAAAGAGTGTGGCGAACGTGTGGTCCGTTGCTGTGACGATGATGTGGTCCGTGAGGCATGGTTTTTTGGGCGAACCGTCGGCCCGGAGTCATTAAACGCTTGAGTGAGGCTGTCGCTGAGTTGTGGCTGGGGTGGCTGCTTCCTGACCACTACGCCTGCTATGTTAGTTGCAGTCAGTTGGTAGGTGCGGCTTATGTTGGGAGCCCGAAACATCTGTAAGACGTCAATCCTCAGAACGCTACTCGTTCTGGACCTTCACCACCATCTCGTCTTCGGCGCCATCCAGAGCAGTCGTCCGCAATGCACGAGACTCCCGCCAAACGGTTGACGCAAAACTTCAACACAACAAGAAGTCGGCGTCCAAGCAGCTGACACCATGGCGCCATACCGATTCCACTGGCTCTACACTACCTGGCAATCTATCAAACAAACTCCAATTGCGAACGGAGGGCGGCTGGTCAGAGTAGACCAATTGCAGCTTGGGAAACTTTTCGTGAAAGCCGCGGCCACAGCTAAGTTCGGACATGTATTGGGACAGGGGTCGAACAAGACAAAAGCCATAATAGCCGCGAATGATGCACAGCCAGTCTCCCGTCTTGGATCGGTCGAACCCTGTCCACTGGAGAGAGCGGGCCTCAGACTTCTGCGACAAGGAACCCTTCTTCTCGATCTTCGAGAGCACAACGTGCTTCTGTAGGCGACCATCGCACCGACAACGCTCGATTTGGTGCAACCAAAACCTGACAAGGAAGGAGAATGCAGCTCTGTGTGGCACCTCTCCCTGAGTTGGCCACGACGGAACGCAGTCTGGTATTGCGCAGAAATCCATCCCGGCTCCACCGGTGCCAGCGAAATACCCAAGAAATGTACCCCGGACAAGCAAATGACCTGGGTCATCTGTGTTGAAAAGACGATCAATACTGAAAGTCTGGCTTTCTGGAAATGTACCCCGGACAAGCGAAGGACCTGAGTCATCCGTGTCCAAAAGCCAATCCACAGCCAGAGTCTGGATCTCTACCTGAGACTCATCGAAGACGTAGCCATGCATAGCATGCCTGTTGAAGTTCGGGACCCACGATGGAAGACGTGCCTCGAGCGCCATTTTCGAGTCAAGGTCTTCATCAGCTAGGAGTGAAAAAGAGTGCAACGGCGTACGCCTCTCCAGTCCAGCACAGGAAAGTATATCGAGGTTGCAAGTCGACCGAATACACGTTTTGGCCGCCTCAATGTATAGGCTGGCTACACCAATCGAATAGTCCGGCACTGACCACGCCTGTTCTTCAGTGCTGAGCAGACCGTGCAGGGCATAAATGCGGTCTCTGGCATTAGTGGCTTGCCGATTCCACGTTGCTGCGAGAAGGTTTACTAGGCTCCTCTTCTCCGGAGCTTCTGGAGGTTCGCCGGCCACCTTAAACACCAGGCGCGCCCGGGCACCGACAATTTCCCAGTTTCTTTTAGTGCCGCCTCGCATGAGCCGGTCGATTGCCCAAACAGCCTCCCGAAACCGGTGCAGCGCCATGTGAAGCATGCCGCAGTGTATCGAGGCATATCTTGCGACAAGAAATTCCTGGTATGTTCACATTCTCTCGAACCAGGGGCTGCCCAGGAGGCTTACGACCCCTGGCAGACAATGCGAAGGTTCCCAATCGGCAACGGCTGCCCTATCGTTCGCCCGACGGTCGAAGCGTCCCACTCGAATGAGAGAACACCTATACACATCTGCCCAGTCGGAGGGGAAAGCTAGCCATGAGTCGTTTTTTTCGCGAAAATCAACATACAGACCATCATATCTCGATAAGTCCTCAAGAAATTGCCAGGCGTTTCTGTTTTGTCATCTTCGTCTCCGAGCCAGATACGAACAGTGGCGGCATTCTTGAAGATAGGAGTCATTTCTTGGACCTGGCGATTCTTCTCCATGGTGTCTGACTGGTGTATCGAGATGGCATCGACCCAGAGGGCTTCCTTCGGATGAGTGGTCCAGATATGCAATAAGGCGCGGAAGAGGTTGTGTCCCACCGTGAGCTTCACGCCGTCCACAATAATGGTGCAACCAGGCTCGGTCGGGGAAACTGTTCCCCAGGCGTAAGACAGAGCACTGTAAGGGTGATTGTCGTCTTTGACCCTTATGCATATCATTCGGCAGCCAATAATATGATGCGTGAAGTCCGAACCGGCTTTGTCAAAGTAGATGATGCGAATGCTGTGCGTGTGCTGAAGTGGGCACCGTGACCATATGCTCTCTGTGGGCTGTTGCTGGCCAACCTGAATGCCCTCTGTCGCGATCCGGTTGTCTATTTGATCGCTCTTCGAAGATGTTAGTTCGTTCGTGCCAATTCTATCCGGCGAAGATTCTTCGATGGCCTGTCCGGTACCTGGCAATAGCGGCTCACATACCTCAGCACTCTTCGACGAGCGCGGTTCATCCCTTGATCATGTATCTGACACTGGAAGCTCGCCGATCAGAGACATTCTCGAAAGTAAAGAATCGACTGTCTGAACAGTTTGTGGCGATTGCAGTTCATCTGTACCGCCCACGCCAGTCGGACGTGCGCCCTCTAAAGACCGCGGCATCATACTTTGGTGCTAGCCTACTGACCTGGTCTCCTTTTGCCGAGTCGTCCCAGCATGTGAGCGAAGGGCTAAGGCGAATGGCGCAAGATAGTCAGGCAGACCATGACTCGTTAGGGGTCTAAGTGTTTGAAACTAGATTCCTCTTGAAGAAGAGGCAGAAGGGAAAGAGGAGGTACGGTTTCCCGAATCCCGCACTAAACCCAAAAGGACTTCACGATCAGGCAGCACCGGACGGCCTCATTCAATGCTCCGTGTTTTGAAGTTCGCGGTGGATGGGTGGTAAGAATAGCCAACGGCCACCGGAACGTTCTCTCTGCCCCCCTGGGACTCTGACATCCTTCCTCAGTGAAGTGTAAGTAGGCGAAATGTCGAAGTCTGGGTGTCGTAAGCAAAAGCTATGAATATGAGCAAATAATCTTGCTCATGCTTCCGGAAAGTCCTGCCAGCAAAGGAAGCGTTGCCGTGGGCGAAAAAGGGTTGGGCTTTCAAGCATTTGCCAAGGAATGCTTCAAAATGCTTATCTTTGACGAGCTCGAGGAGTGAAGAGAACCTCGTGCCTCTGCTTCGAACGGGAGAAAATTCGTATACACAGGCCCAGTTATAGGCCGAGGCAGATATTCACGGCAAAGAACTTGTCTCTACTCAGCCAGTCTCAAATAAAAGAGAGTTTTGAGCCGCATAAGGTTTGATGCAGCTGCTATCCAAGATCTGGCAGTTCATCTGCCCTCAAGCCCCTCACTTTCCACCCAGCTTCACTCGAGCATGACCGAAAGAGATGGGACTCCAGCGTAGACAGTAAGTTTTGGACATAGAGCTAAGTCTGGAGTATTGTTTTGCGAAGAACTGTCTAAAGTGGATAAGTCATCCACGTATGACGGAGCCAAGCCAGTTTCGGTCCATCCATCTGCACTCCATTATGAACCTCACAGATATCGCTTTACAGCTTCCCACCCTTCGCCTTCAACTCCTTCTCCTTGACCTTCAATCCATTGATCGCTCCAATAATCAACGCACCATCATTGAACCTGGTAGGCCAGATCTCCTTCATCTTGCCCACCAGCTCCTTGGCCTTCGTGACCTGTCCGCTCTCCACCAACTTGTCAAAGTCCAAGATGTATTTCTTCGAGTTCGCTAGGTGCCACGCCCCGGCCACCTCCGTGCCTTTCATGTGGCCCGGTACCACGATCTCGGGCGTGGGCTTCAAAGCATGCACCGTCTCGATCGCACGCACCCACTCCATACGTAAGGCGTGTGTGTTTGCCTCGCCGAGCATCTGATGGACGTCTCCGTACACGACATCCCCCGCGACAACGAGTTTCAGGTCCGGTACGAACAGCACGGTTGAGTCGTGCGTGTCGCTATGTCCGACCTCCACGGCCTGGAACTTCACACCCTTCTCCTTCCCGTCCTCGCTGGGGATATAGAACTCCCCCGAGTCGGGTATCGGTTCCGCGAGAACGAATTCCGTGTCAATCTGGCCTGGGAAGCGTGCTTCCCAAGACGCCTTGCCCGTCGCGCCCCCTTCCACTATCTGCGTCTTCATATGCTCGATCGTGCCCTTCGTCGCGATCGCCTTGGCGCCTGGGAACTTCTTGAGCAGCATGTTGATGCCAAACCAATGATCACCGTGGCCGTGGGTGATGTAGATGTACTTGAGTTGTGCGCCTGGGTGCAGGGTCTTTTCGATCCAGGCTATCAGTTCCGAGGTTTGTTGTTTTGTGATTGGTGTGTCGACGAGGACGGCGTGTTTGGTGGTGTGGATTAGTGTGGATGAGATGGGCGACCAAGGCCCGCCGTATTTGCCATTTGGGGCTGTGATGGCAATTGGAGGCGCGACGTAAATTGAAGCGTAGAGAGGCATGCTAGGTTGAAGGTGGTGGGTGAACGACTTCGATGAGTTGCGTTTCAAATGAGGCGAAGGAAAACAATACAGAGGAACTGAAGCAGTGAGTGGAAAACAAGCCTACCTTTCCTTCATAAAGCTACATGAGAGCAGCTTGTGCATATCTCGGCTGATTGATACAAGGAGGAACTCAATCCGGGGTAAGGTGTTCAGAAATCGAAATATAGCTGCTTGAATAGTAATCCCTATGCCGAGGAGTAATGGTGATTGGTCGATGTGGTAGGGCCGACCGCTTCTGGGAATATGCCAAGCATTGTATAGCCGTCGAGCTGGTGAGAGAGGCCTCGGAGAGCATATAGCAAGGAGCGGAAGGAGGAATCTTCCCAGGAGGGAGAGTTTGGGCAGAGTCTTCAGTACATAGAATGTACATTCATTAGTCTCGAAGCAGGCGTACTAGTCTGTGCATCTATTGTTAGTCACCAGTCGACTGCCATCTTGGAAGGCTTTCTTTTCCAGAATTCCGAGGTTCCCTGTTCAAGCCCAAGGCGTCCGTGGGGCCTTTCATGTCCAGCGGTCGATCAACTCCTCAACTCCGCAAAGATATACGGAAAAATGACCTCACAGGCTTTCCCGAACACCAGTGTTCCTTGCAACAAACTCCACGGTAGAAGCAACACGCCATTCTCACAAATCAATACCCAAATGCTCAAGAGCGCGACCGCGAAGAAGTGAATAAATAGCATCACTGGACTAGGCAGAATCCCTCCCAAAAGAGAAACCGGGTCATCAATGCATCTGCCCCCTTTCTGAAAATATTTGAAACACCCCTTCTGGAGGTATTTGAGCTGCCAGTCCGACGCGGCGAATAGGGAGTAAAGAGCCTGCGCAAGAATGTTGATGACGGAAGACAGATTTTTTCGCTTCCAGTGAAATTTTTTAAATTGGGCGAGAACAAGAGGTGCGTCGGCCAGGTCCGGGACATTGATAGGGGCGAGAAGGGAAGAGAGGAGGACAACGTCGGTGAGGGCGACAGTCATGCCGCCGCCAGTCAAGGGGTGACGCATATTCATTGCATCGCCGAGTATTGCGAAACCAGGGACGCTGTTCGTTGTCGGAGGGAGAAAGGAGTTGGGCATGCTCCTTAAGTTGCCCTTTTCCAAGGCTGCACAGAACGAAGGCTGGACTTTTGGGGGAAGAGAGGGGAGGACCACATCTTTGAGGTGGCCTTTTATACCGCCGTTTGCCGTGGACGTAGATGTTAAGCCTTCCGGCACGTCCACTAGGGCTCGGGTCTCGTGTGTGCCGATTTGATAGAGCAGAACGGGCGCATTGTAGCCCAACACGACAGTGCCGTGCTTCTGTGTCGGTAAAGGGCAATCAATCAGTTCCAAGCCCCAGAATTTCGACTTCACCCGAGGCGTATGCTGGATAAACCCCTTTCGAAATTTCGAAGCGTAGCCGTCACACGCGATGGTCAGAGAACCGAAGAAGAAGTCCTTTTCTGTCTTGCGGGTGACTGCTTCGACGCCCAGAACTTCCGTCGTGGCAGTAGATGTGATGGGCACGGTTGCCTCGGTTTCAAAGACAGTGATGTTCGGATGAGACATTGCTGCGGCGCGCAACCGGGATACGAAGCGTCCATGGTGAAAAGAGCGCCCTTCTGCTCGTTTTATGTCTGTTGACTTCTCTGGGTTTTGTGGCAGGCCCTCCAACCGTGAGGCCGGGTAAGGAATTGACACCTGCTCGGCATGGTATATCACGGTGTATCCGGTGACTGGGATGGCGTCGATATCGTCGAGGGTATGCCGCAGGCCCAATCTCTCCAGTGCCTGGACACCGCCAGGCTGTAAAAGCTCTCCAACAATCCGATCCGGCTCTTTTAATGATTTCTCGAGTAATATGACGCTGCGACCTTGGTCCGCCAACGCCACGGCCATCGCCGAACCTATAACTCCTGCACCCACAATAACGACGTCGCCCTCATGATGCAGGCGCCTCCGCTCTTCTTGTAGGTCAGGTTCCGAATCGATCGACGACTCTGAGGGTGTGTCGAGTATGAGAGGCATCGTAGTGCCGCGAGGCGAGGAGGAGACGTCGTGTCAGGATAACATACAGCGGTGTCGGGAGGAACGAAGGTGACTGGTCTCTAAGTTAAGGATATCCGTAGCGATGGCTGGGCAACATTCAGGTGGCGTGAGAAGTGGGGTGACAAAGTGCAGATACGGTCAAACAGATCTGAGGTGTGTTGCTCGCGGTAAGTCGCATGCTCGACTGAGATCAATAAAATTCCATCATGAATCACGATTGGCGGGGTGGATCAAGGAACGCGGTTCATGCAAGGTACCGCCCAATCAAACACGAGCTGCCCATCTCTGTTGCCGATGCCTCTTTGGGTCTTCCGGATCGTACGAGAGATTTGTTTCTTCAACGTCACTCATCATTAACCTCAGCCTCGTCACGGGTAACTCCTAAGTCTTCTTGAATTTAACAATGGTCACTTTTTCTTTCATTCAGTCTCGCTAATCTAAAGCAACTACTATCCTTGTTCTCCCAGAGGATTCTTGCAGCCTCTCAACCATTTTCAGCGTCGTCTTGTTTTTTGAGAGTTTCCTGACTGGCGGACGGCGAACAAGCCTCTGCCAGATATTTCCTCCCTGGGACTTTCTTTCTGTTGTCTTACATCCATGAAATGGAAAAAAGGCTCCGCTGACTGGCTTGCGACAATGCACCCCTCCCAATGCTGCGTCATTGTTCTTTTGGAACCCATCAATTGAAATTGGTATCGCGGCCGTAACATTCCCATGCCTCTTGCAGCGGCATCATGCTCTTTGGACTTTTGGACCCGTCGAATCTTCGCCTTGAACCGAGTCGTATATGTAGATCCTCAACTCTTGGGGTATGTGGAGACTCCGTCTGATACTTAAAAAACGCCGCGGTCCATCTCATTCGTCACATCCCAAGTGAGGATATGCTGCTCCCTGATAAATCGACAAACGCCAACAATTTTGTCCATGCATAACCCAAAAATACACGTAGCAACTAGATTGTGCTGTTGATATCAATATGCTCCCTTCCTCAAGGTCCGTCTGCTTCCTCTCCAAAGCTGGGGCACCAGGATAAGTGGGTGGCAATATTGCAAATGAAAACGCCATGCCGCGAGTTAGAAAACCCTCCAGAGGAGTGCCTACCCGCCTTTTCGCAGGGACTCATCGGCAGGCACTGCCTCTCCCTCGGCCATGTTCAGCATCTGGGCATCGTTTTCTGACTTGACCGTCTTTCTCTTGCTCTTTTTCTTCTTCGGCATTTGCCACCCACTGGCCAATCCGGTGCTGAGTGTGGAATTGGTGGCGTGAGCAGAGCTGCCAGTCGTTCCGTTCGTCCTGGATGCAAGGGGATTTTCGAGACCGTGAGCTCCACCATGCAACGACGACGCGGCACCATTGGGCATCGATGCATCTGAACTGTTGTGGAGAACTGGCGAGGATCTAACTGCACCGAACGTCTCAACTCTTGGAGAAGGCGTACGAACCTCCTCCACCGATGAAAGTTGCCGATCGAGCGGCCAGGCAGTGCCACCAGTTTTTTTCGTTGCCCCGAGAGGACTCATTCCTGTGGAATCGTCTGACCCGACTGCCCCACGGTGCGTCTGCGCCGGGGAAATCCTCAGAGGCAAGTGCCCATTCACTATTATCGGACTGCCGTTAGGAAGCGTCTGCTTGATTTGGCCGCTAGACGACTTGATTGGCGACAGCCCTGCACGTATTGACCCCTCAAAAGCGTCTTGAGATTGCTCGTCTGAACTCGATGGCGTGTCAAAAGCCAAGTCCTCTGACGTGGAGGCGCTGTAGTTGAGATTTTCCTCGGGGTCATTTAGTGAGAGGGTCGTCCGCCTCCGCCGCGGCGAACTGATTGAACCGTCCACGATCACGGGTCCTGATCTGGATGTTGGTGCCTTTGCGTGATTGTCAGCACCCTCGAATTTCTCTGACGGGGCCTCCGCTTCGGGATGGCTTTCAGCGGTGGTGGTTGGAACAGTTTTCTCGAGCGGTGGTGTACGCATCGCACTTGAAGGCCGAGCAGAGGCCAGACCCAATCGCGGAGAGAGGCCACCGTTCTGAATGGCGAGCCCCGCATGCGAGGGGATCGGCGAAATTGCTGTGCTGTAAGAATTTGCAGATAACGACGGCGACTGCCCAACATAATATCCAAGGTACTCAGCTGGCCGTCGCACAGATTCATATACCGAGCCGGCTGAGTGATAGCCATTCTCGCTAGATCCCAATGCTTCCGCTTGAGAGGTGGACGACGCGGAAGACCTACGGCCCAAGGAAGGATCTTGCAGGCTGATAAGATCAGGTCGGTGCGCGGCACCCAGTGTGGTTAAAGGCACTGCCCGTGCTGGTTGCGAATGGGCTCGCAGAGAGCCTCCCGCAGCAGTTTGTGTTAAAGAAGTCCGTCGCGAAAACCTTCGGGTGTCAGGAATGCCTGCATTCAGTCTTGGTGATGGAGGATTGGTAGAAACTCCTTGATTGAGTTGGCTTGCGGAGAGATATGGCGACCTGGGGAAGCCATTCTGGTACAAAGGCGCAGATAATGGAGCTCGACCCAGACTGCTCACCTGATCGCCTCCGTCCTCTTGCGAGCCATATTGGGTGTATCCTTGCTGGCTGTACGACGCCATCAATCCCCTTTGTTGCATGCTTTGTTGATACAGCTGCATCCTGAGTTCCTGTTCTTGGAGTTGCAGATAACGGTACTGCTGGAACAGCTGGTCATGTAGTAGATGCTGCTGGTGCTGCTGTTGAAGTTGTTGCTCTTGTGTCATCATCTGAAAAGGAAGACTGCGGACATAGGCTGGGTTGCGTGCAGAAGGATTTGATGATCGCCGTCCATTGGAATTCCGGCCCAAGGAGCTGGCATTCCTACCACCACGGGGCGCATTACGGCCCCCACGTGGTTGTTGTATTGGTAGTTGTGGGATCACTGGCCGAGCTGAAGGTGGCACGAAAATCTCTGATGGCTTGATTTCGTCGGGTGGGTGTATGAATTGCTCGCAGCATTTCAACAATTTGCCGTCCCCAATCAGATCAAAAGCCCGTCGCAGCTCCAGATGAATGCCTCGCATCGAAGTGTCATCTGCCGTATTGGCCAGATTTCTCGAGATGTTGAAAGGCTCCTCCACACAAAGGCGGTTGTCCTGAAGCAGATGCCACGCTTTTTCCACCTTCGACAGACAACGACCCAGCCTGACTGAGATGACGTTCCGTTCAAAATCAAGCTCGTGTCCGTAATAGCGAAAGAAGTGGAACAACAGCTCTCCCAGAGATGACGTATTGCGCTTGCCAAAGTCCTTGTAAGCATCGAGATTGCGCTCAAAGGACACATTCACTCCTGCCACTTCTCTTGGTTGTAAGTTGGGTTGTTGCTGGAGAGTAGGCAAGATGGGTGGATCTCTCGTTTGCAAGAAATTCAGGGCAAGACATATCCACGTGTACGAGCTGAGCGTACCACCAAGGGCTTGGGTATATTAGTACCAAATTCGTCATGGAGGTCTGTAGCATAACATACCAGCGTCGTTTAATATTCTCCTCTTGGCCCAATACTTGATGATCATGGCCAATGGCCTCACACGGCTGTCAATACCCACGTAAGTTCGTACCAGCTGAGTGTTCTCCAAAGCCAGCGGATTGTTGACGTTGATGTCACAGGCGACTTGCAGCTCGGGATCCCAAACTTTGACAATGGGAACTTTGGCGGATGAGACACATACGACCCTCTCCATGCCGTGTCGGGCGAGCAGTTCTGCTATGTTACATACTCGCTCCATCTCCTTGCAGTCAGTCGTTATGCAGATGTCAACATCTGAATCCGAGGTTCCCAGACTGTTTCCGGTAGATCCAAAGACATTAACCTTGATTGACGATGAGGGCCACCGTTCGTGAAGTATGTTGTCCAGTTTTGCGATAAATCTCGATCGTCGATTTTCACTCTCAGTGGTGGGTTGTAACTCCTCATAGAGCTTTTGCACATCAAGTGTCAACCTTTCATCCTCTTCGTGCGTCAATCGAACTTTCAGCTCTGACTTCACTCTGTCTAACGGATCCGCGCCCAGCGAGTAAGGAACACGCCGTCGTGCTCTCTGCATACCCGTCTCATACTTGCAGCCCCCATACTGTCTTCGACTGGTAGGTGGCGTGTGACTTTTGTCAGAGGGTAACGATAGAGGAGATCCGTTCTTCGTAAGAGGCTCTGGGGAAGGAGAAGCTCTTGACTCGGAGCGGGAATCGGGTCGGTGAAAAGGGGTGGATGGCATAGATCGTGATTGCGAAGAGACGTGTCTCCTCCCTCCAACAACGGAGGGAGGACTGCGATTTGCGTCGGCTTGCATGGTAGAATTGGTGGCTTCGGTAGATGGCGCGGTCATCTGTGCGGGCTCGGATTTCCCATCATCTTTCGGTGCGCCGTAACTCATATGACACTCCAGCGGCGATGTGGCCTGGGTAGACCCAGCCGAAACTTGAAGAGAGGACGTGTAGACCGGATCAGTGTACGTGAATGTCGCTCCTCCTTGTCTGAATATGGGTCAACAGCCTTCTTTCTGCCAGGAGGTAAGGTTCGGCCAAGGTCAATCGGCACTGCGCTGGAGGCGGGATTGAGAAAGACGGCTGGGATCGAGTCGAGCGAAGTGCGTAGCGTGACGACCAGTGTGATCAGACTGCCACTGTCGACTCTGACCGGGCCAGTGCAGGAGGTTTTGTGATCCCTCAGTCAAATATCTGAGTAAGCCCGTCGAGGGCAACAAAAGGGGACGAAGATCAATGGGCACAAGTTGTGCACAGACACAGAGGTTCGGCTTCAAGAGACACGAAAAACTCTTCTGTGCGGCAGCTTGCGAGCGATGTTCGCCGTTGGGGAGGGTGTTTGGTCCTGCTGAGGCTGTCGAGAGTTGCCTTTCTGGGTCGAGAAAATACCCGGGGTCTGGTGGTATACAGGATTGAAAATGCGAGCAGAAGTGGAATAGGACTGCTAGGCGCGTGTCGTGTGAAAGAGATGCTGAGGTTTGCACGAGATTAGCGTAGGAGAAGTAGGTTATGAGCCGGTAGGTAGGAGGTGGTGGTGGAAGTGCAGTGTCGAGGACGCAGTTCTGGAACGAGAGAGGATCCTCGCTTTCCTTTCGCTTGGTGGTTCCTGGCAGCAGAGTGCGTTGTACGGAGCACTGGAGAGTCAACGCCCGTAGCTGGATTCGCCGCTTGTGGATCAATGCACCCCGAAGAGAAAGGCCCTCGGTTTGCCTGCCGCTGCCTGGCCCGTGACTGTTCTCTAGAGCAAACTATCAAATTACGGGTCAGTTCTTGAAACCTGAACAAGAGAAGAGCATCTGATGGGTTCCTTTTTCCAGCATCATAGCTCTAATCTTTGTATAAGTTCTTTGACTGTGGCTTGCGAAAGGCTTGCTACGAATGGCAAACAGCAAGCAATTGTTCTTCTACCACAATCACAGTGCCAACACCTCATTCCAACGGCTGCCAGGTCGTCGGCCTCACTTCCAGCTTCACAGACAGGGATCTTTCTCATGCTCTGCATTTCCGGAGTCCACGGCAATGCGGAGAGGAAGAAGCTACGAGTGATGTTAGCCATGCTACACAGCAGGGCATGGCAGAACCCGGTTGTTCCGTTAAAAGGCCATCCTCCCAATTTTCGCTGATGAATAGCCATGTGTATATTGCTTCGCCCTCTTTTCAACAACAGGAACCGCCTGTCTCATATTGGTCTTTTGCCCGTATGGCAGTGCGAGCGGTGTCTTGCCTCAATTCTTCACCGTCATTCTTCATCTGTGATGCGGCGGGTGGTCCATGTTCTACGGAGTACAGTTGTCAGATCGGATCTAGCGCGTCGCGTCTCTGTAAAGATCGCGTTTCGCCGGAGAATAACTAGCCCACGATGCTTTTGCAGAGGCATTGCGCACAGACTTGGCCGCTTCCCAGGGGAATAATGCATGGGAGTCCTGTCTCACCCGCAAATCATTATCAGAGGACCCCCAGTGCCACAGTTTCGAGGCGAGGTATAGAACGAGCACTGATCGTGCCCAAGGCACCGGATTTCGTGGTTGCTTATTACTCATTCTGGACAATAGTGCAGCCTGCTTTTGGTAGGTTTTACTGCCGGATTGTTTGTACTCAGCCATGGAGTCAGCAACGCTCAGCCTTTTTCGCGGCTGAGGCGAGTCCTCTTTAGACGCAATTTCAGGATCCGAGATGCTTCTTAAGATTCTGACCACACCATCTGTTGCCAAGTTTCCAATTATAGCCCGGGTGCTGTCCTCCGCAATCTGGGCTGACTCAACTGGCCAATGATTCCTGCTTGTGTACCATCCCGGTGTCCAACATCACTTGCTGGGGAAGAGTAGCATTGAGCAGTTGAGATTTGCTTCACCCTTATTCTTGCAGCATTTTCAGTGACACTCTAATTTAACAACCAGAGCCCAGGATTGCAGAAGACTTTGGAGGGTGATGTAAGTAAGTATCCATCTCATGCTGTTTGAGGGCCAGGCAAAGTTGTCAGGTGAGGGCTGGGCTGGGCTCTTTGCTAACTTCCAGTTCAGACTCTTTGTCTCACAATCTACTCTATCCGATCTTCTCCCATCTACACATCAAGTACGAAGCACATGTAGTGACAAATATCCGAGACTACCTCAATTGCAGTCCCCTAATCCATTGTCCGTTTGGAAACAACTATGACGTTCAAGTCGGCCACACTCGAGTGGTTGTGATATGACAGGCTTGCTCCGCATGAACCTCTCGCTTTCCTGGGACTGAAGCAAAACCTCATGTTTTCCTGCCAGCAAAGGCCGAGGAATGTCAATGCGATGATGCCACGGCTGCCTGGAGACCTCAAGATCCAGTATGAGTAGTGGAACAATATGAGATTGGAGGACTCAGAAACCAACACCTGGACCGAACCACGGTTGGGCTCTGTGTCTGATATGCCGAGTCTTTCTGGCTGGACTATCGACATTCCGACCCTTCACGAGGCTGGAAACAAGAATGCAAATCATACGCAAGAAAAGTGATCCAGACTTTTTGACTCGGTACTTGTGAGTTACAGACATCAATTTGGAGCCTTTGGAGCCGCAAACACAAGTTTACAGGAGCGCTTGGACTGTACAAGACTGATTCTCAGGACACTTCCGCGTTGCAAACACCGCGGCCTGCCTGCCTTGAAGAACGCCTGGCTAATTTAATTCATCACAATATGGCGGAAGTATAGAGAATATTAGCCCGAGAGTAGGAGTGATTCGAGCAGCCTGGTAGCTTTGTAGGATTACACGATCGCGGTCTACAGTGCTTTGCTGAGGTGCGTCAATCTCGTGATGGATTTTTGAAACTGATGACAGGTTCCACCGCGGATCCGTGGGAAAGCCTCACGAAGTGTCAGCTCCAGAAACGCTGGAACACCAGAATTGGTGGGTGTGGCACAAAACATGCAGAGGCTGCAGAGGCTGAACGTTGGAATAAATCGTACAAAATAACACCCCTCTCATAAACAGCATTGAGGGGTAAACCGCCAACGCTTGCCACACTGTACGCACCTCACCCGCTGGCGGTCATTATGTGCCAGCCTTCCGCTTCACGGTGTAGAACTTTTGCGACAGTCCAAAATTTCAGAGTTCACCTCCTGCCGCTGATGAATCTGCCCTCTCTGGTGTCTCTCCCTCACTGATTAAAGTGAGAGGGGGAGAAACACAGATAATTTACATGGACGGATCAAACATTTGTCCCCCACTTCACGATGCAAAATAATTTACCGACACCCTCGTGGCTCCACCATGGAGAGACATTTTGCTTTGAGCTGTCTCGGGAACACCTCCCTGTACATGACAGTCCTGGAGCAGGTGCAAACGAGGCTCACCTTCGACTTCCTTTCCTTGTTAGGCCTTTCTGGAAACATGTCTGAATAATGTGAAGTTCACCTTTTTGTGAGGCAGCCTCACCATTCCTCTGAACTCGGATCAGCGTCTGTAGGTTCTCACAGACTCGGCGAACCATCTGCACGTTAGCATTGCCGCTTACCCAGCTACTTACGCCGGTCATCGTTAGCTCGTGCAGGCTGAAAGGCAGGCTCGTAGGGATGCCCCGCCTGCGCTGTTCCTTCGTCCAATGCCTAGCACCGCTCAGCAATTCTCCGACACGAGGCGTGGACGGTGGACACGGCGACAACGGAGTTGAAAGACGTCTGGTTTGAGGTTGGCGGGTTCATACCTCTGCCACTTCCTCGTCGACAACGAAAAGAGCATGAACAACATCAATGGAGAATCCTGCGAAGATCAATCGGTTGGATTCAGGAAAGGAAAACCGGAGTGCTTGAGTCGTGGTGCTCCATCGACCCCAAATTGCTTTGCGGCATGTTTTGTGGATGTCTGGTCGCAGCTTCTTCGGGTGCATTGACTCGCTTGCATGAGGTTGCAAGGACCTTTTCGAATTTCCCTCTCGCCTCTATGGCTCTCCGACTGTGTGGATGTCGGGTGCCAACGTCAACCTCCCATGCCGCCGCAGAAGTTTTTTTTCTGACTCTCCCCATCTTTCTCCGCGCCTGCGCCCTCGTTCCTTTGTTTCTTCCTCGTCACTTCATTTTTTCGTGTCGCCTGCCGTTGCAGGTGTGCAGGTTTCCTTCACGGCCCCTTCCTGCTGTAGCACCTGCCGCCTGCCGTCGTCAAGCTCGATCTGATTTGTCCTGTAAGTCACCACCAGCATCCGTTCGCGATCCGGTTCCATCGAGTCTTGGGCAAGTCGACCGACTGCAGCGAACCGCACCATTGGCTCAGAGTCGACGATCCTCGAGAAAAATGAGAGCACTCCCCGCCCCCAATACACCATGCTTAGACCCCTCTTCCCTCCACATGCACGTTCTTCTTCTACACATCTCAGCCAGTCGCATTCGTCTTGTAGCATTGCCTTTTGTGTTTTGAGGTGTGGTTGACTCACTTGTTATCTAGCTAGTCCTTGCTTTGCGAGTATTGCCTATCGACCTTACCGGCCGCACGAACCCGGCCGAAAAGATACCTCTGAATTTGAGCAATAAATCCCTGGGGGTCCATTGAGAAGACATGTCCTTCCAGTACGAGCCTCAAGGATGGCAGCAGTCGGGGCGGCAGCCTTCATGGGAGCAGCCACCTCCCCCATCAAGATCAGGTGCATCAGACTCGGACCCAGATATGTATGGGACGAGACTGAACATACGTACAGGCGCAAGTTCTACATCCCAGCGTGAGGATGGTATCGCCTTTGCCACCCAGTTTGAGGGTGCGTACTGCTTCGAATTATTTGTTTTGTACTGACTCGTTTGCAGAGGTGGATCGAGCCATGGACAACCTGGTCAAGAGTGGCAAGTTTTATGGTCCCGGTTCACGCCCGATGGGCGCAATGCGGCCCGGCCAGGATTATGGTAAGTCATTGCTGAGTTTGAGTTTGGCACCTCGTCGATTGTGGGCTCACTGTATCTAGGCCACCGACAACATGGTGGCCGTCAACCTATGGGCGACTTCGACCCCTCCCGTCCCCATTCAGGCTCGAACCTTCAAAGTTTTTATGCCACCCAAAGGCATGGCCGGCAGGGTGATGCGGATCAGATGCTACAGGCAAAGCGAAGAATGGCGGCCCAACGTGAGCGAGAGCTCCGCAACTATCATCAAGAGCAGCAGTATAACCGGAGTGTGCTGGCAGAGATGTCGTCAAACAAGTCTGATCGCTCTATGAGTCCAAGCACCCTTAGCGAGGAAGGTCGTCGCGATTTGATTGCACGCCAACATCGTGCATTGTATGGCGGTGACCCTGCAGCCTTTGTGGGACAGGTGCCTTATTCTCCAGAAGATGGCAGCGGTCGAGACGCAGCCGGGTCTGTTCAGAGCTCAGCAACTGGGGCTCCTCGTGGTCCATCGCCTCGCGGTGCTGATCCCTTCGCCCCTCAAGGCGAAGCCAGCACGGCTTCCGGTCAAGATGCTCCTCGTGGGGACAAGGTAACATCGCCGTCAACACAAGCACCAGGGTTTGGCGCCTTCGATGTTTCTAGTTCTGGCAAGGCGCCAACGCCTCCCACTGGGGACGAGTCATCCCACTCACGACAGATCTCGAAGTCAACTACTGCGCCTGTCAGCGGGGGCATGGGACCTATTGGCAGTCGTCCCAATCAGCAACAAGCGCCGAATCAGTCGATCAACAAACGTACGACCTCTCCTCTACCCTCTTCTTTGGGTTATGGCTTCAATCCAAATGAGCAAAGTGCAGACCGAGCTGCATCGTCGAACTCAAATGCGAATAATCAGAAAGAATCATCGAATGCTGGGATGGGCGGCTGGGGCTCAGGAAGCGGTGTCTGGGGTAACAATAAAATCGGTACGACCTCGGTTTGGGGTTAAATGACTTACGAGGACATGACCTGAACACGAAATGTTTTGTATGTACGGAGTTGTGTTGCTTTCCAGCATATCTTCGGTGTACAGGGCATTGCATAGGCGGGGTTGTTGATGATGCATGGTGGTGTCTTTGAGGATGCTTTCACATAGCGTGTTCAGGGAAGGGTTTGTTCTGCAGCGATCTCATATGTTTACTTGAAGTTCCTCCAGCGGCGCGTGCGAGGGGACGCAAAGCCCGGAAAAGGCAAGGGAAAAAGGTGGTTTGAATCTCTGAAGCCATGCTAGCATGGAACAGAGATGGGAGAGGTTTGCGTGCAAGAGTAGGATATTTCGCGAGGAAAGACGAAGGATACCTACTGGGACGCGTCCAGCGTTTAGGCTCATCTTCAGACGTGGGTTGCAGCCATGAAGTGTTGTGACCGTTGTGGCACAACTCTTGCAAATGCAATGGCGTTCTCGGGGGCCAGAAGGACTTTTACGCTTTACTCCATTTGTGGACGTGGATGCCGAAAGCTGCAGAGGCTTGGTGTCGCAAGTGACCGTGGCTTTCGTGGGAGTTGGAACAGGGTCAGGACGGCATTTGGGGGTGTTGTGCTTGAACAGATGCGTAATCATTGTTGCGTTGCACTTGGTATTGGGTTTGGCTATGCTTTACTCTGGAGCTGACTATCGTCTTTTCTGTGCTAGGAGAGGAAAGGGAAGGATTGGAATGGGAGTTTTGGTGAGGGAAACCGTACGGCAAGAGAAGGACCACGATATATATAGGTACAGATGGATTGTTCCGGCTACAGATGACCGGGCTGTTGAATGCTATACCCCCTTTTCTGCTCCGACGTTTGCAAGGTTCTCGGATCCCAGGTCCCTGTTCCTACTCAGTGCCATTTCAAAATCTCTCCTTTGAGGCTACTCTCCCTTATCAGCTCGATCAGCCGGATCCCATCCCTGCTCTCTTCGGGTTTGACAGCGATCTCGACCTTCCCCCGAATTGCGTCTCTGAGATTCTCATAGAACCCGAGCCAGTGCCCTGGGATGGTGGGGTATCGACCAACCCACATGTCAACATCCTTCTCGTAAGTCTGATGCTCGCGGTCGAATGGCTCTTTCTTGGTTGACAGTAGGCCGTACAGATGAGGCGGTTCGTGGCCGAACGACGCGTCTCCCACAGGCAGGGATGGCTTGCCCAGGATTTGCGCCTCCTGGATGCACGTTCCGGGCTATATGAAGCAATTCAATGATCAGCCTGTTCCGTCCCACGAAGATCGAAAATGAGAAACGCGCCACGCCGGCCTATAACTGGACGCGCAACAAACTAAACATACGAGATGCAACGAACCTTAACGTAACTTCCTTTAGTGCCCCTAGCAAAATACTTCAACTGGTCCTTCAGCGGAGACACGACGTTCGTTTTCACCGTCACCAGCAGATCCTTCTGCGCGCCATCGTATTGCAGGATGGCGGTGAAGGTATCTTCGACTTCGGACTCGATGCCGCGCAGGACGCGGAGAAAGCCTGCTATCAGCGCGGGCTTGCCGAAGAGGAGGAGCGCTTGGTCGAGGGTGTGGCTTCCGAGGCCGAAGGTCATGCCGTCGCCCGGGGAATACTCCTTCTTGTTCATGTTGCGCATCCAGAAGGGGAAGTCGACGTCGTAGTGGATCTCCAGTTCCTTGAGCTCACCGAGGGCGTCGTTGTCGATGAGGTGTCGGAGAGTGAGGAAGTCGTTGTCCCAGCGCCGGTTTTGGAAGACGGTCAAGATCTTACCTTTCTCCTTGGCCAGAGAGATCAGATGGTTGGCTTCTTCGGTCGTCCTGGTGAAGGCTTTCTCGACGACAACTGTGGAAATAACGTCTCAGAATAACTGTCTTCAACCCGTTGCTCGTGCTCTCGAGACTCACCGTGCTTCCCGGCGTTCAATGCTCTCTCTGCATACTCGGCATGCGTATCCTGTTTGCTGTTACAGATGACAGCATCAATGTTCTCGTCTGCAAAGAATTCTTCCTTGTTGCTATAGTGTTTGACATTGGGATAGTCGACTGTGCAATGTGAGCCTGCCTCGGCCGATTTGCGGTCCTTAGGGGCTTCTGAGCGCTGGAAGAATGCCACGATCTTGAAGTCATTGGGCAAGGCGTTGATGAATGGCAGGTGGAAGCATTTGCTGGAGAAGCCATAGCCTATTACACCAAGACGAATCGGGCTGCTCATTGTTGCTTGTTTTCCTTTGCTGTATAGTACTTTGTGGTTTCTGGGTAAGGTTGGGGTTTTGAAAGGATGGTCGCGGTTACCTTGTGTATGCCTACCTTTTTGGGTCAGTTCCTGCACCATTGTGATATACCTGCCACTGTGGCAGGCCATGAGGTAGTCCAGCACAGTTCGGCTAAATTCGTGCTGCATTCAGCCGCGCGGGGAGATGACCGTGAGGCACATGTGGAGTTATAATGTATCTGTATTGAGTATTTCCTATGGCATCAGGATGATGATGTGAGGATGGCTCGGTAGTCGTGCCGACTGGGCCCCGAAGTGCCCGGCATCGGGAGCGGTGGAGCCGGCTTGGACGGAAAGAATATCCAGATGCCAGTTAGGAATTCTCCGCGTTTCAACATGTTGTACTGTAGGTTGTGCTTCGTATGGCCTCGCCGTATGATAATCAGGCAAGCTAGCGTCTGGCTACTAGTTTCCTAGAAAGAAGCCTGGTAGACGACAAAGTGGTAAAATAGTTGGATGCTTCACCTCCCAAATTGAATCAGAAAGCTCATTTAGACAAAGTCAATTGCCGCGACAAGACACCGCTGAAAGAACTCCCTCCTACCAGTGAAAGAAATCGAAACGGCTGCTTTGGTCTATGGCCCAACTGGAAACCATGCAATCGAGACACGTGAATTTAGCATCAGCCACCATCCGACTTTAGAGGGTTGCAGTCTCTCTTTCCGCACCCAAGCCGAGGTCACAGTCATCGCCCAGACGTAAGTCGAGGTCTCTTTTCTGTTCTTCACAATAACCCGAGAAAGAGGGAGAAGCGAGATGAAGTCGAACTTGGACGCCTGTCCCGCTTCTGTTTTCGATGGTGTGATGCATTTTGATGGGTCCAGGTCCCTCCATGTTCTCGATTCTGTCGAAGATCTGAACCATACGTACGACCACGAACATCGTTTCTGTTCGCGCAAATTGCTCTGGACTGGTGTCAGTGAGTGTCTCCATCCTCGACTCAAATGACTTACGACCGATGCATTGACGTATTCCTCCACCGAATGGCAAGAAGTCCCACCTGGAATTGCGATTTTCCCATCGCTCGGGCTTGAATTCTTCTACGTCTTCGCCCCATATATCTTCACGATGTTGCATGGAATATGTCGGGATTAAGACTTGAGTGCCCTCGGGAACGAACACAGGCGCTGTTCCATCCGGACCGCCGCCTCGGGGCAGTGTCGTATCACGGAGAGCTGCTCTTTCGTTCATCGGCACAATTCCAATGATTCGGATGACTTCGTTAAGGACATTCACCATATATCGACATGACCAGATTTGTGCAAAGGTGACTTCAGTGGTCGGGTCTTCTCCACATGTACTGATGATTTCTTGACGCAAAAGAGAGAACACACGAGGGTGACGAGCCAAAAAGTAGAAGACCCATCCCATCAACGACCCCGTGGTATCTCTTGAAGCGTGAAGCACGTTCAACAACTCGCATCTTAGCTCCAACGGATCTTGAGTCTCCTTGGTGAGTTCGTTGAGAAGGACAAACTTCGATTTTCCAGTTTGTGTTTCGGCCTCCTTTTCTTCGTCCCGTCCGCGACTCAACCGCTTCTTGACGAAATAGTCGACAATTTCTTGAACAGCTTTGCAGTGATCCGGATACGCACTATCCCTGAGTAGCCAGCCGTACTTTGCCAGTGCGCCTCTTCTGTCGATGATATGTTTGGCTTCATCCAGGTGTTTTCCGAAGCTTGAAAGGTCGGGTGCGTCGAAGTCCCAGGATAGCGAGCTTTTGCTGCGCTCTATGGGATCTTGGACATGAACTGACTGCCCAAACAAGAATTCAGTGCCAGTATCGAGCGTGAGGTTGAAGAAAAGGGTGGATAAGTCCGTCTTGTCCGTCCAACCGCCATCGGCCATCTGGATCCGCCGTAGGAGAGAGTTCAAATGTCTCTGAAACAACCCAAGGTCGGCGATGTTGTCTCTGCCGAATTGTGGCCGAATGAGGCGTCGTGAATGCTTCCATTTGGTTTGCCGGTTGGTCATCACTCCGGGCCCGAGTAGTGACTTGAAGCACCTCTCTCTGTGTGTCCCAATATCCCAGTCATGTGCTTGAGAGGCGAAGATGGCTTGGACATTTTCCACGTCCCTCGTGATGATCAACTCGTAATCGAAGATAGACGCCTTGACGGTGTGGACATTCTTGCCGATGCTGTTGATGGATTGATGCATCCAAATTGGTCCCCATTCATCCCGCGTCGCTCGAATGCTCTCCCTCAGCGTGCCAATGCCGAAGAGGCCCTTCCGAGGGGCGTCTGCCGGCGGAAGGCATCCCAAAAGGGCTGCTTGGCGGGCATTGTGTCGCTTCCGGAGAAGGTGAGTGGTGATTTTATAGCAGAGAGTTATCACAAACACCAATGCAAGCGGTGTGATGATGGCCATGGTTGCCGTAGATTTGCGGCAGTCAATGAATGGTAGATGGGGACATATTTCATCGACCGACCGACTTGCTGCTCCGAGATAAGCAGATCCTGCGCGGGATGAGAACAAGGAGAACTGGGTGTCATTTTGCTTTGGTGGGCTTGCATAAGGTGACTCATCTCATCTCATCCTGTCACCTTGTCCCCGGCTGAGGACCTCTCTAGACCTTGACAGGGGCTTCGACATCAGACAAAGTTTCTGTGGTGTAACTTGGCGCGCTTAGAGCAATCAATCTTTGATCATGAAATTCGTGTAAAACCAATACAATGATGAGTGCAACTTCGAAGCAGCTCCGCACAGATAGTCCGGCACTACTTTCCCATGGACTAGTGCTGGAAGGAGTAAGTTGCTTGGCATTTCCACCGGGAAGAGCATCCAGCTTAGTTTTCCGTACCGCATCGACACAGCTTCTGAGCAGCTCAAAGATCGGAACTCATCAGATGCCTGGCTGAACGCCCGAAGCTTCCCAAATGGAAGTAAGTTGAGATGCGCGATGGGCTGTGTCTTGGTGCTTAACTCCAGAACTCATCCAAAGGGGCAACGGTGATGAAAGATCTTGCCCCCAAAATGACCTGTTGTTATGCGACATCGCCCAATGAAGGAGCAGAGATCTCCGTGTCAGCCCTTTGTGGAAGTCATATGAAGTGATGAGCAAAGCCACCAGGGATCCACCGCACGCCAACTTGTCGATTGTCCCGCTATGGCAGGAAAGCCTTCATCGGCATGTCATTCACGGAGTGACATCCAACTCAACGATAGTCGCGCAAGGGAGCTATCCGGATGAATCAAAATGAATTGACGTCGTGTATCTTCATGGTATAGCTAGGGTGACTCCTGCTGAGGTGGCGGACCAAGAACTTTGATCCTGGCAATGAAGCACAGCAAGGCAACTCGACAGCATAGGAACTTGCTTTCGCGGCCCTCATGCAAGTTGCAGTTTCCGGTCGTCAACATTCATCTACCTTATGAAGCCGACGCGGCAGCATGTATAGATGCTTCAAGTTAAGTTGAAGGGTTGGAATTGAGCTTGGATTGACGCGAGCCAGCCTTGGCAAATACGTCATTAGTGTACAGCCCCTTAAACTGTCATCGCGCCTTCGCGTTAAGCCAACGTCTACTTAGACTTGCCGTCACTGACAGCACCGCATCAAGTGGCTGCAGCTCAGCACAACATTATTCGGAACGCTCACTGACTCATCCGCCTACCACTCTTGTTTCCCCTTATCGTACACTAGTGTTTCACCTGAATACAACGCCTATCCACTGAGGGCCGAAACCTTCAAGCTAACACCATCTCTTGGCCTCAGCACCAACCTCCACATCTTCAACTCCTCCGGATCTTGGACCGAAAGATCGCGCTCGAAAGTGAACTTGCTAAGCACCGAGCACAAAATAGTCTTCATCTCGATCTCGGCAAATTTCCGACCAATGCATCCTCGCGGGCCTAAAGATAGTCAGCAGGTGCATCTTCGACAACTCAGGCTGTCCTTACCCTGCAAAAACGTCATGAATGCGTTGGTGGTGTAGGTTGATGGAAGATTGCGCCAGCGTGATGGATCGAACTTGTCCGCCGTACTCCCCCAGTACATCGGAAGGCGGTTGATGGTATTTGCCATGAGATAGACTGTGGTGCCTCCAGGGATGAAATATCCCGCCAGCGTATCGTCCGCGATGGTTTTGCGAACGGTCATTGGGATGGAAGGAATGTAACGCAGGGATTCTTTGCAAACATCCTCCAAATATGGCAGCAAGTCGACGTCAGCTTTTTCGAGATTCCTAGGGTTGTGACGCAGCTTTTCGTCGAAGAGAAACGGCAGATGCTCCCGGATCTCCTTACGGAGTTTCTCCTGCACTTCAGGATGCTTTGCGAGCAACAGAAGAGTCCAGGCTACTGATGTTGCAGTGGTGTCATGGCTGCAACGTCAATCAGCAGGGTCTTATCACTTCGGGTCGCTCAACTTACCCGGCGCCGAGGAAGGTCATGACCTGATTACGCATCGTCTCCAGGGACAAAGTGTCCTCCTTGCTCGCAGTCATATTGTCCTTGACGATGAGACCAATGATGTCTTTTTGGCGGACGTCTTCTTTTGCGGTGTTTGCAGTCGCTTGCTTCTCCTGGATGATCCGAGAAGCCCTGCTGAGAATGATGTTTCTGGCATCCTCAATGTCACGATTGGCCTTGACAGGAAGGAGGCGGACAAGGGCCGTGAAAGCTGCAATGCCATTGATGACTCGAGCCTGTAGGTCGAACTCAAAACAATTCCGATATGCTTTCCGCAGGAGTGTTTCCGGGTTGTCGAGTGAATCAATATCGGTACCCAACCCAGCGCGACCGATGATGTCCAAAGTCGTCCTGTTCAGCCACTCGAGAACTTCAAAGCTTTTGGACTTCACCCGGTCGGTCGCCATCTCATCTTCCCAAAGCTCGGCCATACGTAAAGACTTTGCCCAGAAGATAGGCATCAAGGACCTAATTGACGAAATCGAAAATGCCGGGTTCAATGCTTTCCGCTGGACGACATGGGCTTGACCTTCGGCCAGAAGAACGCCTGTCTTCTGTCAGCTTCGGCATGAAGGATCATCTCAACAGCTGGACCTACCTTCACCCAGTACCGGTGCCATCCATAGTCTTGCCCGTTCAGGTTTGGGGAAGTTGTACGGATTTCTGATGGTCATTTGCTTGATGGCGTCATCCTCTGCCACCGAGAGTCGCTCGCTGCCAAACGGGAAGAAATATCGGACGATTGGACCATATTTTTGATGCCAGTCACGAGCTGGGACGCCGCACTCGCTGGTGATGATGCTGAAAAACTGACCCCAGAGTGGGAATCCCGGAACAGTCGGAATGTGTCTTAGTGGGGAAATGTAATAAGGATAGATCCAAGAGTAATACAAGACATAAAATATGGTCGCCAACGGCAGAAAAGTTTGCAGTGCGGTTTGAATGCCGACGAGACCTGACTGGCGTCCAAATACAGCAGCACCAAGTGCCACGACGGACATGAAGGGAAGAAAAGCGACCTGGAAAGCCATGATCAAAGACAAGTGGGAGAACAGAACAAGGTTGAGTCGAACACAAGTTACGACAGAAGCATGGTCTTGTGTACTTCATGTCTTGTCTCCTACCTCCTTTTCGGGACATGGAAAACATCGCTCCGTGCTGCAAAGATGGCGCATGCCACCAAGGGTGATTTGGGTGCACCTTGAAGCAATCTCGGGATCTGGAGTCTGACTTTGCTGCAGAGTCGACACTGAGTCCGGAAGCAACGAGGACTCAGATTCAACTTGAAGATCTTTGCCAGAATGAGTTATGGAGCTCGCACGGAGAGTTGTCTATCCGTATTGACGGAAGATTGAAGGAGGTGTTCTCTGCAGGAATGACGATATTTGCCATTACTGTTGAAATGGGGTGGAGATTGTTTGGACATGTCTCCGGTGGCGCCGCTGTCATCCCTCTGTCTATCGAGGTGGGCCCAAGAGGTAGGTCCCGCATTCGGTAATGCCCCACAGTTGGATAATTCCCAGACTAGGAGACGTCGTTGTCGATCGGTGGACAAGCGCACAAATTCGTGCTAAGAGAGCATGAGCGTGGTCTCACACATCCAAATCGCCTTCTTCTTTCCAGCTATTGAGCGTCAATGGTGGAGGATCGCAATCACCCGATGATGAGTCCCCTCAGGAAGCGCACAGATGTCGAAGGTTGTCTTGAACCTTCTCAAGCTCCACAAGATCTGCGATGCTGTGGCGATGGGGTATTATCCCTTTTGCAACTTGATCGGAGTTGGATCATTGAATGATCAGGGATGTCCTCTTCATCACGGTGGAAAGGTAATAAGCAGCTTCTCCCCAGCAAGTTGTAGACTCTTTCGACTCACTACATTCTTCCACATTCTTTTCGGCTCTTTGCAGTCTCCCACACTCTTTTCATACAAGATCTAAATTTCCTCATCCAGCTCAGTTACGAGAGTCATGGAATTCTTGAACTCAACCTACTTCGCAGCAGCTGAGCTGCTGCCACTCGCTACGGCTCTGCCAAAATGGGACGAGGCGACCATAATCGCACCCGCCATATTACAGATTGATCCATGGTCAATCTTCGAACAACTCTTCAGCACGATCATGGGCTACACCACAGAAGACTTCCAATTCGTCCAAGGCTCAACACCCATGTCGACACTGAAGGAGACGGCCTCGTTCATCGCGGCCTACTACGTGGTGATATTCGGAGGCCGAGAAGTGATGCGCAATTTCGCACCACTGAAGCTGAACAACCTATTCATCATCCACAATCTGTACTTGACGATCATCTCTGGCGGTCTACTCCTGCTGTTTGCGCAACAGTTGATCCCAGCATTGTGGCAGAACGGCCTCTACGATGGCGTCTGCGGCAAAAGCGGTTGGTCACAACAGCTTGTGGTGCTTTACTATCTCAACTACTTGACCAAGTACCTGGAGCTGCTCGATACGGTGTTTCTGGTCTTGAAGAAGAAGCCACTCACATTTCTACACACCTATCACCATGGAGCAACGGCTTTGCTTTGCTACACACAGCTAGTTGGCCAAACTTCTGTTTCTTGGGTCCCAATTACTCTCAACCTGGGAGTCCATGTCGTTATGTACTGGTATGACTCTTCTTCTCATGATCAGGAATCGCATTCTGACACGTCTCAGGTACTACTTCCAATCCGCGCGAGGAGTTAAGGTTTGGTGGAAGCAATACATCACCATGTTTCAAATTAC
The DNA here is from genome assembly GCA_030247875.1 of Cladophialophora chaetospira. Classification (NCBI taxonomy): domain Eukaryota; kingdom Fungi; phylum Ascomycota; class Eurotiomycetes; order Chaetothyriales; family Herpotrichiellaceae; genus Cladophialophora; species Cladophialophora chaetospira. The sequence goes on from JAPDRK010000005.1 coordinate 1,604,126, forward strand.
ACAATTCGTGTTGGATCTTGGTAAGCATACCCAAGCCGCAGGTTATTTAGTACTGCTTGCTGACCATCTCGTTCAAGGTTTCATCTATTTCGCTTGTTATACTTACTTTGCCAACACCTATGCGCCCTGGTGGCCTCATGTCGGTTCCTGTGGTCACCCGCGTCAAGAACTCGCTGCAGCGGCAGGTTGCGCCATTATTTCTTCGTATTTGGTTCTTTTCATCATGTTCTATTTGTCCACATACAAGAAGCCATACGCCCAAAGGGCGCTGAAGAAGGCTGCAAAGAAGGAGGTCCCATCCGCGGCAGAGACCACCGAACTCGCTGCGGATGTTCTCAAATCGGCAACGACAGCCATCGTGGAGAGTGCAGTCGCCGAGAAGTGCATTCGAGGTTGACAACACGGCAAGAAGAATGGGAGAGTCGTTTGTCGTAGGGTCCGTTCCGGGGGCCACAGATTGAGTATCATTGATCAATGGTTCGGAGTTTCGGTCACATTTTCATCAAAGGAAAGGTGGGAAGGTTTTTTTGTCGAATAAGAAAGACGATAGTTTCGTACACGGAAGTATCATAATTGAACGAATCATTGAACACTGCCCGATTGTGTGTTGCCTCTTGACTACTTGCCTACTGGAACGCACACATTCCAACGTAAGGCCACACCACCTGTGACCTGGCCCATCATCCGCCTACTCGGCCGACAATGCAGCAACACAGGGATCCCAGAGGGAGCTCCATCCAAGCAAGAGCCATGAAGAGACCACCATTTCCATCTCGCCGATTGATGTGAAGGTTCGAAGGACCTTTGAAATCGGTCGTGTGAGTCAAAGCAAATGCGCCCGCAGCATGATTAAGCACAGCGATCTCAAGCTTCCCACATGGCAATGGTATAGGATGCGTAAGACACGCTCTGAAAAAATCGCTCCAAAATGCACCTCATGTCACCTTTGCAGCCTCACCTGCATTACATTCTCAGCAACCCAAAGCACTTTCGCAAATTCGAGTTTCCGTGGCAGCACAGAACTTCTTCAGAAGCTGAAACGTCACATCACCATCGGGACCTGGTCTTTCTAGCCATACTTGCGTTGTGTTCACCCTTCTACATATTTTCCGCCTTATCTCGTCGACTTATGTACCTTGTGCGGGTGGCTCCGGCGAGGCGTACGCTTAGAAAATGCATACCGAGTCGGACTGGCAGAGCATAGCTTTTCCGAACCCAAACCTAGTGAACAAGACTAGATACCGGAATACGACTTAATTACTTGTAATTGCGGTGGCCTCTTTCGCACGACACGCCCTTTCAAAAACATTAGGTAGTCCTATGTCCCGCCTTCATCTGTCGCTAGAATCGCTCCTTCGACGATGGTCAGCCCTGGCGTAGGGGGCGAACGAATGAGCGGATGTCTTCAGTCACGCGCTTTGGTTCCTCAGCTGCTGCAAAATGCCCTCCACTGGGGAATAAGGTCCACTGGCGTAGATCGCTATGCGCGGCGAAAATGGAGCGAGGCCTATGCATCAAATCCTTCGGCAGCACGGCTACAGCCGTTGGCACGCTGATTTCGGGCTTGATGTCATTAGCCAGCTCCATAGGCTGGGGAAATTTGGAGGCTCGACAAAACAGCTCCGATCCGACAAAGCTGCTTGTAAACCAGTAGAGCGAAAGATGCGTGAGCAGAGTATCCTTGTCGAAGGTGCTCTCCACATCTCCATGACAATCGCTCCATGCGCGGCGGCGAAGCAGTAACCATGCCGCCAGACCCACGGGGCTGTCATGCATCGCCCAGGCGAGCGTTTGCGGGTCGAATGCATTGATCAAGACATGAACGAAATCCCCCTGGCCTCTTTGTTGTTCTCCGATCAGGGCCCGCTCTTCCGCGGTGAAATCGGCTGGGTTACCGGCGTCGTGAGGGACTCCCGGCAAGATCGGAAAGCTGAGGTGGACGCCAATGATCGATTCCGGATGAGCATGTCCAAGTCGCGCACTTACAAATGCGCCTGCGTCGCCTCCATGGGTGACGAACCGCTTATAACCCAATTCTTGCATCAGTCTGACCCACATATCAGCCGTCTCGACGTAGCCTACACCGTTTCGAGGCAGCGGGCTCGAGAAAGTAAAGCCTGGAAGGGAAGGGACGATAACGTCGAACGCATCTTCAGGGTCCCCACCGTGAGCAGCAGGGTCGGCCAGTGCCATGATGACGTCCTTGAAATCCCAGAATGTCCAGGGCCATCCGTGATTCAGGATGATGGGAATCGGATTGGGGCCTTTGCCACGCACATGGATGAAATGGATCGGCACTCCGTCGATTTCGGCGCGAAACTGCGGAAAGCTGTTTATCTGCGCTTCCTGTACGCGCCAGTCGAAACCCTCACGCCAATAGGTCATGAGTTCGCGCAGATAAGTGCCGTTGACTCCATAGGACCAGTCCTCGTTATCAAGTTCGGGCGCCCACCGCGTGCTCGTCAGCCGTTCGCGAAGTGCGTCAATCTCACTTTGAGGCACGTTGATCCTGAATGGCTCAATCTTCATCGTGACTGATACCAAGATGCTTCCGTTGCTGTTGTGCGGCTGTAAAATGCTGAGTGGCCTTGAAGGACGGCACTTACTTTGGCCTGGACAGGTTAAGCGGTCTCGCCAATAAGCAGTGTGACAAAATCAAAGTAATGAAAAGCTTTATCCTAGTGACAACCAGACATGAGCACGGAAGCGTTCTCCAAAGCTGTAAAGTGCACTTGAAGCTCAAGGAAAAGGACAATAAGGAGCCGAGGTCGTGCGCTTTATGCGATTTCTTGAGCAGTGCGCGCGCCCTGACGATGGCCCTGACGACAGTTCTAGTCTTGGGTAGAACATGCTAGAAATAATGGAAAGTCTACGAATGTCCTGGAAAGGAGTAGCAACGGAGTCATGTTGCTTTGCGAACGTAAGGGAATACGAGGTCTCTTCAAAGGAGCACTAAGGCGAAAGCGGGCAAGAAAGCGATGTTGGAGTACCAGGCAGCCAATCACGTGTCAGTCACGTGACATACACAGCGCGCCTCATTCAACTTGCGCATTCTCTCAGAGGTCCGGATAGCACCCAATCTACCAATTCCCATATGGCTCTACGGTTGTTCCAACAAGCGACCATTAGGCCAAAAACCTTGCATTCAACGCGATAAGCACAGTTTACGCACACCTCCGTATCTTTCACCAAAACGGCTCTAATGATTCCCTTTCCAGTCGTCAAGATGTCCGTCCATTGGTCCATCAGCCCATGTTTCTATCTAAGAGCTACCAGCTTGAAGTTGGCAGGTACACCATCCAAAATGGCAGCTGATGGCAGGATGCGCATCAATGAACGTATAGTGCAGCCCTGTAGAGCCTCGTGCCAAGCCGGGTCATGTTAAGTCGGAAATACCCCGGCGATGTTACGCACGCCAAGATCTATGTAATCCAGAACGAGGCTGTACAAGGCTGCACTATACGGAGTAAGTATTTTCTTGGTGTTGATGCGGATGCGGTCTTTGTGTGAGGCCCATCTTGCCATCGCTCGTGCTACCAACGCATGCAAGGCAATCAGGGCATCAACATATCAATCCGTGCTTTTCCATGTCAAGATTGTCATTGTGGGGAGCTGGAGCTCCACAAAAGATTTGGGCTTTGGTTTTCACTTTCGGGGCCGGACGCCGAGCGGGCGCCTCTTTCAAAGCCACAACCTGTCAGTACTTTTGACGTGGCCGCTCATGACATTTCTGCAACCCGCATCAAGTTTGTTGAGAGTACCTCGAGCTGATGCAAGCCATACTTCATCGTGCTGTCTGTCACCCGTGGCTACAACCTAGAAAGGATCGACAATGCGCCATGTCAGACCCTGGCTGTCGACTTGAGTGTGAAGCCAAGGAATCCCTTTCAGGGGCGCCCGTTACGTCCCTCTGGGTACCGTCTTTGTCACCATAGACCTTGACAGATTGGACAACGGGCCAAGCAGCTTGAAATTGGATGGCAATGCAAATATTGGGAAGGCTTGTTGTGCTTCCGGGATTGGATCAGGGACGTCATGTGATAAGCTTCAATTTCGGAGTCCTATCGCAGGCGACCCCAGAGATGCTAACACGAGCAAGACTGCTCAGACACCGCCCACCGTCGTCATGAGGGAGCCCGTTTGACAAGCCAGTTGTTGGCAGTACACATTCTCTTCCAGTGGAAGCGCAACAATCCCTTTCAAGAGACTGAAATTCATCTACACTGGATCCAGCCCCTGATTCATCAGCAAGAACCACGATGTGGGCCACATGTCTTAGTGATCTCGATCCAAGATAACGTTGCCCTTTCTTTAGCACCAGATCGAAGTGGCAAAGGGGTTTGTTCACCCTTGCTAAAAGAGCCAGCCGAAAGAAACCTGTCAGCCAAAAAAGTCCTTAACACGTCCAACCATCGTTCCTCAATAACAATTTCCCTTCAACGGAGCGCCTGGGACACATTAACTACGTCCAACAGCTGTTCTGTCCTCTGCATTGCCTGACCGTGGCAAAAGATATTGCATCCATGGCCGTTCCACAAAGCCTTATTGGCGGCAATACATCGTTCCACACTGCATCGATGTCGAATACAAGCAGTCTATCCTCCTCAATTCTCCTCGAAGACATCTCCAACCTCAATGTCGTGGCCGGCACCTTAGTCTTTCTTTCCAGCGTCCTCACCTGGACCAACTTTGGCAGGGCCTTGATCATGGTCTTCCTTCTCCTTAACCTCAAAGCCTTCCCACTGGTCTACCATCTTCGGGTCCTCAACGCCATTCGCTTCGTTCTCAGATCTCAGAAACCCAAGCAAGATGTTCAGCCAGAACAACTGTTCCAACCGCTGATCACATCTTCTAAGGCCTGTCTTATGGAAATCGACGTACTCGGTCACAAATCGAACAGCACATACTTCGCCGACGTCGACATTGCACGGACGCACTTGATAACTACGCTGTTTGCTAGAGGGATTGAGAAGATCAGAGGAAGCACTACCATGAATGGCCTGAGCAAGAACCCGCCGAGCAAGTTGACAGTAGCCCTCGGCGGTGTGAGTTGCACTTTCAAGAAGGAACTTCTTGCATACGAGACTTATGACATGTGGACACGAATTCTGGCTTGGGACGATAAGTGGGTGTACATCGTCACGCATTTTGTCAAACAACGACGCAATATCAGGCCACGGGTTTCGACATTGTATCCTCAACAGAATACGCCACAATTAAGGAAGCAACCGGTTGCCTCTTCTGAGAAATCCGCCGATGATTGCAGAGATCCAGACTTCGCTCCATCAAACGTGGTGGCTTCGGCACTCAGCAAAATCGTCTTCAAGAATGGACGGATCACAATCCGACCACAAGAAATGCTTGCAGCGGCAAACCTGATCCCACAACCCTGCGATGATAGAGATGACATTGGCACAGCGGAGCGTAAGAAGCTGGTCCGAGGGATTGAGGCGGAGAGGGAGCGTGGATTGCGGATGGCAAACCTCCTGGGTGCACAGGTCGGGTTGCACAATGAGTTTCAAACTGACGTTGCTCTGGGCAAGCATTATGACGGGTTTGGCGTCGAAGGTGTAGTGGCTACACTGGCTCAGCTGGGAAAAATTTCTCCTTATCAACTTATATAGAATGGTGGTCTTTCTAGCATCTGTGCTGGAAAGGCTGCTCTTCGTCGTATATTCTTTACTCACGAGTTCTTAAGACAAGTAACAACTTTCGTTCAGGTGATAATAAAATGGAATGTCCAAGCAGCTATGTCGCCCGTGCGGAGCCACCTGTTTGCATGTGACAGACAGGGAGGTTGACTTGTCGTTCGCTTTAGATTCCCATCGTCGCGACAATATTTCCCGACGTACATCCGAGCCTGCGAGCGATCTTCAGTGCAGCGACAAGCACATCGTTGATCTCCCAAATCCCACTTGGTGCCCTCCTGTCGCTGAGAAGGTAGTTTGTTCAACCTCGCCAGACTATGAGATGTCACATTTGTGGGTCAGGGTCAAAATGGCATTGATTGAAGGCTTTGACAGGCAGCCCCCGGATGCAAACTTTCCGAAGCTGCGATCCCGTTTTCATTCCCGTCCAGACTGACTGCATGCGGCTCGAATCTCAAATTGCGTGGAGCCTCCGGGAAAGCAGAAATTCCATTTGGGCCGAGACATGACGTGGTTGCAGCATTGAACCGACATCAATGCTCCCTACCATGGTATCGTCCGTTATCGCCGCCTTCGTTGACAGGTCTTCCGCCCGTAGGACCAGCGCTGGGACCTAAGGAAAGATCGCTGCCCACGAAACCTTGGACACATCTTGACAGGACTCGCGGTGTCTTTTGACTGCCGCCCCTTCCAGCTATCCGGGCAGACTCACTTCTTCATAATCCCCTGTAACGAAAATTTTCATCGTCTATCCCCTCCTAGCAAATCTCTTTCAACAACGACCATGTCGAGCATAGCACCAGAGAAAGAACGCGAAAACCGACATACCTGGCTAGATGGAGTCCTTCATTCAATAAGCAACCCTACACGCTCGTTACGTTCGATTCGAGATAGGAGCCGATCTGGTCGAGGTCCCGAGGTGACGGCCGGCCAGGAAATTCAAACCCCCAGCTGCATTCATAACTCAACGGAAAACATCTCACTCACCACTACTGCTCGCAACTCTTCCCACGATCTACAGTCAGAGTTATCGACGAAGCCACTGCCTTTACCACCCTCGACTTCAGTCGCTGACGGTCAAGCATCGGAGTATGATAGAAGTCCAGATCCGCCGCTGGAATCCAGTGTTTCGCAACCTCTGCCAGATTCGTCCCAAGAGGATCGTCGACGAATACGGAGCTCAACCTCGATATCGGACGACTCTGGTAGTCGATTGTCAGTAAGGTCCGCCGTCTCCTCTCTTAACACGGCACATTTCCTCGACTCGCACACTCATCTCCATCTTACCGAAGAGCCACAAGATGATGAGATTTCTGTTGCTCCAAGAGAGCGATCTGAAGTCCTGCCTTCGAGGTCTCCCGACCCGAGGAACGACCCTTCGAAGCGTCTTTCGACATTTTCCGCCTTCTCTGCATTTTCCGCGAGAACCACCTTTTCTGGGTTTGAAATCCAACCAGCCATCTACCCAATAGAACGCCGCAAGACCCAAGGAGAAACAGCAGGTCAGGCTGATGAAGACGGTGAAGCAGAGGATGAAGACAACAATGAGTATCCAGGGCCACTCCCTTTGTCCCTGGTCGTACTTGGAATCTGTCTGGCTGTGTTCATCGTTTCCCTAGACAGGAGCATTATCACCACAGTGAGTCGTCCGAATCTCTGAAAGGCAGCATCAAATCTAACATCAGGTCAATCAGGCCATTCCTAAAATCACTGCCAGGTTTCACTCATACGACAACATCGGCTGGTATGGCAGTGCATACCTACTCACCGCCTCCGCGTTCCAACCTCTTTACGGCCGGATCTATACGACCTTCGAAAGCAAATCCTGTTTCCTTGTGGCACTGTCTATTTTCGAAGCCGGCAGTCTCCTTGGAGCACTTTCCCCAACATCCAAGACATTGATCTTGGCACGAGGAATACAGGGACTCGGCAGCGCCGGCCTCATCACTGGTGCTTTTGTGATCGGGACTCATTCGGTAAGGTTGCAGCATCGCCCCATCCTCTTTGCGGGTGTCGGAATGCTTTATGGTATTGGAGCGCTCTGCGGTCCATTGCTGGGAGGAGCTTTCACGGATACCATTGGTTGGCGATGGTGTTGTAAGTCAAGCCCTGAAACCCTTCTTCTCACCAAAGAAGCTGACATTTCCGCCCAGTCTGGATCAATCTCCCCGCCGGCGCAGTCACGTACCTAACGGTCTTCTTCTGCTTCAAGAACGGATCCAACGTCAAGCTTGAGGGGATGGGGACTCCGTTCATCAGAAGGGTCCTCCAACTTGACATGATCGGCAATGTTATCGTCATGGGAGCCATGACAATGCTCAATCAAGCCTTGCAGCTTTCGCAAGAGCGACTCTCTTGGTCTAACCCACCGGTCATCGGCCTTCTCTGTGGCTTTGGCGTCACATCCATCGTCTTCGTCGTCTGGATCCATTATCGCGGCGACTCGGCCCTGATCCCACCTCGTATCATCAAGCAGACAATCGTGGCATCTAGCTGCGGCACCGCCTTCTTCATCTACGGTGCGTTGCTCATCCACTCATATTACCTTCCGATATGGTTTCAGGCCATCAAGGGCGCATCGGCCATACATTCCGGAGTCAACATGATTCCATACATGTGCATGAACGCCATCTTCTGCCTGATTGCGGGGATCTTCGTCTCCAAGAACGGCCTTTTTGCCTACCCGTCAATCCTGGGGTGCGCTATTGGCACTATCGGTAGCGGTTTCCTTGCGACGGTCAAACCGAATACTCCCCTGGTGCTTTGGGTCGTGTATGAGATCATCATCTCAATGGGCCTCGGCATGGCCATTCAGCAAGGCTTCACCGCCGTACAGGCAACCTTGCCCCTCAAAGAAATCCCCATCGGCACTGCCGCAGTGGTGGCATCGCAGTCGCTTGGCGGCGCCATCTTCGTCTCCATTGGTAACACGCTCCTTCAGAACCATTTGCTCAACGTCAACAACGCCAAAAGCATTCCGGGGGTGAATGTGAGGGCCGTGATTGAGCTGGGTGCCACGAGCTTTCGAAACGTGGTTCCGAAGAACAAGCTGCCAGCTTTGATTCAGCTGTACAACGACTCGTTGCAGGCCGTGTTCATTGCGGCGGTACCGTTATGTGGAGTTGCTTTTCTTTGCTCGTTGTGCATGCTATGGAAAAGCAAGAAGAGGTCAGATTGGCAGACAGAAGTGAAAGGTGAGGGAGAGGCGGAGGATGCAAAGGCGTAGTGCCAGGCTTCGTGGTGCCGGGTTCGAGCAAGGACCAATCGGTATCTGACGAACGCCAAACTTGTTGCTATTTCTTTTGTTTGCTGAGCGGCTCCAAATGCCGTGGTTATAATAGGTCTTTCCTCCTCGTTGTTGGTCACCGGGAGGAAGACGTTCGGGGTGAAAAGAAAACATTTCGCTCGGCATAGCTGCCATACTAAGCAGTAGAAAGTTGCCAGCCACCGGGTTTTCTATTTTCCGACTGACCCCCTTGCATCAAGCCAAATTTATGCGACATCCCTCCTCTTGCATTATTTTCAAGGAAGTTTTGAAATGCTCAGGACAATGTCTCTGTCTTGCAAAGATGATGACCTACACTTGCCGGCTAAAGAGAGTCTCAGGCAAGTGAAAAAAATCAGTGACAAACGAGGGTTGACTTGGCACTTGTTGTCATTCCATTGCTACCTCATTGCGTCGCTTTCCATCTGCAACAATGGACGCGAAGGGGATATTGCGCGAGTTACCCCATCAGTCCTACCATCAAGCCACCAGTGCAGGATCTTCTATTCCGTAAGCCCTTTTCTTGCCGACGATGTGTCCGGTGCCATACCAGAAGGTCTCAATTGACTTGCACACTCAAGCGACAATGCTGTTCTGCCTACTAATACTCACAATCTCCCAGTAGAAGTCCTCCGACTGGTACTCGGTCACGTCAACAGCGGCGCGCACCGCGACCGAAATCGAACATCCCTGAACGCCATGTTGACTTGTCGTCTTTGGTATCAGATTTGCATACAGCTCTTCTGGACCGACGTGTTTCTTATGGGAAGCAGTTTCTTCGAGTTCCGCAGATGTCCTACACGCTATCTCCGCTATGTACGAACCCTCAGCATCCGTATACCAATTTACAACGAGTTATCGGCGCGTCGTGTTTCCCCAGTTGACGACGCGAGCGCTGTGATTCCAGGACGTTATGATCCTGAAAACATTGCGCAGGCTCTTGAGTCGCTCGCTCAGCATTTGAAACTCATGGAAAACCGGGAGGTTTTCAGTCTTGTCGTGCCTCGTATTACCCAGCTAGACCGTTACCAGCCAGAGGTACTCAATCGAGTAAGCCTCCTAAAAGTCCTGTCCGCGCTTCCTGCGTCGCTACGCCATCTCGAACTCGACACCAACTGTATGGATTACAACTTTGAGGATCCCATTGAGGCGCACCTTTGGCCCATGCTGTGCGAGATCACTGGTCAACTGTCCAACCTCCGACTTCGAGTGGGTGCCTTGTGTCGCGAACTTTTCTCCTCCGATGGATCTAGCAGCATGGACGAGAAGTTCTCCGGTAATATAGAAGAAGCCGCTCGAAGAACCATCATAATCAGCACAGCGGTCATGCGTCCTGGATTGCGTGCATTCAGGACCTGCCACACCGATCGCCCTTACCCTGACGGGCCCCACCCAATACATCTCAAAAACTGGCCTGATGGCGGCGAAATTCTCAAGCAGATGTTTCCAGCAGCACAACTCGCAGTTCAGGAAAACAAGCAGTGGTCAGGTCTTGCGCGACTGACATTCTTCTACCACAACAATACCTGCGCATGGATGGGTGACCATCGCTACTCAGCCATTCACGAAGTGAACTTCTCCAGGCCGCAGAACTTGAAGCTACTCCCTTGCGTACCTGGTTATTCCGAAGAGAAAAGCTTCTTGCGCTATATCGACAGTACTGGGCAGCAGCGGAGCGGCTCTGGCGCTTTCAGAGATCTTGCACAAGCTGCAGAAGGAAATGTATGGGTGGAGACAACCAAGGGCTACCGCTTGCCATACACGTATTACGTGGCAGTACCGCGCTTTCGCACCTCACATCTCAAGACCGATACAGTGACGGAGCATGGTGAGGACGAAACCGACAACGATGGCTTCGGATCACTCTTTTACGAGGAGAAGGAAGGAAAGCGTGTCGACTTGAATGTGATAGAGTACGATAATTTGAATCTCTTGAATCTTCACTATATGTTGTGCAACTGGCATGAGCATGAAAAGTACCGGCAATCCAAATTACGTCGATCGGACTGATCATGAGCGGGACGACTCTACATAGCCTCCCAGATCAGTTCTCTTCCGAGGTCTACGAGATCATTGCAGGCCTACGACTCCTCGGCTTGAGCCGCGATCAGCGTGAGGTCATGGGCCTGCCCACTTTGACGACCGCCAACAGATGTTTCTCTGGCCTGTCCAACACTGTGATGTCTTCCAAGGGATTTCATTGTGTATCGAAAGCTCGGCTACGAGTCCCGGAGCAACTCGACCCAACGAATCGTGAAGCCTCATCATGCGAGCTGCGTTCATAGTGGCACTCTGGAGGATCTAGAGTGCCGTCCGCACAGAGCTACTTAGCACGCGCTCTTTCTTTTGTGCAAAATGCATGGGCCCGAGAAGATCAGTGCCAAAGCAGATGGTGGCACCGGCTTCTTTCACAAATTTGACAGCGTCAAGGTCTCTCTCCAAAGCGCTCTGGAATCTCTTTCTAGAGTTCTCACTGACAAGCTCGTAAAACTCCGGCATGGCCACGGCGGCGTAGGCTGCCAGGGTTGGCGTCAGATACACTCTTTTTAAGCCATCAATTCGGCGGTGGCTTTGTCCAGGTAGATACCATGCTCAATCCCCAAAACGCTAGTGTGCATTGCGTGCTGGATGACCTGAGGTGTGTAAGCATGTGCTGTCGTGAAAGAGCCTGCATTGGAAGTGACGGTGGTGATTGCTCTGATCTCCTCGTCCGTGAAGTCGATGTGGCCTAGTGACCCTCTTGGGCTTGCGACTACGCCACCCCCCTCGATCTTGATGAAGTCTGCTCCAAGTCGCAACTCTTCTTCAGAGAACTTCAAACACTCCGGTACTGTCGACGATTCGATAAGTCAGTTGCCCCCGCTTCCGCCTCAGACCCTCGCTCACCAATAGACTCGACAAAGCCGCCGCTGAGTTGGACTGTTGCATTATGTTTGATGCTTCCGTCCGACGGATCGACGACATTCGCGTTGGTGAAGACGTACCAAGTCTGAATGGGTAGCTTCTAAGGCGTCACGATCCTCTCCAAGCCCAACGGAGAATCATATTGGAGTGCCAACGAGTCCATCCCGTCTCAGCATGAGATAGGATTATCCTGAGAAAGAGAGAACTATTGTTGCGTGACAATTTATTCAACGCAAGTCCTTCGTGGTTGGAGCTGAAAGCAGTGATAAGCTCAGTGTCGTTTTGTCATGCACTGCCCATTTTGATGTGCCTCGGACGTTACTTTCAGGACAGATACCCATTTCACTTTGCCTACCTTTCCACTCCAGTTTGTTGATAACGGGTCAGATGTCAGTCGGCCAGCGACGATGACCTGTTAAAATCAACACATGGTCGAGCCGTAGATGAGCAAAAAGGCGATGCCGCCTCATGCTCAGACCCCGGCTCACGCAGTAGGACGTCAGCTGCGTTGTTACATTGATACTCGCTGCTTTACAATCAGCTCGATAGGCGTGCTGCTGGCCGAGTTCGAAGTCTGACCCGCTGCTCAGGAAAATCACACCTGCAAAGCTTGTCTCACTACATCCACATTCATAACATTTCCAGTGTGCCCATCAGTCACTTTGTCGAACGGTGAGGCTCGCATAAGATGGAGAAGGAAAGAAGCTCGCCGCTCGGGATAGTTGCCGGTCGAAGCAGTAGACCGTGACCAGCCACCATGATTTGGCCGTCGGCATCCCCGGCTTTTATCGTAGCGCCTGCTCTCGCGAAAGCAAACCTCACCACGTGCCTGCTGGATCGATCAACCATGGCACGTCATGACTGGTTTAGTCCCAACCGACGACGGGACGATCTTTGAGGTCGCACTGGCCTCCTGCAGGTACGCGAGCACATGTTGGTATTGTCGAATATGGTTGGACAACACAATATCGATCCCAAGAGAAGCTTGTCAAGTTTGCTTCGCGTGCTTGTCGTGCTTGTCTCGTTCGCCATGATGCACTCCCACTATATAACAGCTGCTCGACCATCCAGTAGCCAAATGCATTCATCCTGGTACCGGCAAAGCTCGCTTCTGTGCTTTCACCGAGATCGAAACTTTATTTGCTCCGCGTGTGTGGAACAAGATGAGATTTCAACCTCTTGTCTTATTCCTCGTGGCCAAGGCCATTGAGGCTGCTCCTCAGAGCATCTCTGCGGCAGCCGATGTCGGTTCTACAACAACAGATCTTTACCCTCCGATAGGCAGTAAGTCATGTCCATGTCGCTACTATGATATCGAGTTGACGCCCCTGTAGCTTCCGTCAACTCGGCCGAGTTCCCAGGCGAGTCGGAGGTCGGATACCCCGGGCCTACGTTGACCGGCGTTGAACCAGCGGTGGCCCAGACAGCGCCCCTGTACCCATACAACACCCAAGCCGCCAAGTCGTTCCCTCTGGTTGTTAATCAACCTCATGGGTCCAATTCGACCAGCAGCTTCGATATCACTCGCTATTGGGGCAACCTGTCCCCATGGTACTCGGTGTCTAGTGCCGACTATGGACTGCCCAATGCGAGTCCTCTCATTCCTGCCGGATGTACCATCAATCAAGTTCACCTCCTGTACCGCCACGGGGCACGTTATCCTACCAGCGGCTCTGGTCCTGCCACATTTGCTGGCAAGCTTGCGAATGCCACGAAGGGCGCCGGATTCCAGGTTTCGGGTGAACTGGCATTCTTGTCCAACTGGACTTACAAGCTAGGCGCCGAGCTGTTGACTCCGTTCGGACGCAGCCAGAATTTCCTTCTTGGCGTTGAGTACCGACAACTATACGGAGAGCTGCTGAACAACTTCACCGCTCAGAAGGCTCTACCGGTTTTCCGGACGGAGTCCCAGGACCGTATGGTCAAGACCGCTGAGAACTTTGCGGCAGGCTTCTTTGGGGTTCCCGAGTATCTGGACCAGGTCAACATCGAGATCATTGTCGAGACTCTTGGCGTCAACAACTCTGGGGCTCCTTACGAGATCTGCAACAACTCCAACATAGCAAGTAAGGGAAGCATTGGCAGCACAGTTGCAAACAAATTTGCCGTCAATGCTTTCAATTCTACTCTAGCCCGCTTGAACTCCCAGGTAAATATTTCTGTTCTTTGAAGCCTGCGTACCTAATATTGAGGTATAGGTCTCCGGCAATCTCAGTTTTACACCCACGGACGCCATTGCTATGCTTCAGCTCTGCTCATATGAGACTGATGGCTTGGGTTATTCCGCCTTCTGCGACCTCTTCACCCAGCAAGATTTTGAGAATTATGAATACTACTACGACTTGGTAAGCATAGTCAGCTGTTGGCTAAATCCGATGTCTGACTTGTTCAGTCCTTCTACTACAACAACGGACCGGGATCTCCCGTCTCTGCTGCTCAAGGTAAGGGGTATCTCCAGGAGTTCGTTGCTCGATTTACTCAGAGCTTCCCTGCCGCACTCTCTGCTCTCAACGAGACGTATGACAACACATCGACATACTTCCCACTCAATCAATCAATTTACGCCGACGCCACTCATGAGGTCGTCGTGCTCGATGTTCTCACAGCCTTCAACCTTACTGCTCTGTTTAATGGACCGCCTCTGAACACGAGCACTAAAAAAGCGGGTAACACTTTTGTCGCCAGCAAGCTTGTACCATTCGCAACACACTTTACCGCTCAGGTGCTGGAGTGCCCGGCTATGAGCCCTTCCAAGCAGATTCGATTCCTTGTGTGAGTCTCCATTTCTATTCTCATGGCCAGGATGTACTGACGTAGGTAGGAACGACGCCGTCGTTCCCGTCTCTGACTCCCATCCCGGCTGCCCCGTCAATGCCGACGGCCTATGTGGCTTCGATAACATGGTCAAAGTGCTGCAACAGCGTATCACTGAGATCGACTTCAACTACGACTGCTTTGTGAACTATACCGCTTCGGCAGGTGTCAATTACAATGGTCGTGCGCCCCATACCTAAGTGAGTACGGCGGGAGAACGACGCGGTCCAGAGGAAACGAATCCAGCGAGTGTATATAATTATAAGATACATAATGAGATAGAAGCTGCCACAGCATCTAGCGTAATCAATATCCCGAACCCTCATTCAAAACGAGGCGGAAGGCATCACTGGCTCAGAGGACGACAAGCGGCTGGCTGGAATCAACGATAAGGGCAAAATTATCTACGGTTCGGCATAAAGACGCGCAACGCCGCTTCACATGGCTCAGACGCGTCGAGCGCGTCTCTCCTCTATCACTCTTATGCTTTCGATGTGTCCAAGGAAGGCCACCGCACCGGCTGAGAGCGTGCCTTAGAAGGATTCAACTACTGCAGTCATGTGATCTTCTGAGGAAGCGAAGAAGCGCAAATGGTCTACCTTCTGCAACCCTTCAGCCACCATCCGCAAACCATACCGCAACGAACCGAGCCGGACCATGCCTAACATCCGTTATCTAAACGGCGGAGAAGACCTCGAGCAGTCACCAACGCCGTCGCCATCGCCTGAGCCATCTCCTGGAGCGCCTGACGATTTCGAGTCTCCTGACGAACTATCGTTAGACACAATCGAAGACGAGCTTCCGTCAACTCCTACTAGAATCCCAACGCCGGCATTTGAATCCAACAGAGCAGAATGGTCGATGCTCTCCCATGAACCCGAAGCCTCCCACTCTACGACATACACGCGGGCATCTTCAAACACGAGTCGACGTCTTAGTCCCGAGCCTCCATTCACTAGAGGCTGCAAAAGACCTGCTGGGCAACAGTCATATTGTGAGGGCATGGATTCGAGGAACAAGCGCCGAAAGCATGATGCCGCCTCAAGCGATGGCAGCAGGTCCGACGGCCAAAGTCCCATCTTTGTTCCACGGCCAGAAACCAATTGGTCTTTTTCTGGGTTCTACCATGATGTGGAACGATGCTGGGGGACCGTACTCCAATAGCTATGCGCCTGGCGTCCTAGGTCACAGCCATGCGCCTCAAGGCGCTGGAGCCAACGCGTCAACATCGACCGGCGGCATGCTGCCTGAGTCGACAGCACGATCTAGGCATAGTGCTCGACATGAAAGTTCAACTCTCGCTTTATGTCTTGCCCTCATCAAGCACACCAAAGATCCCGGTATTGACTGGTCAGAAGTTGCAAAAGATCTTGGGTTTGCAACTGGTACCGTCCGAAACAAATACCGGGATGTTTTGAAGCAGCTCGGAGTCTGGGAAAGCCCCGAGAGAGTAGCGAGCAATCGGTGTAGGTCCAGGGGGCTCAATTGAGGGTCAGCACCGATCACGTCAAGCAAGCTCATGCTTCAACATTCTCACAGGATTATCGTTCACTCAAGCCGCGACGGTCAGGTCGGCACAAATAACAATCGACGCTAGCGAGCTCGATCGACATCAGACAGCTCGCCAAAGCGATCACAGGGTACGTGAGACACTTGACGATGATAGCAGGCCTTGCGAGCTGATCAAACAATGAGAAGTAGTCAGTCGTCAGGCGCAATCCCACGTAGCAGCAAGATCGTTCAGGACCTCGACATGCCAGCCGCGCTCATGGCTGTTTTGCCGCAAGGCGGTGTCCTCAAATTACGTTTATCGAGCGGCTCACCATCGACCTTGATAATTCGACAGCAACCTGGTAAGTCCCGGGCGTGTGGAAGAAGAATGTTTTCTATTGAAACGAGGGCACATGTTCAAGACCTGGCGCCTTGCTAGCCAATATGATGGATGCTGTTCAAGAAGCCATTACGGATGTTTATCCCTTGGGCGTTCCAGAAGAGTCCTAAATGGCTTCGTTCATATTCGAAGCCGTGAACAAGTCTACGCTAAGTCGAAAGATTCCGCCAATCGGACTGTCCTCGCTGAAGCAGGCGAGTTCGCAACCCACGTTTCGTCCACTGCAGCCATGTGCATGGGATCTGGAGTCTTTACTCATTTCACGAGTTCTCAGTAGGCTCATCAACATAGGAGAGCCGGACGTATGGAAGCGGTCCTGACCTGGGGAGGCATTCTGGTGTAAGCTGTCTTGGCTTTTGAGATGGAGCCTTATTCTGCCTGGCTGGGTGCTGAGTAGTTGGTATCAATCACCCCAGTCTTTGGCCCGGGAAGGGTCAAATGATCTAGCTCTGATCACCCGGCTCGCTTAAGTCTAGGCGCTAGCAAACGCAGCTCAAGCAGGTCTTGGCAGCCTCTAACATGTGTTGCCTTGCGTGCAGGCCGCTGACAGATTGGGACCTTTACCAAGAGGAGCTGAATGGACCGGGCGGACCGGGCGGACCGGGGGGGGGGGGGGGGGGCGCCGGAAATTTGGAAAGCAAAAAGGCCGTTCACGGCGCGGGGTGGCCCGAAATAAAAACACCCATTTGGCCGGAACACGCCCCCACCCGGGGCGTTTAAGTTAGAATTG